>OX451206.1:47517272-47942005 GCA_949628255.1 Macrophya alboannulata | reverse complement strand
GATATTTTTGATTTTTTAATTCACCCTCTTGGACGTATGTTTCAGGTAAGACTGGATCGGAATTGAATCCGAGACAAGAGGATGTACGCGCGAGAGTAGCTTTATTTTAAAGTCTAGCTTACAAGTAACTTCACTCTGAAACACACTTGGTCTAGCCGGGAAAAAGCTATAGACGACATTTGTTCCTTTCTCACATCGCAGTGAACGAACCTCTCGATTTCCGCTTCTGTTAAATCAAAAACTAAGGTCAGATAAAGGTCAAGTTAAGGTTGTGCCGCGCTCCGTCATGTCTGAAGGACGAGGACTATGATAAAGACGAGAACGAGGACGAGGTTCGGGCCATTGATCAATTATTTCGTTCAATTAATTTATCGAGAACAGGGACAGCCTTCATTCACAATTCAATCACGATTCAAGGTTGTTGATAATTCCTTCGGTCAGAAGTTGACGCGAAAACGTCTTGTTGCCAACGCAGATACGTCCGCTAATAGCTACGAAGCGAATTGAATCTTGCACTTTTCATACAGCTCAATTAAAAATTCTTTACACGAATGCGGCTCGTTCGAACCAGCGCAAAAACCTGTAACCATAACGTAACGCAAATTCATATATAGAAGCCTCTGTACGATATGCAAAATACACACACACACACACACCTGTTCACAGTACACAGGCTTTGCGACGGGTTGTATTTAAGTAGAGACGATAGGAGGAGTGTAAAACCCGTGAGAGAACGCTGCTGGTTTAGTCTAGAGAATTGTCTGGCGATGATATCTGCACAGTGATCCGAGTCCAGGAATATGAAACCTACTTTCTGCCTCTCCAACTCTCTCTCCATCTTTGACTGTACTGTGTAGCCTCTGAATTTCTAGGTTTAGTAGATGAACTGATAATAACTGATATCAAACGAAAAACAGGATGAGTTTTTCCTGCGAGAGGATTAACCCCTTCGTACCTGACAAGTCCGAATCCATTACCATGACCGAAAATAAAATAAATATTAGTTATTCTGTTTGACAAATTTTATGAAGATTGAAGTAAATTTCGTATTTTGGACACCCGGAGGCAGAGGTTTTGAAATTATTTCCTAAATACGGGAAGGGGGCGTTGATTCGCGGTTCGTTAAATTACGGTTGACTGAAGTTCTGTATAGAGTGTCTTCCCGTGTAAAAGGTATTTTCCCTTTTGGTCCGAGAAGGGCGAAACGCCCTTAGCGGTTAGGTTATTTTACTGTAGTTTCTTTCGGCTCCGTTGACGAGGAGACTAACAATTTCTTGTTCTCATTCTACCAAGCTTTCTGAGAGTCAGTCAGGTGAAATGTAGGTAAAAGTTTCAGCTAATGGAGGTTTAATTTGGCAACGTCTCACATTTATTTCTAAACAAGACTGCACAGACAATTTGCGGCTCGTTTCACAATCAGTCCACAATTTCACCTCTGAAAATTAATCGGGGGAGAGGGTTGGATTTTTTCAGGACAGATTGTACCGAGCGTCTTGAGGTGTCCAAAGTGAAATAAAATCCGACAGTACTGATTAAATAACAACGAAGTGTACAAATAAAGTCTGGCGTTATTTTGCCTAATTTTTTACGAGTCGTTTTTTGGTTTTATTCTTCAAAATCATCTTATGTTTCCAGTCCTTGAATGAGAGACGTTGATAAATACGTTATGAATACAGAATTGCGAAGTCTAGACGGATTTTTGGATGTCTCATGCAGCGTAATCAGATTTATTAAAGAAAAAAAAAAAAAAAATTCGAACGATGATAATAACGAAGCGATCGCTGTATAAGGCGAGGTCGACTGTTTTCTTTCGTATGGTATAAAATTATTGCGAAAATCACCGCGTGTTGAATTTCCATTGTCAGAGATTGGTTTGCATCTAGATTCCAGGGTGACACTGGCACGCGAAGAGATCTGATTCAAATTTACATTTTAATGCAATTTGTGGCTAAGCCCCCTTTAATTAGCAGTATACCATAACCAACGCAAATCTCTGGATTTTAATTAATATTTACTATCTAGTGTAAGCCTATTTTAAATAAATTATTCCAAATCCCCTGTACAGTGTGAATTGACGCTTTTATGAACAATATTCACAATTTATGCAACGCTTTCATTATAAACCAACACACATTATCGCCGAATCGATTCAACCAATATAATCCCAGCCGGATATTTGCAAAATAATTTTTACGGGTACCTATCATATCTCAAATATCCCCATGCACATCAACAAAACGGTTCAACGGTATCAATCGACAAGAGAGAGAAGAGAAAACAAGAAAAAACAAAAAAACGATACTAAACGATAAAAAAAATCACAAATAGCAAAATATTTTCACTTAACCGAGTAGATATTTCGGGATACTTCCCAGAGCTGAAGTTATGGGGTGGAATAGGGATTGTGGCTGGCTCGAATCCCCACAGCTAGCTCTTTTACATTTAATCGGTTCGTGTCGTTTCGCGAAAGGAAAGCTAGCATCCCCCAAGTACCGCGTCTTAAAGCCTGAGTTTGGCACGATGTGGTAGAAAAGGGGTTGAGAGACAGAGGCAAATATTCTAAGGTAGGTATATTGGCTGGTGGCGGATGTGGCATAAGCGATTCCCGGATCTAATGAACCGTATATCCACTTACCAGTCTCGCATGTTCGGCAAAACGTGGGAGAGCAAATCCGCAGGAGGTATATAGTAGATAGGTATACGCCAGGCATTTCTTGGGACTTGGGAGTTGACAGTGAGATAAGACACCCGTAAGAGCGGAAATTAGATATTCGGGAAATACGGTGAAAATTTTTTTTTTCCTTCTTCTTCATTCAAACGATTAGGATCAGGGCTAATCGAGTCTTCCGTAACCATGACTTACTTACCGGATATTATTGCCTAATACTCCGCACTCCCTCTCTTTCAGATCGCACATATCAATCCGTCTAATCATATCGACTAACGAAAAGAAAGAGAAGTTACTTAGCTGAAATCCTTTTCCGACGAACATTCGAAGATAAAGGATCTCACTCATTCTATCCGCCCGGAGGAAATCTTGATCATTAATTACACGTCAAACAAGTATTTACCGAATTAATTTAAGGGATGACAAGCGCTCCCCTTTTAGGGTCGAGACTTATCAGCCCTTTGTTTGACGACGTTTTACGAAATGCAACTATATGCTAGATCTTGAAACGTATTGATCAACTTCCTGTACGATAATCGCATATTAATGAGAATCTATGAACAAGAATATATAGATTGAAAAGGTTTGGTATATAGGTACTGTATGCTTTATATACTGCAAGTGACAGGTCTTCGAGGCCGAGGTATTACCCTTAGAAATTGGCTCCGATGTGTTTTAGCAGAATTAGTACACTGCAGTGGATGAAAATGTGTAGGAAAAGCCTCGGAGCGATCGGTAGCGCATAAAGACGTTCAAAGGCTGCTTTTCAGTTAGTCAACGACAGCCTCGACGTCATACGCGTGTCGAAGAACCCCTTTCGCCCAGGTTTCACTATAATACAGTAGGTACACGTACCTACCCTTGAGGTTCCTTGTTAACTCGGAAATATATAGGACGACGCGACGTTATATATATACGGTACGGGTTCGCGTGCCAGTTCAAAGGCTCGTACACAGCTTTGCCTTATAAAACAATCGTGCATCATCTGCACGTTCGCGATCGGAATAACGGGGAATTATCAAGTTTTCAAATTATGTATTTTAGCCCATATCTTATACCGCGTTTTAGATTACCATTGTTATCTCGCGCACCCGCGAGTGATTATACGTCTAGTCACCCATGGGCAATGCTTCATGGTAAACTCTCCCGCGTTCCTTGAACTACGAAATACGTTTTAGGGCTGTTACACGTTTCAAGTTTAGACCGTAGTTCGCCAAGATTGTGGGATTCTCGACGGGTTATATCGGTTACTTGAGTTTGAGAGATTCAGGTCGACTATTATCATGGATGGTTGATGGCAAATCGTTGAATAGTTTGTCGCTATTCAGGGCTCTAGATCTTCTACGTCGTGAAGTTTGAGCTTCTCAAGCTTATAGTCGTGCAGGTTGTGCAGGGTTTCGTTTATCCAGGTTTCAGGTTGAAAATAACGAAATTTTTCGTTATATTTTTTCCCATCAAATTCGAGATACCCTTCGGTTAGTTACCCCGGCTAATTAACGTGTCGAGCGTCGATTGTTGGAAGAAAATTAATTAACCTTCGACTAATGATTCGCGCCCGAATGCGATCCCTCGATTCAGGACTTAATCTTCGGCTTTTTTCCCACCCATGTAATTAAATACACATACATAGTCTGTTATAAATTAAAATCAAATTCCCTAACCAGCTAATGTACGTTATACATATTATTAAAAATTCTTCAGCTCGTATTTCGTTTATCGCAATACGGCTAAACACGGAGAGCAAGAGAGAGAGAGCTGGAGAGAGAGAGCTGGAGAGAGAGAGAAATAAATGAAGAATTATATCTCGTGTATAAAGTAGACAAAATATTATTCGCGATTCTTTGTTAGGCACCCTGCACGGGGGGTCGTGAGGGTGGAATGGTAAAGGCGGAAGAAACGAAGGGCGGGAAAAAAAAACTAATAATTGTTCATAAAACTTTGACCAAAGTACAATAAGGGCGGAACAATGCCTATATCCGTGTACTGCGAAACAATGCAGTACATTCAATATACGAGCTTTTTACTGTTCGTTATTAAAAAAATATGTATAAAAAATAAAAAATAATATTTACTTTAATATGACGAGAAGCTCGTTGTACAAACGTAAGGGACAACTTTGTAATGAAACGCTACGTAACCTGATTGTGTTTTAATGTATAAAAAAAAAAAGGAAAAAAAAAATCAGCTACGTATATCTCAATTGCGAATAAATATCTCAACAATTTTCTGATTACTTTTGTATTTTTTGTATGTTTATTATCAATCAATTTTGCTCTTGATAGAAAAAACAGCCCAATCATATACACCATTTAATAAATCCCTACATTCCTAATATATTGGATGACGTCCGGTGAACCGTGTATCTACCTACAGCTGAGTACGAAAACGACTGATATAAATTGTTATCGATCGATTTCGGAGGTCAAAAGTATGTTTGGTTGATAAATAGAGAATAGAAAAATTTACTTTCAGGGTGAAAGACGTAGAAGAGAAAATTTTTCATCTGCATACTTTGATTCATTTGCGGGATTCAATTGAAAGTTCCGCGAAATATTATTGCAGATACAGTTTGTTAATTTGCAAAATGTAACTAAAAACTGAAAAAAAAACAAAAAAAAAAAGAGTAAAAATGTACGACTGTACAAACCTTGTAAACACGCGACGCGTGTAACCGCGGGGTTTAGTTTTCTTTACAACTTTGAGGCAGCTTTTATGGTGCAATGGCTGTTATACTATCGTTGTACAAATCTAGAAAATTACGTCCTTTTTAAATGCATTCTGAAGACAGATGTGACGAGGGGATAACGTGCATGGTATAACAAATTCTTTAATCGTCCAGAGATCTTTTAATGAGTAATTATAGACACGACACTTATCGAATCACACGGTGAAATCCTCTTCTTTGAATTCTTGTCATATCAGAGAATTTTTGAATGTCCAAGAAATGTTTTTCGGAGTTTTTTCGATTCTCTGGCTTAAGTCGAACAAAAAAAGGAACGGATAACGGTTCAGGAAAGATATTTTCAACAGTATCATCCATATATTGGATATCCAACGTTGTATTTTCTTTCATATAAATGGTATTGAGGTTTGAAAATGTTATCGTAGGCGATTTGCGACGCACATACATTCGCTGAATGGTTGATCCCATTTTTTCCTGTTTCCTTTCCCTTTTTTTTTCCTTCTTCGTTCACTTCGTTCACTTTTCTTTTTTTTTATAGATAAGCGGCTCGATTACGTAGGCAGTTTGGACAGCCACCCCCGGAATATGTATAATTTTTTTTTATGTTTTTTTTTTCCCTTCTTTTCCTATCCGCAGCAATTCGTGTATCGAAATCTGAAAATATATATTCCTGCAGGGGATGAAAAGACGGGAACAAGAATTCACCGAAAAATATTTGCAACTTTATTTTCCGGTAAAAACTTATGACCGATAAGAAACGTTCGTATCTGAAACCTAATTTAAATGCCTCGAACTTAATCTAAGCTTTTCTGAGCCGGGTGGCATTATTCGAGGAGATAATCGCCCCGCGCGATTTGCACAATTTTATGCGTCCTGGAATTAGCCAGAGAAGCAAAAAAATTACTGAGCTTATATAAACTAGATAAGAAATTGCACATTGTTACTGCACGCGAATACTATAATCGGACAATCAAAGGGGCGAAGAAACAAACTCGAATATCTCAGCCACCGGTTTATAGTATGCCTATTGAGTTTGGGCCGCGTCCAACTACCATTCGAAGTTGTTGCTTTTGCGACAATGGCTCGAGATACGTAAGTACTTACTTACTTACGTACGTACGTACGTACGTACGTAGAGATATACAGAATCCCGGGGCGTGGGTATATTAACAGACACCCTTATACAGGCTCTGCCATTCATTTTCTAACTGGTGGTGGTTAAGGGCGCGCGGGGTGCAGTTAGTTATCAGCGGTTGGTTTTGGATATCTGCTCCTACCTCCAGAGGGTTTTACTACGCACTAACTCACTCGGCGATAGTTAGCACCCCAGTAATCCAGTAATCCTGCCCGTGACGTCACGGGCTCAGATAGAGCATGCCTAGAACCCCAGAGGGGTGGCCTAAGGCTTTCCTTAACGTTTATGCTGCTTCAACATCAAAGTGTAGCACATTATTTGTAAATGTATATATTCACATTTTCTTTTTTTTACTCCTTTTTCATAATATTTCAGATTCATGTACACGTAAATATATACATATATGTATAGAGAAAGCTAAGGAGAGCTTTCGGGAGATGTATATACGACGTGTACTCCTATATTATATGTATATATATATCATCGCGATTCCCGGAGCCCCTGATCTTTTAATCTTTTAATCTAGTCGATTATCGGAAAGAGCTGAGTAAATAAACTAAAGTTGGCGGAGGAATTGGTATAGAGGAAATTTACTAGTCCTACAGTTTGGCTAATTGGAAAATCGTAATAATCGTTACAGTTCAATTACACCTACCGATATCCTGAGCTTTTTCCATCGGAAATTACAGGGCTTAGAATCAATTGAGTCTAAGTACCTATACCCTATATCTCGCAGCGCATATTAACCTATACGAGGACGCAAATTACTGGAAAGGTTTTCATCTGTTCCTAAGATGATGATTTTTTTTTTATTTTACAGTTATACTATAGAAAGTCAAATTTAATCAAGCTCAATGCAAAAAACTATATACAGCCGTATGAAATAAAATGATCGATGGATTCTTTTGAACGAAAGGATTTGCGGATTTGAAGATTTATCGATTTATTAGTTACGATTAACTGAATCAGTCTGTTTTTCTCGGTTTTGATTCATTTTTGACACTAGTTCAGGTGATGCAGTATTATAGTTTTCGAGTTTCAACTGTCTGGCAAGTTTTAAACGGATCAGTGTATATAAAATGATATTTTACCGTCGATGAAACCGGTTCGCATATACAACTTCGTTGCTTGATTAGGGATGGTCGTTGCCAATGGTAGTATAAATTTAATTATTATTCGAGAGAAATTTGGCAAGTCGCTAAAACGCGGGCTGCATGGGGGCTCTAATTGGAATTAAACGTTTGTTTTCATTCGCTTGAACAAGTCTCTAGCTATCCACCAACACGCACGGACACACACGCGCACATATATACAACATACACACATATGCGCGGTTAGATACACTCTCGAGAAAAGCTGCAGCCTGCCATGAGTTCGGAATCCAATTAATCTCAAGCGGTTCGTAGGTTGGTACAGTATTTCTGATCTATCGTTCGATAAATCACGAACCAATCTATACGAGCATCACATACTTCTTCAATCACCACCTATGCAGGTTGAGGCGTTGTTTTCTTTCCTAATTATCATTTTTTTTTTTCTTACGCCAGTTTCCGTTACCCAGGATTAGCAGGGCTGTGACTCTGCATTAGATACTTTTTCCAAAATAATTTCCTCCCTTTCGATGCTTATCACATCGCAATTCCAACTCACGACTAAATATATACTCGTTATACATATAAAATGAACTGCTGTTTGAATTGGTTTATGTCTTCTCGAAGCGTTTTTACTTATAAAGTATAGAAATGGATTCTAGTGAAATAGAAAAAAAAATGTGATCTTTTCGTATAACCGAACAGAATGGTGTGGTCAATTTTCTATCGTAGTGGGAAAGTTCGTTCGCTAAGTACTGTTGGCTGGGAACGGTGTGCCATTTATTCACTCGATCATCGTGCCTTGCAATTTCCGTTTCTGACTCAATTAATCCACCGTCGAATTGGTCCGGCTTTCAATCGATACGAAAATATATATACACACGTACCTGTACACGACGATTATACACATATATGTACAAATCTTGCATAACCTAGCGGTAACATTTGTCTTGGATATCTAATTGGGATTCTACCCTCCTTTACAGACTGCTGAATTCTCTGTATCATTTCAGGTAATTATATATCTCGCGGATACGAGTATAGGTACATACATACGTACATCCTCAAACTCTCGCTATTCACCGTTACATACATTTTTTTTAATTTTTATGGTTTTCAATTCGTTCGAATTTCGAAATCTTGTGAAAATATTTTCGCTCTAGATCTCTAGCTGCAAAAAAAAAAAAGAAAAAAAAAACGGAACTAGGATAAAGAAATGAATTTGGATTCGCGTCTCGATGGACCATCGTAAATAATTGGTATTTCAGCGACTATACGATTTGCTATGGCCAACCCATTCATTCTTGCAAGCTCCATTCAGAGCGTGCAGAGCTGTCCGCTTGTCTCTATTTTGTTCGTTGCTGGAACTTGGCAGTCTTGAAGTTTTGCGGTTTACGTTAGGGAGAGAGAGAGAGAGAAGATAGAAGAGAGAGATAGAAGGATAAAGTAAGCTGAGTATATTTTCGTCGAGTAAGATAAAATTAAGATCTGAATAAAGGCAATGTCAGGGAGAGCGTATCCTCCGTCCAATTAGCGCCGCTTCGTTCAGTTTTAATTAACTCTTGGAATCAGAATGATTAGAATCATTAAACTAAACTTAAAACCGCATATACGGGTTCGTTTGGTCGTCTCAACGACATCAAGTATAATATCTGAAATATATCTAAGAAATAATGATGACTGGTTAACGGTAATGAACAAATCTTAATAAAACAAACTTGATTCTCTCCTATTATAACGTATAACTTTGTACTTTGTACTTTGAACCGGAAATTAAAGCATGAAACCTAGGTAAAAGTAAACAGGATGAGGTTAAAATCGTTTTGTAATATTACATCGCCAGACCTCGCCCCATATACCGTTCTACCTATATTTTTTCGCCCCGCTTTCCTTCTCTTAGACGCCAATAATATTTTCCATTTCTTAAAGGAATATAATATTTCTATAAAGTCAGACGACGACACGTTCCGAAGCCGCAGAGAAAATTCTTTCTCGCTCTGTAACATTGTGGGTATAGGGTAGGGTAGGTACATATATGTGCCTGTACCTTCTCTAGAACGAACCACCACGGTACAATACCTTCTTTTACGACAAACACATTACGTTACAAAAACGTACGTGACGAAGTTACTCGCAGCTGTTCTCTGTCTCTCTCTCTTTCTCTTTATCTTTCTCTTTGTGTTTTACACGTACAGGTTCACCTACGTATACGGTACCTACACACATCATCTATTTGCAGAGTCTAGACAGAGAATAATAAAGCCCACGCACGTCGAGGTGCTTATTATTCAGTGTTACCCTTAAATTTTGGATTTTACTTACCCGCTTTACCTTGTCCAATTCGAAAATGCCATGGTGAAACACGAAGTCTGCCAGGAGCAGAGGATGAACCGTGAAAATTTGTTAAAGGTTTTATTCTATCTATCTACATCGATGTATTTTCACTCTGCAGTGACCTGTCAGACTTCGGTGTCTAAAGCACTCGAATATGTTTCACCAGGAACCAGGACAGAAACATGGCACTGGTTTTAGTATTCATTGTCTGCATATTGTATACTACTCCTCTAGTTTCACCGCGTCACGAGCTAATCAATGAGTGTGTCATGAACGTACTGAATGGCAAACCGCGGAATGATTAATCGCAGGCTGAAATAGCCATCGGTGAATTATTGCCGATCCTTCATACCTCCCTTCTTTTACTTATGCAAAGAGAAAAGAAAAACTATTCAAAAATTTCATTATTAGCAACAGGTAGGACTCCCGCAAGCTTACTTCTCGTTATGCAATTCTTTGCATTTTGTTCCTTATTTGTTCTGGGATAAAGAAAAAAGAAAAGCGGAACATAGTTACGTTCTGACACTGTGCTACAGCATTTTGAGAATTAGTGACAAAGCTTATACGCTTGCAACAGCAGCGGAGATAGAAAAAAAATTCTAAAAGTTAACAAGTGATATTAACTAGTTTTACAAATCAATGAAATTATCGATAGGAATAAATTGAATTCGATTAACAGTTTTAATATGTAATTTAAAGTGATTTGAAAACCGTCTGAACGAATGTCTGCAGTAACAATTTTAATCACGAGTAAAACTAATGAAAATTAACGAAGCGAAAGAAGATTACTACAGGATATTGGAATCGGTTAACAATTATAATAGATTTTCTACACGCGTTTTTCTAGCCTTGTATCGCAACGAACGCGTGCATCTACATACGTAGGTGTACCTACGTATACCAGAGTACTAGACAGTCGATGTGCATCCTGCCGTGAAAATCTGATGGCGTGAAATCGAAGGCAATATCACTTGACGCTAGAATTGGCCAGAGTTTGACTCAGGCGAATAGATTCAAGTACCGAGTAGCGAACTCGCTCTGTAATCGTTTCCGGCTATGTATATGTATGTGGGAATCAGTGGCTCTTCATCAAATCTGTGTAGGGTATGTGCGTTTCAGTAGGTAGGATTTCGGTATCAAGCGCGCGATACCAGCTACACACAGAGATATATAATCTATGTACTGATTTTATATACTAGATATACAACACCGCGTATATACTGATACTAGGCTTCTCTGTACGTTCGCCTAGTTGCATCTATTAAACGAACGATCCGATACCTCGATGGTCGGATAACGATCACCCAGATTGGCGTCGGTTGGTTGTATTACAAAATTAGTAGCTATCCATGGTCAAGTGGGTTTGGATGGAAAAGAACACGAGTGAAGCTGTAACGGACGTGGATGAAGGGTCTGAACTAATTTCGAGCTCTAAAATTTGTTTTTTGTTCGTAAAAAACAAAAATTTGTAACCGAAATTTTTGTCTGAATAAATTATCATCCGGCCGCGGCTCGTTTTTTTAAATTCTAAACTTTAGGGATGCTAAAATAGGGGAGGTTAGTGCGTAACCGTGTAGGCAGACATGAGGCTTTTTTTAAACCACCGTTCATATTCCCGCGGGAGAAACTACGATGTCCTTTACTGGTCGACCGACCGCCTATCCCACATTCCCGCATTTTCCCAAGGGATCGTAGTCCGCTATATGGGTACATGTGAAGACTTGTATCCCACGCGCAAAGTCGTGTGTATATATGCATACCTATTTGGACTTCAGAAAAAGGAGAAAAAACAGATTTATTAAACTGCAAAAGCCTCTGTCTGCCCTCCGATGTACGGGATAACGTTATTTTTAAGTTTTTGGATTCTCGGTAGATCGAGTGAGCTTTCTGGATCCAACCCAGCTGGTTCTTCGAGTGCGGAGCTTTTCGCTGTTACTGCGATTTTTTTTAAATGTATTTCATTTCGGGCGAATATAGGTATATAGTCAGCTATACCTTATATACCGAGGAACAAGAATACGGAGACGAAAGTGTATAAGGGCATGAAATGGGGTCTCGCATCGCTGCGGCTTGGAAATGTGTCACGTACAATGATTAGCTATCTGTTACTCCAGATGCAGACACTTTGACGTCGTTTTCCGAAAGTTTAGCCATCCGTCTTTGACGAGAGAAGGTAGTCCCAGGGTTCTTCCTTTCGATACACGTTTCTGCCAATAATTGGATAACTCGTTACCGAATCTGGGTACAGATTTTACATCGCAGTCATCTAAAAGCGAATAAATAAAAAAAGACAAAAAATGGACGAGGCGCGGATACGACCTGCGGCTGTTTCATATAGATATAAGAGTATTCCCTGACGTTTCGCGTGACATTCGCTTGAGATACGAGCCAGGATCGAGGCATACGAAATAATAGATATTTTAGGAAGGGAGATGTATACGAGCGTCTATAAAAAAACAAGGAAATGCGAAACGGCAAATGGCAGGTGGTTTTCGGGGAGGGTTTTTCTTTTTTCTTTCTTCCTTTTCTTTTTTTTCCCCCTTTCTGCCCGACGAAAATGAAACGAAGATACCTTTACCTCGGAGCTCGGTTTAGTACGCGGCCATTTCGTGTTTATTCAGAGCCGTATACGAATTATAGGTATCCAGGTAGTTTCTTTTTTTGTATCTCATACGTACCGAACCCCATCAGCGTATATATTGCTTTCCTACTCCTGATCCTTGATCGGTGAATAAAATCAATTTCTAATCTCTTTCTCATGATATTTTTTGAAAAATTCTTTACTCTTTTCTAACCCGAGTCAAAGCTGCAGAAGAATATTCCGCACACGCCTATATACCGTACACCGTACCATACCTATGTCATAATTTCATTTTGAAGGGTAGAAAACGCAACCCCTCCCTCTTTTCACCCTAACCTTTCTGTAACCGACAGACTATAAAGTAGGCGTGCTTTACGACGCAGATAAAACGATGGTATTTTTATGCCCACTCAGGACCCGCCTGCCCGACCTGCAGTGAAGGATTCCTACGTTATTAGATTACACTAATGTTCTCTGAGTATGGATATATATGTATGAGTATAGATATGTACAGGGCGTCTCAGAACTAAATGTCCAAAATGGACTAAATCTCCGAAATGTCAAAAATGGACTAAATGTCCAAAATGTCCAAAATGGACTAAATGTCCAAAATGGCCAAAATTGACTAAATGTCCAAAATGTCCAAAATGGACTAAATGTCCAAAATGAACTAAATGTCCAAAATGAAAGGTGTCGTAGAGGAGGTCGAACTGAGTAAATTTTCCCGAAGAACATGGGGTCTGCGAAGTCGCGTTCGCGAGATATCACAAGTTAAAAAAAAAGTATCGCTTTGCGCCGCCGCGACGCGGCGCAAAGCGATACTTTTTTTTTTAACTTGTGATATCTCGCGAACGCGACTTCGCAGACCCCATGTTCTTCGGGAAAATTTACTCAGTTCGACCTCCTCTACGACACCTTCCATTTTGGACATTTAGTCCATTTTGGACATTAATTTCCGGGACACCCTGTACACTAAGTACACGGAATCTAATTGCCGCAATGAATTTCGAACTACGAATTGTCTGAGACTGCAATATAGTTGAGGAGATGAAAATTAGAGCGATGATAATTGTTGCGTGAGTTAATGTAACAGTCGGTTGAAAATTCAATGTATGTATATAAGTTTAATCTGAACGTAGATATGGGTATGGGAATTATATGTCTGTCAGGAATTACATACGCCTATACGTAGGTATACATTTGAATTGTGCATTCTAAGGTTTCAGTCTACCGTTTGAATTTTTGGTCGCGTATATTGAAAAATATTCTGAACATATAGAATATATATCGAATATATATCGAATACGTCGCGTATATTGAATAGATGTCAAATAGTTGTCGCCCTGGTGTTCCTAAAAATATACTCGAATATTCTAGTCATGCACGAAAAGCACACGTAAATATACATATACAATACCTACGTCGCGTTCGTATTTATTCTGTATTTATTCGCCAAAAGAAAAAAGAAACAGAAATAAAGAAGAAAAAAAAAAAAAAACAGCACAAATGGAAACAGGAAAACCATTTTTCGTCGGAAATTTTATTGGCGAATATTGCCAAATGTAATGGTCGATATAAGACAGAACTGCGGCGGGGGTAAAATTGAAATAAAAAGTTTTCAACGTTAATTTATTAAATTCACTGCGGAAAATTTCATCTCCATAGATCCGAGCTACCTATATACTTACACGTATATGGTTGTATGTATACATACATGTACATACTATATGAGACGTAAATTTTTCATCACAGTTTGTTAATCTGCATAAGAATTTCTAAAAACTCGTGATAATATGAAATTATACGAATACTATATATGTATACCTAGGTTTGTGCATATTTAGGTATAATTATATATATGGGGCATTTATTCCATTCCAAAACGGCAACCCGTAAGACCTTGCATTTTTGATTTGGTTGATTTTTTTTCGTTCTTAGTGCACATTGAAATCAGCTTTCTTGTTTTTTTTTCAAATTTTAATCTCAAACCATTCATGAGATGTAACCATTCATGATAAAACTTAGTTGAAAATCAGGGAAGCTGCTGCTGCAAAAAAAAAAAAAATTCAGCCAAATCATCGGATGCAAAGATTCACGCGATGCCGATTTCGCATGGAATGCCCCATATAGGTATAATAGTTGTCGTGTTGTGTTAGACTGAAAAAGAATTTGCATACCTTGACAACACTTTCTCATTATACATTTCCCGCAAGAGAAAATGTTATTTGGTAGGTTGCCAGTTTCGTACTCCGCCAAGTACTCCGTACACATTCAAGTGTATTATACACATGTATCTATAGGTATATATGTGTATGTATATATCGCTACGGTATTACCTCCGGATGCGAGCAATTAGGGTAGCACCTTCGTTTTTCCTCGTCTCGTCCGAGTTTCCCAGCCCCCACCCAAGCCGAAAAAATGAAATATATATAACCGCGTATAAATAAAAATGAAAATACTCGAGCTTGCACCGTTCTCCGTGTTTTTTAGCGGAATGTAAAAAGCCAAAGCTCCGGGACGCTGCTGAGGTCGCGTCGCATTGCGTTGCGTTGCGTTACTTTGCATTTGCGTCCGTGTGGTCTTAACCATACGATAAAGAAACGAACTAACGTATATAAGAGAGAAATAAGAACTTTAGAGGAAAGGGGTGGCAGGGAGGAACGGATATACTTACGCGCCGGTGCAGCGAGTTTGTTAGTTCAGAGTGTTTGGATAGAGCCAAGTGCCTCGGAAAATAGAAGCAAGAAAGGCTTGTATGTTCTCGCGCATCCACTCCAGCTGCCCGTTCCTTCCTTTCCTTATTTTTCCTCTTGTCTTTTTATTCTTTATACTCTTTTCTTGACCCACGTCCAAGCTCTAGAAGTCCAGTTCCGTCATACGAAGAAAGAATAAAATTAACCCTTTTCTTTTCTTTCTATTTTTTCTTCTTCATTTTCCTTCATTATGTCATGTCAGATCGAAGTACGTACGTATCTTTATCCTCATTTCCATAAATTATATCAAAATCTCACTACATACTCTCTATGGAGACATGGTGATATCACCCCGTTATAAACAGCCCAGAATTAGCCGATGAACCGAAAAACATCACGAATGCACATTACTCTGTAGAATTGTGCAAAATTTCATAGTCGTTTCACTCGACAATAATAATCATAATAATAATTGTTATTATTATTTCGATTCGGACAGCAGCTTCGATGTTCACTAGGTACTGTACATAGCCGAATGGTAGTTTTCTCTTTTCCTGCATCTCCCTATTTTATTTCAATCGCGTTCTATAATTGAAACGGTCAATTGAATGGGACAAACGATCATTTGTCGTATGGGTATATACACCTAGATACCTATGTGCAGGGAGGTTTAAAAATTCTATTCTCACCGGGTGCATGCGATCGAAGTATTTTTATTCGAAATGTTTCATTGAAACTTGAAAATTGTTCGACTGGTTTTCTCAATCTCTTCGTGACCCGGTTAAATTCTAATAAAACTGCAGGGAGTCGAGTGTTAAATACAGGAATTAGTAGAGTAGGTAGGTAGCTAGTCAGCCATTCCTCTAGCTTACAGTAACTCGTTCTACATACATACGTAAACGCGTCTTCCCGTTTGAGATTCGTTTTACGTTTCAGTGACTATAAAAGTAGCGGTATGTAAACAATGAGATAGTCAAAGAGGTGAGACCTCGTTGTCATACGATTAAACGCGTGTTTCTACTCTGTTTACACAGTATTTTACCCTCGTGTTGGGGTATAACGTATATCATTGAACTGCAGCAGAGCTACCATGGCTGGAAAATTTATGGAAAATAGATTGAAAGCTTGTTTATCGAGACACATATTCAATTCGTGTCGATTAGTCCGTTTGAAAAAATAAAAAAGTCTACATTCTTTGAGTCCCGGATTGAATGACCATTTTTTTTTTAGTTGAAAAGTCGAGTGTGGAGTAGCTTAGGAGAAAAAAATTCAATGATCTCAAACGATCGCTCGATTGAGACATCTACTAAACATCTTTTAGGGATCCAACTTTTTGATGAGTTCTCCAATCGTTGGCGCTGGAAAGAACAGATTCGACATTTGCGAAGTCGAAAAACTCATATCAATTCCGTTCGAATATCTTGATGCCAGAATCATTAGACTCATACGATTCACCTTCGTCTTTGCGCAGAATGATTGAGTCTGGTTTAGTTTATTGCATTGGGTTGTCTACTCGAATAGACGACATACCCTTCATATCGTAATTCTGGTTCTCATAGACGTCAGTAAGTAATATTGTCTCGGATACATGGATGCCGTTGTACAGAATGATCCGAGAATGGTATAGTACCTACCTAAGGGTGAGGGTTGGAATTGAAGCAGGAAAGGGCCCGCGGAAGTGGGTTCGAGCTACCGGTAATGAGCTATTGAGCGTCAAGCGTTGCCTCGCGCAGTCTTGTCAGACACTGCCGAAGGAATTCTGATTCGGACGCGATCGGAATATGTATAAAGGTGCTGGATCCCGGTTTTTGGTGCCCCTGCAGGGTGACCGACTGCCGTGCCAAATACCGCAAAAATAATGCACCAAGAAGTAGTAACTGGTACGTGTCGTCTGACTAGAGACTTGCAGTCCCTCACCTCGAAATTTTTTATTTTCAAGCCCACGGTGTCCTTAGATTTTTATATTCGGCTTCCAAGAATGTAGTTTTGCAGAATATGAATGAAATAAGAAAAAAGGAATTGGAGATGAATATTATTTCGGGGCTCGATAATCCGCCATGTGATCAACCATTTAGGGATACGAGTGTGCGGGTTGATCCAGACGTCTTAGAGAGCTTAATTCTTATCGGTTCACCCGAAATCCTTTTAGGCTGATCCTTTGAGCCGTAGTCAATCATTAAGGATGTTCCAGTTGCCACTTCTTGGGGGAAATCGCGAGTCTCGCCCCCAAAACTGTAAGGAAACGTAATAAGGCGAGGGTGTTTTTTGTGTACCAAGAAAGTGAGTATTGATAAGCGAGTTTCGGTCTGAGTTTTAGAAGAGCTCGAAAATTATCGTCCCCGAATATTTCGACCGCGAATAACATTCGTTTTGGCAAAGATTTGTCAATTTATAATTATGTTTGATAAATATCCTAGTAATTTTATTTCGATCTTGGCAGCACTTTGAAGTGCGGTTAGATATAGAACAAATATTTGTTTTCCCGAATACAAATAAACCCGATAAAATCTCTCGTTTATACCGTTCAATATTTTGAGAGTTTTGTTGATATTTCTCGGAAGGTAGGTACTTACCCGAGAGAGAAATAGAGAGAGAGAGAGAGGGAAAGGGAAAGTGAGGGTTTCAAATTATCTCAATAAATTTAGCTGTACCGTGTTTGTCTGCGTAGGTCAGAATGTAGCATATATAAATTAACCTTTCGTCTATATGTGTACTTATGATGAAGGAACGGAAGTTCATAATGTTTGGCGTAGGGCATGGTGACTTGAATAATTATAGAAGGTCAACAAACCTTGCAGAACCACACTGCCGCTATACTCTACTTCTGAAAACTGATGGTAAAACTACCATCACGGATCATAAAGCCTATTTCAAGAATTTCATTTAACAACGACCGAAATAAACCCACTGCAGCAAGACCCACCGAAACAGCCGTCAGACTCTAGATCGTATGAGATATTGTAGAATATAGAATTTAGAACGTAGATAGGCTCCTGCAGTCCACATATCACATCCTCCCCAAAGTTTTAAACAAGTTGTGACAGCACGTGTCATCGTGATGTTAACTTGTCTCCAGATAGTAAACGCGAATTTATTGTATAAAAAATTGCAGATGGAGATAAACTATATATACAGTACACCGATTCATTTGCGAAGCAGTGTATATAATCCATGAGAGAAACTTATCCACTGCAAAATTCAGTAGCGTATATATTAAATGCTTGATTTTCGGAGCATTAAATTTTATGGCCAGTCCGCGTCGTCGTCGTCGTAGTCGTGCGAATATCTGACATTTCTTGAATCCTAATTTTCGTTTGCGAGATGGGCATCATGGGTACAGAATGTACAGTGGCTCCTTGAAATAAATAAGTTAATTAGATTGCAGCTCATTAGCTTTCATCCGGCGGGGGTCGACAAGGCTCGCGAGTTAATACAGTTTGGCAAAAATGTCATTGAATTAATTTGCATGCCTTATCGTGACTTAAGAATACTTAGTTCTCCGTCTGAGCGTAGGTAGGTGGGTATACCTACTGTAGTAGCTTAAAAGACAAAAGCTGAAGAAGGTTGATCCCAAAACCGTGCTAGGCTGGCTTTTACGCTAGAAAACCTTCTCCCTGGATTTTCTTAAGCTCGAAAAGAAACAAAAAAAAAATCGTTTGAACGTTTTTAAAAGCCAAGTCTTTCCCGTTTCTATACCAGCTGCCTTACTGCAGGAGTCTAATTAGCCGGGTAGGTATATTCTTTGTCAAGAAATGGCTTACGACGGTTACCTAGGCAAAGCGAGAACGGTACCCTGCAGAGTATAAGGGGTAAGTGAGTCTTTGCCATTAACGATAATTAGCCGAAGCTGACTGATCGCAGGCAGGTACGATATTATTTCCATCTATTTGATTTTCCATCCGATGCAAAACGATCCTCGATATAATATTATATACCTGAAGATGAGAAATATACGAGAGTGTAAATCCCTGCACCCCCTAGAATTTCTAGTGGGTCTAAAGGAGTATTCCGAAGCTTGAAGTAATCGAAAGCTCTCGAAACTGCGCTAACCAGGTCACTGTGCAACCAAGTGTATAATGTAAGGGTAAATGTATAATAAGGATGATATTTTTTTTCTTTTTATTATCCAACCTCGCCAATCTTCATTCTTGAAGAAGACCACCCTCGTCACTGCAGCCACGTATCGACGTATGTACATACAGTGTTACATATATATGTATACGTACGCCTCGAGATAAGCACGCACAATTAGCACCGCCGAGTGCCACCATTAGACGCCGCGTATGTCGTATCATGGAATTCAGTGGAGACACATTATACCCACCATGTACACACTACTATACATATATATATGTACACTATAGCTCACACAACAACCACGGTTTATTTACTAGGCGTCCCGAGATGGATGATGCTGGAAGCAGTCACGTGGTTCTAATTTGGCCTCTATTACCTCGCTATAAATTCCGCAGACACACACGAACGTAACCCGAAAAAGAAGAGTATGTGAAAAAAAACAAAAAGAAAAGAAAAAAAAAATTGAGGTAAAAACGAAAAACGAAAACGCGTATGAAAAGCTTCTATACGATATATGCGGTCGGTAAATAATCCGAAAAAATAAATAAATAAACAAAAAACGAAAAAAAAAAAAAAAAAAGAAATGAATACCGGGAAAGAAGAATATTAAATTTAATTAGAAATTTTCAAATTAAAAATATTCAAATTCGCTGAGAGGGGTACTTGGAATATTAATTAGTTTATATATGTATACCTATATATACGTTTATATAAAAACGGAATTTTTTTTTTGTTTTTTTTTTGAAGTTGATGGTGGAAACTGTTGTATAGTGAGTGTCTGTTCAGGTTTGTTCATTATATTACCCTACCTAAACTTATTACGTTTATGGGGTAACATATTAGGACAATGGCAGGCAAAGGTCTGCGAGCAAAGACATCGGCGGTGGAAGCATTGTGTGTCTAAGTGCCCATCAGGTCCAAGACTTGCCTGCCGTTGACGTCACACAATTCAACCAACGGCTAAAGTCGCATGAACGATAGCCGGAGCATTGTGCTACTCTAACGATTACACATACATACGAAACACGGGACTTACCATAGTATATAGGTATATTTCGTACCAAAAAAAAAAAAAACTTGAAAATAACAAAAATAACGAATTGAAAGGAAAAAAAAGAAAAAATCAAATCGAAAAATCTTGTGGTCGTGGTAATAATTTTTTCAATATTCGATACGCATTCCTTATCAGGTCATGGTACTTATGCATATCAGGAGATTGCAATTATTTTATACCAGCTTGTTATACGGTGGCGGAAAAACATGAATCAGAAAAGAAAAAAAACGAAGAGAAAAAGAAATAAAAATGTAAACGTATATAGTACGATGTATGTACGTACATACAGCCATTCGTCATTCCCTGTTCTATATGCATTGTATCCGTTACTGTTTGCAAACGTAATACGTCCGCATTGTTAGCGAGCGTCGGTTACCGCCTAGTTCCACTTTGGCTCATTGCTAGAATACCTTTGCCACCAAGTATAGCAGGTCAAGTACCTTATAGGTACATGAAAACGAGGCCTTAGCAATTGATCAAAAGTCATAAATATGAATTAATTCTTTTTTTTACGAATTTTTTTGTTCAAAAAAAGCTTCGTAGTGTACATGCACTTTTGTTTCTTCATTTTGGTTCAATTTTTATACCTTTTCTTTTCGCTTCTTCATTTTCTTCTTCTTCTTATTTTCGTATACTCGCCATTTAATCTCGCCTCGATTCCACAACTAGAATAATTTAACGCTGGGCTCAGGTGAATATAAATAAATGAATGAATAAATAAATATGTAGATGTGTAACGGAGCTTGGTTGTCCTTGGGCAGAGGGGCGGGGGTGGCGTTGACGTTGGCGAGAGAAAACACGAAGATCAATTTATTGTAATTAAACAAGGCTCGATGACTACTGTTTTTTTTTTTTTTTTTTTTTTTCTACTTTTTGAATATTCTGAAACCGCGTGAATGTCAGTTTGGAGTTTGAAATAAATATCCTGGGAAGAAAATTTGAGCGTAATGAAACGAAAAGAAAGAAGAAAGAAAAGAAAATGATAATAAAAAATTTGGAAGCATTGTAAAAAAGAAAAAAAAAAAGAAAAAATAAACGAAATAGCCTTTTTCTTTCACGGCAGTAAACCTCCGGGTCACGAACTATATGGGGTCGACGCTCGTCTCACTCGTTTGGGTGAGGATTAGGTTATTACAGGCAACAGCTCGGGATCACGCACTACACGGTCGCGTAGAACGCATCAATTTTTGCTAAAAAAGCGAAAGTGCAATTTTACGAGTAGTGAAACTGAAACGCGGACGGTAAGTAACGTTACGGTTTTTCTTCGCCTAATTCTCGCCAAAGATCTTGTCATAATAAAATACCACCCTAACTCGTAATGGCTAACCGAATCGAGGCAATGTAAGGGAAAATTATGTCCACTATAAGACGACTTGAGTAGGTAAACGTCATATCCCATGCGGTTATTCCCTTGAGAAACGTCGGCTGGATTACGAATTTGGAGTAGAAACGATCGCGCGATAATTAGAGGGATGCGGATATTTTTAATTAGGTAGGTACAGAAAACTGTGTATTTTAGGAAATGGTTGTTATATCTTATTGAAACTCATAATGGTACGAGGTTGTTAATGTTAATAGCAACTTTCGTACGTGTAGCCCGCGATCCGCTGAGGATCAAAAGTAGAAACGCTCGCGTTGTAGCTAGAAGACGAAATGTACGTGAAAATGGGCAGACAAGTAATTGTGAAATTCCTCATCGTTTGATGAAAATTTTCAATTTTTTTGCTTTTTCTGTTTTTTGCCGTGTTGTTCAATTTTCGTTGATGGAAGGGTGAATGTATATCTTGTGGAAATAAAATTTTATATTTTCTCTCCGACCCGCGGACGTACGTATGTATACATACGTATATGCACATACATTGATTTTGGTTTAATAAACCGTTTTAATTATAAATCTAATTGCGAATCGATCGTATTCGGCACCCCGTACAATTTATCCCCGAAGGAAATCGGAGCCGCGATTCGAATTAGGGTAGTTAATAAATTACTCGGGATAAATATCTCATTCAGTTCGAGTCGATTCGGATTTAGATTGAAACGTTATTTTCATTGAAGGTTCGACGGGTAGATTGCCACTTTTTTTTGACGATCATTTAAATGAGTTGGAAACACCCCTGCGGAGTTGTTTGTGTAAAATATAATGACTTAAGAAAAAATGGGGGGAAAAAAATGTATTTTTTTAAAAATTCGAGTTACTCTACCAAACGAGAAAAAAAAAAATGTGAATTTTGAAACAAGGAGGAAAAAAATACGGTGTACACTTCCTTCGCCGGGGTAAGTGACCCAGTACAAACGAACAATAGAATCTTTAAAAATTCTCAAGTCGCGTGGTGGGAAGGTAGGCAGGTATATAAGCGCACATAATATAAGTGAGTGGGGGATTTTTCTTTTTCTCCAGCCTTATTTTCCTCCTTTATTTTTATTGTTCTTTTAAACAAGGTTGTACTCTCAACCCGAGTTCACCTCCCTTTAGATCCTGATACCGCGCGTCTCGACGTTGGACGATGGTGGTAGTCCTGCAGAGTTGCGAAGAGAAAAAAGAGAAGCACTAGGCCGAATTAGTTTTGTGGTTTCGTAGGGATTTGAGAGATTTCGTTTCGCCTGGTTCCCGGGGTACGGTTCTTCGCCACCGGCCGCACCGTTATATTTTTCCTCGCTTTTCTTCTCTTCTCTTCTCTTCTTTTCTCTTCTCTTCTTACCTTCCCTTCTTTTCGCGGCCATAACTCACAATACCCACTAGGCCACGTGTTCCCTTCTTCACCTCTATATATACTTTCTGTCCGCTAGAGAAGCGAGAACCTCCATCCCCCCTTACGACCCCCCCGAAGCTCCGAAAACCCCCGACTTCCCTTTCAAGGGCGTCCTTTTTCTCCCTCGTGGTTAACCTCACGCGCCACCCGGGTTAAGGGTGAGAAAAAACATGGAGTTGGTCAGCACGACGCAAGGGGGTTTGTGGCGGAACCAAAGGGAGGTTTGGAACGGCCGATGGTCGCCTCATGGGTAAAGTGGAGTTTGTGGAACGGGATGGAATGATTCGGAACCGCCCCACTGCACGGTAAGGGGAAACTGTAAATGCGAAGGGGTTTGACGGAAGAATCCAAGTGGAAATTACCGTGAGACAAGACCCGCTTATATGGGACAGATTGAAGATCTTATACCACGCTTGCTACTCACTTTTCTTCCATTTTTCCCTTTCATCGTTTCTTCCGAACTTCTTTTCACCCTTTCCATGTTAATTTTTTCAATCGCAATACTTACCTACTTCGATCTATGAGTCGTAAACGAAAGAAGGAGTGACGCTCTAAGAAGCGCTTGCAACTATCTAGGCTCGTAATTTTTTTGTTTTTCGTTTAACGACGAGGGTTCATTCGGAAAATATGATAGAAAAAGAAGTGAAAAAAAAAAAACCGAGGGTGGAAATAAAATAGAAGTGAAATATAAATATAATTCCTGTCAAATTCATTCGTCGTTCAGGTAGGTAGGTAGGTAGGTAGGTAGGTAGGCAGGTATGGTACTTCAAATCTCTACGAATATTCGGCTGGGAAATCAACATTCATGGGAGACGGGTGGCTAGGTACACCATGCACAGCTGAATGAATTTCGATTTCCACGAGTGGATGCAGAGGAGTGTGAAAGGGGCCGGAGTGTGGGGGCCAAGTGCAAATGAAACAGGTTTATTTCAGACTTTTATTTTTTGTTTCATTTTTTTCTTTTTTTTTTTTTTTTTTTTTTAAATAAATGGCACCCACCCCACCGTGTAGTGGGCACACCCCGAATTCTATCGTCGACGAAAAACGAGCATTCGAGCTGACAAACCTTCTAATTACGACCAGCTAACGTTGGACATGAATTTTTACCGCTCTACAATACATAGACTGATTAAAAATATACAATAACGGTCTTTTATGCAAAAATTTTTCAGCCCAGATCGATGTTAAATAATTAAAGATACACATAATATCAGATGGCGGATAGGTGATACGTCTGTTCGATGGAACAACCTGTTTGATTGATGATCGTTATATTGAAATTTATTTGACTAAATTTAGAATTAGGATCGTACATATACAGGTGAGTTTATTACGTAACTCGATTTGCCAGGTATATATTAATAACGCAAGCTGCTGTTTTCACACCTTTGTTGACATTTCACCCCCGTTCCAATATATCGGCTGTTAAAAGGACGTACCGCGGTATAGCGAAAGCTTTTATCATTTTTCATACCAACAGAGAGGAAAACTCCGTGTTGGTGTAAATATTTGCTTATTTACTTATTTGCTCGATTGTATTTCGGAGTAATAGTATATAGATAGGTATATATATATACCGCGATGGTGAAGAAAAGTGACGATATAATGGAATTTTAATACCGTATACGTTCTAGTTATAACGATTTTTAATATAAACCGGCGTAAACGCTTGATGTTCATTATGAAATATCACACATATTTTTGTAGCAAGCAAATTCAAAAAACAAAAAAAAATTTTATTGAAGAATTATCTACGATTATACTTATAACATTATATAATATACTGATCAAGGGAAACATTTATCAGCTATATGTTATGCATAATATTATACCTCCGGTTTGCCCAAGCCGTTGAGAAAGTAGGTAAATATAGTCCGTCATTTTTTCTTTTGTTTTTTCCCTCTCTTTTTTGACATGTAATCATCGAGTATAATCCAGCTTCAATCTTTACGAAAAAGGGGGAAATCCCCGTTAATGACTATACGAATTTATTACTTCTCTCAGTGTCCGTGGATCCTATGTCTCCCCTCGCCTGTATCTCTCCCTCTATCTCTTGTTCTCGTCGTTACAGACAGTTTAATTATGTGTTCAAACCTGAAGAATTTTTGGAGAGAAAAAGAGAGAGAGAGAGAGAGAGAGAGAGAGAGAGAGAGAGAGAGAGAGAGAGAGAGAGAGAGAGAGAGAGAGAGAAAGAAAGGGATGGAAATATTGGGTGTGACTGTGTTTGTGTAAAAAAGTTTGGATTCTGAGATAAAATCATCGAACTAGTATATATACGATTTACTTTTACCCTGCGAGATTTTTTGATTATTTATATAGCTCATAGAAAACGTACATCAAACATTTTACCCGAGAGAAATATAAGCGAAAATTTTGTTACGAATGAAATCGCGTATATGTATATAGCTAGACGACGCTACGTCTAGTTCTGCATATTATAATCATCATACTGTATACACAGCGCTCGGAAATGCAATTTCCGCGTTTTAATTTCACTCGACAAACTTATACCGCAAGTTTCTATTCATCTACTCGGAATTCCTCGGATTTTCTTTTATTTTTTATAATTTGTCGGGAATTTTTTCCCTTCATTAGCCTCAACATACACATATATCTTTTTTGTGTTTAATTTTTTTCGTTTTTTTTTTTTTCATTTTTTCATAAAGCGCACCACGACGAAAAATATTAGATCTCACCACACCTGTACATATCTGCATCTGCAATTATAATTCATTATACGTGCATACGGAAATTTAATTTCTTATTTTTGTTACTCTGTTTCAGGTAAGAGACGAACTTTTATCACGGTGTTTCTCATCGCCTGCTAAGATACTCAGGTAAAAAAAATCTGGTTTTCTCTTTGTGGAGGCTGTAGAATTGTCTTTTAATTTATTTTAGGCTCAAAATCAGATTTCTTCGGTCTACCTTAGACGCAGTTTGATTAAATATTCACTCAATTGCTTCTCGGCTTCTAAAGACTTAGCGATTCATGAAAAAATACTGTTTCAACGTCCGCAAGTTAGGTATCGGAAAATTTGGCGAACATTATTTTTGCCGGATTCTTTTTCTTTTTTTTTTCTTTCTTTCGTGATTTTTTTTTTCGGTTTTTCTTTTCGATAAAGTGGATCGCGACTCTGGCAGTCAGGCGCAGGGCGACGCTAACCTGAATCGAAAAGGTCCTCCACCGTAATCCAACTTACTTTGGCAGCTCTTCTTTTGTATTTATTTGATTTATGCGAGGGTTCAGCCGAATCGTGCGCCCTGAAGCAAATTTCCAATCGTTGCCTCGAGTAATTTCAAGTTATCGCAAGTTATCGAGAGCCTGTCGATAAATCTTGGGTCTTATATTTGAATCGTTCGTTATAAAATCGAAACATTTTTTTACGTAGATATGTTGTACATGGATAGGAGTACGTGCGTGACTCCTCGATACTCAAAGATATACAGCTTTCAATACAATCCTTTGAACTCATCCATAACTATCGTTCAATATATATTTTTCATCTCACGGTTCCGAACAATCGATGGATCATTGATTCACCGTTATTATAGGTATATCTGTTTATTTTAACGCCCAACCTCATCCTCATCCAGTGAAAGTAAACTTCATTCATTTATCACTATCCATTACCCCTCAACCCTTCGATGTCGGCTACAAAAGTGTCCCTGTTTTCCTACTCCTAGGGGAAAAGCAGTTTCGTTTTATATCATGGGCTATAATCGTTCGGGGCGTCTGCACTGTGCCAACTAAGTTCACCCTTACACTATCTTCCTCCCTTCCCTGACTTCTAGACACAATATTATCAGCGGTTTTTTTTTTCTCCTTTCTGTTTAGTCTGCCCATCCCGAGCACTTTACTTTACACTCGAACTCGTAAGGAACTAATTTTCACGGTGTACATGGTTTACAATTTTTATTTTTACTCTTGTTTCATTTTTTCTTCTTTTTATCACTATTCTCAGACACGAGTCACGGTAATTGTATATCGATGGTATCGACCCTTTTCAAAATCATGATCAAGCAATATATCAGTTGTCATTTTAACGTAGCAATCTGCTACCATACGGTGTCACATGTCGTAAGACTGCAGGTTAACTCGAGTTAAAAGTTTATCCGAGGATTTTTCTTTTTTTTCTGAACAAAAGTTTATTCACCGATAGAAGAGAAAAAAGAAGAACAAAATCAAAAACCAACTGCGGTATAACTATTGAGTTTATACGCGAAGTCGATTAAAAATAATCATTTCGCGGTTCTTCCGTTTCATTTTTCTTTTTTTTTTGCTTTCTTATATTTCCAAGGCGGCTTCGATATATACATATTCTTTTTCTCTCTCTCTTTTTTTCTTCTCACATTTTTTCTACATCTATTTTTATTCCACCCTCTCGATGAGTTAGGCGTACCATATATATATACGTATAGGTATAATATACATCGATCGAGGGGTAGGTATGTACACTACTCCACGAGCTGTTATCTCACACATCTTTTTTCCATTCTCTGTCCACCTTTGTCCGAACCTCGATCTAAAAGATTCCAGGAGACGGAGCGTGTCTGGTCATCTCTAAGGAATATTAATTTTCTGGATGAAAAAATGACAAAGCCGTTAAAATAACCGATAAGATCAAAAGACCCGTTGAATAAGCGTCACTTCGATTGATCCAGTCACCAGCAGATGCTGCCGTTGCTGCAGAAACGGCCATATACACTTTATATATCCAGCATCAGCTAAAGTCCGTTTGATCTAGAGAGAGATTAACGACAAGAAAAATTTAAACTATAAATGTGAAATTTTTCAATATTCTTTACCACATCAAATTATCGATGAGCCGGTATATGTATATAGGTATATAGGTATATATATGGTACGTGAATTTATTAATTTTCCACCGTTATCGATAAATAATAATTTATCGATGAAACTTTGCGATACGTTCACGTTTACACTCATCCGGCTCGACAACAACTAACGAGCATTCATCGTAGCCAATACTCGGGAGGCAGTTCCAAACATTAGCAATTAATTCAAACTGTATGTATATGCATATACAGCGATCGATGTACAGAACGGAATTCGATTTGCTATCAGTCGACCACCCCCTCATGGGAATGATTCTGATCAAGGTGTTGGTGCATATTCTGGGTATACGTATACGTGTTAAATACGCAATGTACGCGAATACGCTGTACATCTGCAATGTCGAGGGGCTTGTGAGTGCGGATGTGACGTCACTCGCCTATCATAACAAATGACTGCGGCGAACGGCGATTCTGACGCAGAGAATTTGGATCTAGCTAGATATATGTATACAGGTGTCTGATGCCTTCCTCGATGTTACCAGATCTATACGAAATCGTGTACATGACGTTTCGAGTGAATGATGTATCACATGAACGCGATCTTGGAAAAGGAAAAACAAAATTTATCGTTATGAATTTTTTTTTTTTTATCCTACTTTCATTTCGTGTTTAAATGACGGGCTTACTTATACAACCCTTGGAGAGTATATAGTCGGTTCTCGAAAGCTGCCAAGGATCGAGGAAGAAGCGTAAAGGGATTTTCGATGTAGTTCTTTAATCGAACTTTTTCGAGAATACGTGTATACATTTTTTTTTCTTTTACCAGAACGGACAGGGTCATGGTAAGAATGTGTATCATTTTTTTCGGGTCCCGGTGACCACTCGGAGATATTATCGCCGTCTATGTTCCCCGTCAACCCCTAAAATCGTAAACTTCCAGAATTTCCACCCTCGCAAGCACCTAGGGGAGAACCCGAGGCACCAGGCGATGGTCCAGTCCAGTTCGTATCAGAGACGTGTCTCGAGTCCCTGGCTCTCTTTTCGAGCATAATCGTAACATTGGTTGGTGTCCGGTACCCACTTATAATACGTGCCTGGCACGCTCGTCGTCTAACCAACGAGGAAAAGGGCTCGTACTCCTATCCACCTCTTTCCCAGAGTCGTTTACCATCCACAAACTACGAACGTGAGGATGAAACTCGAACAATCATTTTCGGCAACCACCGAGCTACGTATATATGCCCTTGATATTTCGGCTTGTTCCTGCAAAGCTCGGATTTCACAAAGATTCTTGGTTCTTTTCGCTTCGATATTTTCGAAAATCATATTCATTTTATTTTTCATTTTCACTAGACTATGACGATAATTTTTTATTTTCCTTATCTTTTGTCAAAACTATATAAATATTTATGAATGTGAAATGGCCGATTTCAATATAAGGACCACGGAGGTATCCACTTAAACTCGGAGAGGTAGGAGGAATTTTTTAACCGTATCTTGTCAAGTGTATAAAGTCGAATTAAAAACATGTTTCAAATATAAAAGTTAGGTAAATACTACGACGGCAGGGGCAAACGACGTTTTACGTTGAGGGGGAAATTTTTTTTTTCTCTCTCTCTCTCTTTTTTTTTTTTTTTTTTTCATAATATCCTTGTTAAAATCACAAGCGAAATACTCCCTTCCTCTTTCCTTTTCTCTCCCTCTCTCTCTCTCGCTCTGTCTTGTCGTAGTAAGCTCAATTCCGAGTTTTCCATACAAATCTCAGAATGAGATTACCGCCGACGTAGCGCATTATACCGAGCAAAGAAACGTTATGCCGGAAATTAAGCAGCGCGTCAATAATAAAAAAAAAAAGCACAAAAAAATATATATATACATATATGTATATAATAAAAATTCATCCTATGTACAAAAATTGCTCCACAATTACTTAGCATATACATAATAAGTATAGTGTTCACTAAAACTGTGAATATTGTATGTACTTGGCGCGAGACTCTACCGAGTCTCTTGATACTCCAACGAATCCTCCCACTTAAAATATTGTACATACATATACAGAGTGTCCCAGAACTAAATCCCGCGGCCACGCGGCGCAAAGCGCTACTTTTTTTTAACTCGAGATATCTCGCGAACGCGACTTCGCAGACCCCATGTTCTTCGGGACAATTCACTCGGTTCGACCTCCTCTAGGACACCTTTCAATTTCGACATTTAGTTCTGGGACACTCTGTATCTATGTAAAGTCGTAAATCGCCTTAATTAAAACCAGCCATTGTACTAAGTATCTGGCCGTATACGTGTACGTGTACACCATACACTAACCTGTCTTAAGCCATGGGTTAATCGGTAACTGACACATGTCTCTTTACCTTGGCACACATGCGTTTACGGGGATTAGAAGGACGACAGGTAGAACGGGCGTGGGTGTTCAGATATCGGTGTACTATATGTGTGTGTGTGTGTAGGATAGTAAAGTGGGATGAGGGATGAGAGAAGAGGGACGTTCTAGGCTATACGGAACTTGATATAGGCTTTACCACTCATAAACAGTGTACACTATACAATATGTATACTTGCAGGTCACGGGAAAAGCCAAAAGCTGAAGCATCGCAGGTTAATTGTTCACTGAAAAAGTTCATCACGATATACTTGCAGTTAAATTATCAGTCAGAGAATGATTACGACAGGAAAAAAAAAATGATTCAGGATAACGTTTCGGAGTATTGTGTTCCGTATATGATTGTATCGTATGTATGGTTCGTTTGATGAATGAATAAGATTTTTTTTCGTTTTTTCTGTGTGATATATCGTTGCTTCGAAAATGAAACTCTCGCTTGGTATAGGTATGATACGTATATCTAGTCACCTGTCATCCGTAATATCTATAGAGAAAGAGAGACTAGTTTATTCTAGCGATAAAGTTCTCGACGTTGCGTCTTGCGAACGATTTCTCGTAATCTAGAAAAGCCGCGAGTAGGAGAAGACGAGGTAGATAGATGGATGTAGAAGGAGCCGGTATAAGGTATAAGGTAGGTAGAACCGGGAGACGGAAGGTTGCCGACATGGCGGATAAATTTCCTGAACAGGAGATTACTCCAATAGCAGAGTTCCATTGTTCCCGTTGTTATTGATAACTTCACTCCACTTCACTCCACTTCACTCCACTTCACTCGACTAAACCATCGCATCGTGGCTTCGCGTTCTTCCACGAGTATAATAACTTGCTAGAGATGCAGTTTTCGGTTTTGGATTCCGTCCCATGTATACCTATATGGATATGCATGTATGTACATACATACATACATACACGTGTGTATCTATAGATATGAATTGGAAGTTATCTATTTCCTCATTCTGCGGATTTGACAAATGTACAATTTCTTTTACCCCCTCCCGGTAATAATAACGTTTAGCCTCTCGATCAGCGATACCGGTTCATCAACCGTAATATATTATATCCCTTGTGTCCCGGGCGAGCCATTCGTTGCCGTAATGGACGCGGTTGAGTCAATTGTACTCGCGGTAACCGGTACATCCCTTGTCCAAAGGACAAAGACTAGACGTGTTGAAGAGTCGTGTTTCACATCGTACAAAAACTCCCCATAGATTAATGACTTGGAAATATATTTTAACGTCACTCACGGTCATCTGACCGATATTTTTAGATATACGGAAATCCTGCTGAAAAATTAAAGATTTCAACGTAAAATAAGTTCTTTGAATCGTAACGGAATTGATTGAAAAATATCTAAGGTTATTTTTTTTTTTGGTATTTATTCGAACTATGAGCCACAGTATATATATTGTTTTAGGCAATTTGTGTTCAATCGACTTTATAGATGCAGTTCAGCGAGCATTCCGTCGTGTGAAAAACGCAGTTCGCTGTATCAGCGAAAAGGTATATTCTTGATAGACAAGCGCCTGTCCACCACTCAACTGAACCCGGAGCTAGACGCAGTCTGGAAAGCCGTGAAACTCGCTTCTTCCAAATTCTGTCCTAAATTGAATATTGGCAGGCAAGGCGATGGCGATTGAACGAACGAGAGGCACTCCGTCTTTCGAGGTTGGGCTTCGACGAGAATGGGGCTGGTATATACGTGCGAAAAAGAGCCCCTTGCCTTATACTCTTTGCCAAAGATTCGTTTGATCCTTTTCGAAGCTTGGGCGTCGCCAGGACTTAAGCCGAGGCCAGGGAACGTTCGAGTTACACAATTGCATGTATACATATATATACGTATATATATATATACTCTTTCCTTAAGGGAGCTTAAAAGGCTGTGGAGCCAGAAGTGTACTTCTTGCTTTGGTGTATTTTCTTCAAAAGTAGATACAGCCACTTGGTTTAACTCGGTTAACCCTTGACATAGTAATACGACGATGCGTCGTCAATCACCGCAGCCTCGCTTTTACGCAAAGAGAATTTATTACCCCCTTTTTCTGTTTTTAAAAATTATGCTTTTACAAAGAGGAAAGCAGTCTGAGGGTTGATGCTTTATTCCAGTTTCAATAAATTCATAAACGTCTAAACGTTATCGTAGTCGAATTTTGTCCTGAATTTTTTGAAATTCGATGTTTTTTTGTTGCTTTATCTTTAATCGTTAACTTGAAACTCGTTAGGATGATGGTTACACCGTTGAACCTTAAAATTTTAGTTTGATACTTGTGGAGTAAGTCTTTTGTGATCCTTCCTCCATTTACGACCTTTCGGCAATGATCTTCGACGCGAGACAATCGCAGGGTTTTATAACCCGCATCGAATATTTTCAACCCTTATATTTCAGCTCCTCCCTCGCCGCACTCAATTAGCTTGATTACCAGCCACCCTTGAACACCAGTTATTTGCACGCGCTACAGTCAAATGGTTTGTTTTATATTTCCCTTGCGAGAAAAAAAAAAACACAAAAAATTCAACAATTTTTTACCATTCGACAAATGCGCAGACGCCTAATGGTGGCAATTTGAATCCGAACACACATTTGAAAAAGTTTTTACGTCCAACGAACGCGAGTCATCGTCGAGAATGTATTTAAATAATATTGTATGTTTTTTGATTTTTTTTTTTTTTTGGTTTGGTTTTGAAATTCGTTAGCAGATTCACGTCTCCCTTCCACATTTGGGCTCGAATGATAATTTTGATTTCGGTATAACGATTCAGCAGGTATAATATTGCAGAAGAATATTTTAGCCCATTTTAACTTTGATATTGACCATATAAAAAAATACGAGTTTCGTCTTCCGAACAGCTTGCTTTACCCTGGAAATGAAAATTCTCTGAAGAATTGTAATTACTTAATTTCATAAAGCGTAGAATCCTTGTTATACTTGTTTTAATCACATGTTGCACCACCCCGTGTGCATCTCTCTAGTTTGTAAGCGATATTCAACGAGCAAATGATGGGGTATGAGAATAAACTGAACGTGTTACCTCAGGATTGTAATTTTACTAGAATTTTTTCAAACTTTTTAAACAAAGTTCAATTACACAAAAAAAAGAGAAAAAAAAAAGAAAAAAATGAAATCAGCCGACCAGTTTTATTCAAATATTTTTTTTACCCTGATTGACGGCTCCTCTATGTTGACCGTTTTTATTTAATTTTTTTTTTTTAGTTTTTCATCAAGCAGTTCAACCGAATGAACCCGCGTTACTGTTTTCACGTAACACTTTTAAGCTCTAAGAATACGAAGCAAAGGTGGTGCGAATGCGAGTGGTACATTGTTAGCTAACGAGTGGACTTAATTGTAACAAACAACCGCTTTTATCCATAATGTTAAAAGTGTCGGCATTCACACCTTGACGAACCTCTGAATTTTTCCTACCCCCTTTTACTCGGACTAGAAACGGCGAGAGAAACGGCGTTTGGCTTCTTGTGTAGACTTTGACGTGAATTTTTCACCCCTTGTCCTATTTTTTCTTTTTTCTTTCTTTTTCTTTGCCTCTCAACTTCTCACGTTGAAGAAGTAGCCGCGATACGAAACGACAATTACGATTGACGTACCAGACTTACCGCAATGTGGAAATCGTCGAATAGACGAACGGCTTTATCAACATCGGAGAAATAAAGTTTTCAGTCTAGGAACTCGAACGGGAAGGATCACCCTTAGAAAAGAAGTAGAGATTTTTTTTTTTTTTTTTTTTTTACAGATGTATTTAGATGTTGGTATATAATTTAACACAGAATCATTTTGCGGAATACATAGTTGACCGTTTCGTTACGACATGGGTATTACGAGATGACTTTTGATGCCCGAGGCAAAATTTTGTTTCAACTTTCATTCACTTTGAACTTTCGGCTACGAAATATAATTACAATCTTTCGGAGATGAAGTTGGGGAAGATTTGAGGTAGTCTAGACTCTGGACCATCGGGCTTTTGTTGAACAGCATTAACCCGGCTACGTCTACATTCTATATATATTTTCGTATTATATCTGTATATAAAGATGGTATCCTGGCGGAGGACGGGCCCTGAGGTTTTACGGAATAATAGCTATTAGTTCCTCGGAAGATCAGAGCGACGTATTCCTCTTCTTCCTCATCGGGAAGGAAATCACTTTTATGCATAACCCAATTACTTTATCACGTATAAATTACGCGACCTCTTCAACTCCTCCAGCCACCGTAATTCGAGCTCGAAAATTAAATGAACAAATTTTCATCCTTCAACCGTGGGGAGTCACCTCCTCAATTATTTCACCTAAAAGCTGACTCTCGTCTATCTATACATTCGCCGTTATCAAACGAGACGAAAATCTAAGTAGACGTGTATCTGCTCTTATATTTGCCTACTCTTACCCTTTGACGTGTCAAATCTTCGGCATCACTATCACGCAACACCAGAAATCTTCTCTTCGATATTTGAACTCCGGGAAATGAAATTCTCGATGCATCGTGAGGCAGTGGACCTTCCCACAGAGGGAATGAAAACTTTTCAGACTTTCCTAGGAAATCCCTTCACGCCAGCTTCGCATTTCGAGCCATTTTATTGTACTTTTCTAGGTACCTGTTTTATTGTTGATTTTTTGGTTTCTCACGTTTTGTTTTTTTACTCTCTTGGATAAGCCGGAATTTTCGCGGGATAAAAATGAATAGAACGAAGGAAATGACTACAACGAAACTTATAGCGATCCTTGCATCTATCGATGTATAATAATCAATGGATAATTTAATTTATTCGGGTATTTGTCGTTTCCAAAATTATAGACGAAACTTTTCACTCGACAGTCGACGAAATAGTTATAGCGCAAGCTTATTTATCGCCAAATGCTAATTCGGGCCCCCCTACGTCCCTCGGCGTGTGGCTTTTGTAAAAGTTTATTCCAACTTCCTGCACTACTCAGACTTCAGTTCCTCCGTTTCAAAATTACTTTGCCTTTTTAAGTTTATACCACGGACCACAGTCTCAGCCACAAAGTCTAGGGGGTAGGTATATACCAAGGAGCGGCGATCTCCGCTAAGTAAAATACATCTGCATACATAATACTTAATCAAAAAGACAAGAGTCTTGTTGAGTTTCCAAATTAGCTCCCATTAATCTCACTAATTTTGATTTTTTTGTTCGACAACTGGTTCAACAAACATCAACTGATACCTAAAATTCGAATTCAAATCAACCACTTTCGGGCAGGCACTCAACGGTCACTCGCCGTTGGGTTTAGCCGGACATTTTCTGACCGTCGTTTTTACGGTACAACGGTAAAAACTAGGTGGCGAGTGCCACGCGGCGACGAAGGGCGACGTGGTACAATGGTTTGACATATCGCCCTGTCATCGCCATCGCCTGGGTCCCCTAGCTCTTCGGCCCCAACGGACTACCCTCGTTCCCTGGTCCAGCCTTGTCTCGCCTTGTCGACCATTCCTGGGTTACGGAGTTGAGGCGCGAATGTCGTCCTACCCTATCAACTTCTCTCACCTTTAAGACGTCTGCTCAGCTACCAAATGCTCCTTCTGTTTGCCGAAGCCTTGGGACGGATATGAAAGTGTTCTGTGCTTACGGTTAGTTTTTTGATGAGCTTTTTTACTCGAAACTGATCCGTACTCCCGCACAGTGGCGTTGGTTCGTGGATCGTGGATCAAAATGAGCCCAAAACATTTTTACTAATTTAACTAATTAATTCCTCCAGCAACGAAGTTCAACTCCGTTTATAATAAGATTCCCACCAGACTTCGCCCAGCTCCTGGTATAGGTATGTAACCTTTTTAATCCCGACCTCCGAGGTTCGCCTAGACTACATCTCTGGCGTTAAGCTTTTCGCTCTACACCTTACCAGAACCCAGCTTTCCAACTTTATTCTTTCTCACTTTTATGAACTCTTGAGATCCGGCTAAGCCAGCGTTGCGCCAATGCCTCGTAGGTACGACGTGCGTCGGCATTGCTCACAATTCAGGAATGAGACGAGTATATGATACATAAGCGTGTACGGAGATAATGTAGGTATGCGTAATGAATTATCCGAAAAGTTAAAAACTGCGTTATGTTAATTAGCTTTTCATTTTTTACTCTTTACTCTTTCTTGCGAAACCCCAAAGCCTGACGTGGTCGTATACATCGCAATTGGAAACCATTAAAAGGGTCCATTAGAAAGGAAGAGTTAGAAAAGGTTTAATGGCGTGTGAGAAAACAGCTGCCGGGTGAGACCCTTCTCATCTTACTCTCCTCTTCTCTGCTTCTTCTTCTGCTTCTTCTTCTTCTTCTTCTTATTTTATTTTATTTTTTTTACTTTTATTTTATTTATTTTTTTTTATGTCTTTCGGGATATCTGCTATTACTTGTCAACCCATGTAGGCCATTTTTATTACGCACGGGAATTAAGGCCTCCTTCTCTTGTTTATTCGGTGAACTGAGTCGGACAAAACCATTCGACTGGAATAAGTATATCGTGGATCGTCCCGGAGGACAACGATTCATCGAAATCCTTTACCATCTTTATACACCCGGCAGGATTTGTCATTTATCTTGCAGGATACTGTCTATAAAAAAAAAAAAAAAAAAAAATCTGGAGCTATGAGATTATACCAGTTTTTGCAAATTCCATAAACTTTCATAATTACATTTTGTCTAAATCGAAAACGTCTACAAATGTCTTTGAAGTTTGCACTGTAACTTTCGTCAATAAGAATCGTGGCCATAATTTAAACCATAAAGCGTATTTGAGTTGCTTCACGATAATATGCAGCCCTGCAGAAAAAGGCGAACTATAGTTTTTCGATATTTCGGAGACTGCCCCGCCAGTTATATTCGTTTCGTTCTTGGATTCTCTGTTTTTCTTCCAATTCCCAGTTCCATTTCACGCGATCCGCGCCAGCTTAAAACTTTCAAGATATTCTTCTCTATCTCTTCTCACGATAATTGGCACGTCTTTTTCGAAAGATATATTTGTCCGATTGTGATTTACGAGGGAATTTCAGAATGTATATAGTACCTGCCCTAACTCCATCGTCTCAATTTATTTTTCCCTTCTAATTTACTTTAACTAATCCCGATTTTTCACGGAACAAAAATCATCGAACTATACCTGTACCTTATCGAACCATTTTCTTCGAACCAAACAGACAAACCAACACTATTTCAGGATTAACCATTACAATTAAGGTTCTTTATCGATTTTTATTTTTTGACACTATAAAAAATCTTCTCCAGGCTTTTTTCACGGCACACTTATGTCCGTGTGAATTTTCTTTGGAAAATAACGAAAGCTCTGCTACAACTATAATTTTTTGAGACAGTCTCGTCCTGGCTATTCAACACGTATGAGCAAAACATTTTGTAGTAATTGTTCTCGCTCTGATCTGCAGCCAATATTGAAGAGTCACGGTGTCGATTGTTGAGTAGAATCACACTCGAGGGATTTTAAGCGACATGGTCCGAAAAGAGCAAAAGGTCAGAACTGCTAATCCTTATTATCCTGCTCACGGATCGAACTTAGCTAAAAAAAAAAAAAAGAACCGAAACTGGTGTGAGTGTACCTTTGGATAGCAGGCTCTTATCGATCGCTTGGTATATATATATACATATACAAGGTATATTTGTCGGTGGAAATCGTAGCTGCTGTTTTCTAACCAATTAAGACAGTGTTTCGTAGCAAAGTTGAGCCGGGCCCGAAAGATCCTAGAGGTACTAGCATGGAATTCAGTCTTATTAACGCGCGTTTCATATTCATGACTAGACAAGTGCCATTAGCGAGTCGATCTCGGTCACGCGGAAAATCGTCCGTGAGTTGAAACTCTCGTCTTTCCCTATACCTCTTTCCCTACCGTTACTTCTGTCTCTTTCTATTTTCCTCAGTTGCCTAGAACTCAGCCATCGGTAAAGGCTCCGGGTTCGGTTGAAAGGTTTCGCAGAATCCTGGTGCAGTTAAGGAAGCCAAATAACAAGATCGAGATCAAAAGTTTAGATTAGAATTCGAATCAAACAGAATTTTGTATATACCTATTATTTCAGTTATTATCATCGCGTTTTATACAGGCATAATTTAACGGATATATCTATGTTATTCAGGTACATTTGTATATATACCTTCGTATTCTTGCAAATGCGTAGGGATACGATCTAACGCGGAACGGAACCACGCTGTCAGTTTGTATAATTAACATCGTGAATTCCCCGAGGGAAAATGCTCGAAAAGCCTTGTTAAATACAATTCTCGACAAGATTGTAAGGTCGTCGGAAATTGGAATGATTAAATAAATTTCAACCGTTGGGTTATAGGTATAGCTGTCGTATAGATTGCTGGATAGGGTATACCCACGCACAATTAACGGAGAAATATCGATCCAAGTCAATATTTAACGGTACTTAGCTACAAGCCAGGACACCTGTTAGCTCAATACATACAAAATTAGCATACTTATTAATGAAACCAATAAAACGCAAAAAAAAAGTCACAGGGCACGGATCAATCATCAATATAGTATCGGCATTCATCAAGCGATTGTATAAACTAAATTTACCTCAATTTCGTGACTTTGGGTTTAGGTTTATTCAGGCATCGTACAAACATTTCGTTAATACGAAACGGAGACACCAATTTCAGTGATTCCTTAGTTGGTTTTTTTCTTCTGTCCCCTTTGGTATTTTGAAATCGAGACCGATGGCCCCGCAGACTAGATTTGTCGGTGAAGAGAAACTTTCCTCCTGTTTTGGAGCGATGTAAATCGGTCGGACAAGAACCGTGCAATACAAACCCTCATTGAGATACAGGGGCTGAGATTAGGTAGAGGTGGATTAACTTTGAAAGTGGGCAACAACTCCGAGATGTGGAACAAACTCCTTTATTTATTACCGTATCAGACTGTTTCGGCGTGCACCGGGCGCAGCTCGCTATACACGGGCCAGAAACTTTGCTTTGTAGAGGTTTCCCCGGAATGAGCTTTTCAAAACTTTTGAAATCCCCTGCGACGGAAGATTTTGCAACTTCATTAACGATGGAGAAGAGATATTCTTTTTCGTTTTCTGCGTAGGGCTACGAGCCAAATATACTACGGGATTATTTGACGATATACTCGACTGTTATGTATCAACCGCAAAACCACCGGTAAATCGATAAAGGAATGAATATCATCAGCCGGAAATTAACGCACCTGATTCTATATAAGCCGAGAATTAACCGTCGATGGAAAATAATTTGCCAAATCGTTCCTCGTCTCGTCTATACGGAAGATGAATCGACGACGGGTATCGAGTAAATTAACGGAAATTTTCACCATCGTTTAAATCCATTAGATATAACATGGAAAATATATAAGATAGGTATATAATAGGTATGTATGTACGTAAAATCAGTATTTGAAGACGACAAATTTTAAGGTGTTTGCTGCTTAACGGAAATACCGTGAAGCTTCTTCTATATCTTTTGTGTAATCGAACGAGATAATTTCAAGGCAGTATCCCGTGCGCAACGGATGGAAGAGCGGAGAGGCACGCTTTGAACGCAAGGCTAAAATTACAATGCCAGATTTCGCCAATCGGCAATAAAGGTCCGCTTCGGGTCCTCAGAACTCTTCGCCTCCTCCTCCTCCCTCTCCTTCTCCTATTCATCCCTCAGGGGAAGTCAATTAATCTGCATACAGATACGGGGCTGTTTGAATTAAACGTATGCAAGGAGATGTTTGCTTCGAGTGTTCCAGCGAGCTTCTCTCTCTCTCTCTCTCTCTCTCTCTCTCATCACCATTATTTACTCCACTTCACTTTACTTTACTTTACTTTACTTTACTTTACTTTATTTTACTTTCCCTTTACTTCTTCATATTGATGGCTGGTGTACGCTCTGCTGCATCTGTCTACACTACATGTATACGTATATAGTTACAAGGCTTAAGAGAATCGGAAAAGTTGTCGCGGGTACGTTCGCCAGCTAGCTTCCCGCACGCTAGTGGAGTAAAAATAGACAAAGAATCTCCTCGGATACTCAATCACATTAGAAAGTTCCAAGGAAACCTGCAATCTCATATAATATTCAGTATTAATCCTGCAGCGAACTCCTTGCGTGTATCGCGTCGGTTGCTACCTACGCTAACTTTTAGCATCTCCTTCCGCCAGGACGAACTCCCTCGAGAAAATTTCTCACCGGCTTACTTAGAAGGAGCCGTGAGTAAGGGATAAAATAGAGAGAGAGAGAGAAGCAGAGAGTGAGTGAGTGAGAGAGAGAGAGAGGGAACAAAAAATCTACATGGTATACAGTAAGGGAATAAAAAATGAAATATCCGTCTACGATTTTTGCTCAAGATCAAGAATCCTTTTCAACGCCCTGATACCTTCCTACGGATCTATTCAATCCGGTTAAAAACTGTTACCCGATCAAGTGTACCAGAGAGTGCGAGAGAGTAGTCGCTTGTCCGAATCGGTTAAGGAAAAGTTTTTAAAGTTTGCCCGACTGCAGCTGCCCGGAAGCACTTTTTCTCATCCTCGCTTCCAGGTTCCGGGACCTCCATCCTGCCGGTGTAGGAGGATGATTTTGTTTTTCGTCGAACGCCTTGGGAGGTTTACTGTACATCCATTTCCCGCGTTATCCCCATCGGCGCTCTAGTCCGCTAGAGGAATTGAATTATTTGTAGAGGTAAAGTTGGGCTTCCCTGATACACGACAAACTTTTCGAGCAGCGTCAGCAGCGGTCACTAGCCATTGGATACAACATTTCCTGCATATTCCACATACCTCGATCGATCGTTGCACTTTGTTGCGAAAAACCGTACGGTAATAACTCCTGCATAACCTTTCGCTTCAATTATAGGGCGTTATATTTTTCTCGGGATGCATCAGGACACCTCGTGTATTTTTTTTTTGGTTTTTTTCTTTCGTAAAAATATACAGAATCTTTCCAACGGCAAGTGCGAGTAGAAAATTTTTAGGACTTGCGGGTAGGAACATCTCGAGATGAGTACTCAAGTTGATTGCGTTTTGTTGGTAACGTATCCCGAGCAGGAAAGGTACATTTTATACTTTATACCTTCTGCCATGCCTTATGCTTTCTACCTTCTACCTTCTACCTTCTACCTTCTACCTCGAATCTCTTCTTACCGAGAGCAAGAATATTCCGCTTTAAAAATATGTGCTAGAATTATCCCCCCAGCCAAAGAGCTCTGCTATAAGCCTTGCATTTGAGCTCGTTGTTGCGTGCACCGTGGTGGTTGAAGTGCAAAGGGCAGAGAACCCGGAGAACCAAGGGCTGAGGGCCGAGTGTCGAGGGTGCAACCCTTACACGATGCACTCTTGCACCCTAGAGGTCTGGATGCATATTACTGTGCCAGTAGATCTGAACCGACGCTGTGCAAGGGATGCTGTTGCACATTATTGATTACGCAACACGTCACGATGATGTTTTTCAATTTTTTTTTTTACTTTTTCTATCTTTACTCTTACTTTTTTTTAATGCACATTTGCATACTCGCATATCTCGGTTCAGGCCTCCCAGCAACGCGATAAAAATAAATTTCAGTATTGCAGTACGGAATATCTTAAGAGATAGATGAGCTTGATTTCCGGTGCGGAGATTTTTCTAAGAAACTCAACGAGAGTAAAGATTTCGAGAAAGAGATAGAGCGCGAGAAAGGTAAGGTTGAGAGAAGAGGAAGACGCTCCAGGGTCGAGGAGGTTCGGATATTGAGGTTGCGTTGGTATGTCCGAACAATAACCGCCAGACCCTCTGGATTAAAATGTTTCATTAAGATACGCCACAAGGGATTGTGGGGCATCGAGTAAAGTAGGGAAAATATTTAGTATGGCTATATTAAAAATGAAAGACAGCATATATATACTTTCGGCGAGTCTACCAGTAAACCAGGGCCCCCTCGTCATCGAGGCTTCCCTTCCTATTTATGGTTATTATTTTCATCGACTTTCCTCAAATGTCTGTGACAGAGAGTGAGAGAAGCAAAGTCCTTGATATTTACGAGGTGAGCCACCCCTGCAGGTTGTTTCGCGTATACTCATCCTCGACAAGGAGAGCTCTCAGAGGTTTCCCCGGGGGTAGGGGTGGACAACAACCTGACGGGGGAGGTCAAGGCTTCTTCCTCCAAGTATATATCGGGACGAGTCGTTTGCTACCGGTATACCGTGTGTGTTCCCGTTAAATTGATCAAAGGGCAAATCTGCAATCAAAACTCTCCACTTCGAGTGAAGAGTCTACCTATATCGTTGCCTCCACTTACCCTCCTCCTCCTCACCTTCACCCTTTCCTTTTACCCTTTCTTCGCTCTGCCCTATCCTCACAAAATCGTACCGAGGGCGACCCTCCGACTGTACCCAAGGGTTGAATTCAAGCCTGCGGTAATAACGAAAATGACCAAGTTAATCATTGAAAAATGTCTGAGGTAAAGAGAATGAAGCCAGCTCTCCTTTCGAGGTCACATTGATTTTAGCAAACTTCTCGTAAACCACTGAGCGAAAAAATTCCCCTACTTTAGGTTATACTAAAAATCCATCGCATTGGGCAAGCGCCAGTGCCAGAACCGTCAACCCTCTCTTTTACCGCTCGAAGAGCTTGGACAATCTAAAGCGATTCTTTAGGCAGAGACCGGACTCCAGACTGTCCAGACAATCCTTCACTCTGTGGGGGTTATTTTTTAGAAGATTTCCCTATCTGGCTGGGCTGACCGTGCTCCCTTACGTTTTTGGCCCGTCTCCGCCCCAAAGTTACCCTCAATATGTCGGCTGTCGCGTGCAATGGCCCGCTAAATTCGCTGCCATTAGATTATTTCATCCCCGAAATATTGTGTTACCACTCCTACGACTCCATCCTTTTTTTTTTTTTTTTTTTCTCTGTTGTTGGACAGACGGATGGGCGCAGGGAAGACGTGCACCTTCACCCATCTCTAGCCTCTTTCACTCTCACTCTCACTCTCTCGCAATCTCTCTCTCTCTCTCTCTCTTCTCGAATACTCTCGAACGTATAAGAGGAATTCTAACGGAGAGTGCCGGTGATTGATATGGTAAATATTTGCTAGCCGGAGACGGAAGGGCCGTTCTTGAAAGGCACTCAGAAGTGATACGCGAAGCGCTAAGCGAATTAATCAGCTGGTTGGCCGAGATACGATACCTTCTAAAAATAACCCCTCTTAAAAGGAACTAATAGATTGGGGGTAGGTTTAACGGAGATCGATACCAATTACGACTCAAGTACGATTCTCGACTCGCGATTTCCACCGATTCAATCAACTTCTTCAATTTATATTGTTTCTCAACGGGTCCTGAGAAAATTTATTATTTAACTTTAGTTCAACGACGAACAAAACGATTTCTTATTCAATCTTCTCAACGTATATAAGCTCCACTTGAAATTCAAAAGGACCTCGACATTACTTCGCCTTATAAAGATATACGAAACCCTAAGAGAGTACAAAAAAGAAATCTCGTTCCTCTTAAAATACCTTGCAAACTCGCACAGGGCAACGGTGTCTCCTAGTCAGGAAGGGCGAGACCAACAGGACTGGTTCCTGGCGGGCATTTCCTTCGATACTTTGCTGACGGCGTCTCAAAATAACCGAGCGTCCCCACGACTATTGATTCCAGCCTGCGTATAGGAGGGTGAGGATTGAGGTTGTGGGGGGCAAAAGGGAGAAGAGGTAAAGGGGGAAAGGGGGAGGCCGCGCGGAGAAAGGACTCGGGGAGGAGAGAGATCCACGGAGGAACAACGGCGGGCATAGGGAAAGAGGAAGATAGAGTTTGAGATGGAATAGCATGGGATGAACAGAGGGCATTTCGTGTCCGAGCATCGGAGAACAGAGATGTCATCTGGATCGTATCCTTTGGGTGTGCAATGAAGAAGGGAGGGAGACAAAAAGGAAAAAAGCATAAAAAAAAACATTCATATAGGTATATATATATATATACTATAAGGAGATAGGGAAAGATGTTTGGTTTGATGTTTGCGAAAATTGATTCAATACGATGTCCGTTGGCATAAAGGCAAAAAAAAAAAAAAAAGAAAAAGGGGTGATATTTTTCGTCAGAGGGTTGCTTTTGCCTCGTGAAACTCTTCCAGTCCTTTCCTTTTCCGTTATACGCCATTGAAATACGATACCGGATATTCCTATTGCTACCACTTTTTCTCATTACTCGTTTCTTCGCCTTGTATCTTATTTTGTATATTTCATCATCCCTTATACCGATTCCAGCCGAGTATAGGTATGTATGTGTGTACGTATACCTACGTATACATCGAACAATATCTTAACCACGTTCCGAGTCAACATCCGAACCAGACGGGCCTGCAGTACATCCTTAGTTGATATTGACGTCACATTTCTTTTTATCGCTATATCCCTATAATCAACAGAAAAAAGAAACAGAAATATATGTATCGTTCCATCTCTGACTCGTTAAATTTTCTCCACATCAACCCCTATACTCGCTCATACCTATACCTCATTCCCTCTAAACGCTGTTTCCCGTTGTGTAAAGACCCAGCGGACTTGATGAAAAACCGATTGGCCTCAAAGAGCCCACAATTTGGCGCGTGGTATAATAAAAGGCAGAGATGTTCTTCGGCGTGCGATAGGTATAATAATCAGTAGCTGACCATAGGTCAGCGGATGGGGTAGCGTGAGCCTATGCATTATCATTATTGGTAGATACTACCTCGTAGCATGCAACTATCGTTTCACTATCTTCGGGGTCTATTGGCAGTGTGTATTGTGACCGTCAACAAAGTGGTATAGAATAGAACTTGCATTGTTATGTATATTGCGAGTTAATACGTAGGTTGCTATATTCGCAGGCCAACGAAAGTATATAATATCGATTTCTACCCAGATATAAATCAAGTGAATTCGTATGACGTATACGGGCATTATTCCTATATAGCCTTATTAAGCTCGATCGACGATTCTGTAACAAAAGAAAATTAAATTTTATATCCATATTGTTACTCTGATATTTGAAAGATTATTATTCAGTCGCGTAACAAGATCCACTACATACCTTATTATACACGTATACATACCCATACCAGTTCTATAATTTGAATACTTTGTTACGTGTCGTACGGAAGTTTATATCCATTTAGGTTGGTTGGCCGGGGATGGTCAAGGGTCAAGGATATTCTAGGTAGTAGAATAATAAATGGATTTAAATTGCAGATGAAATGCACCGTGGTTGTACAACCCTCGGTGGAGTTGCATGCCGGATATTCACCGCAGCTCGTTATTTAATAAATAAGTTATATAACAGTGCGAAAGGGTATGTTAACAAAGCTGTTGTGATATTCACAGCTGCAGGGTGGGCATGCATGCCTGCTGCAATAGCAGTACCACCACCACCACCATCAGCATCAGCAGCAGCAATTGCACATGATATTTTCTCCTAATGATTTCGTTCAACCGTAATACGGAGAGAATAGTGGTTTGCGTTTGTTTGGGTGGTGGTTTGAGGCTGAGACAGGTGGAACGAAAAGGGGGTTAGTGCGGTTGATTACCAGCCATAGGATCGTCAAGGGGGTGGATTTGACTGTGTTGTGGTAAATACAAGCCTTGGATGGTGATGCAATTACCGGAGTGGTTTGAGGCGAGATGGGACTAGCGAGTTGCGCGTCGTTAGCCCCGGCGTCGGCTTTGCTGCACGGATGTTAGAAATCTCGGGGAAAGGTCCTCGACGCACGGCGCGGTGTGGCCAACGAGGTTCTCGTGGGGGATCGGTGGGGTTTTAAAAGGGAAAGAAGGAAGGAAGGAAGGAAGAAAGAAAAAAAGAAGAAAACGAGGAAGAAGAAGAAAAATAAAAATTACGGAGGGAAATAAATAACGAGCAATGAGCTTTTAAATCAGTGAACCGAATCCATTACTTTTTATGTTGTTAGATTCCGGCTCGATACGGTCGCGTGTAATTGCTGCTACTCTTGCTGTTGCTGTTGCTGTTGCTGCGGGATGCCCAAAGTCGGGAAAGCCCCTTCCTTCATTTCAAATCAAGTGTTATTTGACCGAGTAGCGAATAATTGTTACCCGCAATCACTTCTAATTAAATATTCCAATTTATTTCATTTATTTGAATTTTCTTCTTTTCTTTCGTCTGTCGTGGCTCATACTTTGATTCCATATTAAATCCTTTGCAAACGGGGATCTTGCCGATCAGTCAAACTCTTGACACGGTGAATTTTTCGTGTCTGAAATTTGTCGGAAAAATTTAAGTCTGCCTGATGGATCATCGGATGAAAGACCGATGTTTCTCGAGCCAGACTTCTTATTAAAATATATCCTGGATTTGACGAATCGCAGCCCCCAGCTGGGAGTGGCTATGTTTACTTTTCTCATCGACGCCGCATCGTCGTTCGGCTAACGAAAAATCTTCATTTTCCACAGCCACGCGTGCACCGGCTCTTGAAATTTTCAGATTTCAAGCGAGCGTACTCGAGTGATTTAAGATTACTTCGTAATTATTACCTGCACGCGGGAAACTACCCCGTCCAAGTGGACTTCGGAGCATAATATAACTGGGGTGGCGTAGAGGGCACTGTAGGTAAATGCTCCCCCTTCCACCTCTCTTTCTTTCTCTGTCTGGTTCGAATTACTCTTTAGTTTTCTCTCTTTTTCATCTTTTTATACCTTCTTCTTCTCTTTTTTACTTTCTGTTTTTTTTCTTTTTTTTTTTTTTTCTACTTTCTCTTTAAACTTGGCGAGTTGTGCGCGAGCCTCGACTCGGCCTGACTCCACTCTCTTTACGTCGTTCTAGCATCCTTCAATGTTTCCGTTTGCGTGGTGCTTGAATTTTTCACGCTCACAGAACGGAGGACTCCAGGCTCCTCCGACACTGAATCTTGTTCGTAATTGCTTGAAAAAAAACTTGCCACCCTCCAGGTGTTAGATATGGTGACTTAGAACCTCCGCCAAAGATTTCTAAGTTCAAAATGCATGGAGGAATTGGTACACCGGAGTTCTGATCCTTCGTAGGTATGTATGTACATTACACCAGATATCTCATTCTCTCTGATATACTACGCCGGCACAGAGACGCTACGACGAATCAGATGGCCCAAGTTGCTTTGCCGTTGATCTGGTTACTAACTTCCATCTACCTATATTACCTGAACTCCTCAAGAGTTCAGATACCCGAGCTCAGCCCAATTCAAGCCTTGATGCACCTACTCCATGAATAGTTCTGAACATTAACGTTAAGTGTAAAATGCACCGGCTGGATGGCCTTCAAATTTCGAAAATAAATGGTTCTTTCAATTGTGGAATAGAATTGTCAAAGCCGTTCAGGCACATCGATGAAAATGAAGAGAAGGACGAATCAAGCTTTCGTGCGGAGGATCCCGTGGAGAATCTTTTCTTGATTTTTTTTTTTTCCATTTTGACGACTTTTTTTTTTTTCTCTCTAACACCCACGTTTTCCTTTTACTGTATCTAGCTAGTGTCGGAAGAGATACGAAGGGGAATTAGAAGCGAGTCTTCTTTATACAGAGCTTTGCTATCATAGAGCCTCAGGGGTCCGGCGGCTTTCTAACTTTTTTCCTGTATTAAAGCTCCGGCGTTCAGTCGGGTCAAGTGTCGTAGCTATTTTCTCCTTTTAGTTTCTCCCAGTCTTTTATAGTGAAACAATTGTTGCTCTTCCTACTGTGTCAGCATGGTTCTTCAAAACTATATATACTCACTCACTGACTCACTTCGAAGAAACGCTGAGACGAAGCCGCCCACGCGCAACTCTCTTCAAACATCGAGGAAGAATCAACATTTCTACCTTTATAAGACCTCTCGGTTTTCTTTCGCGTGTCGATAATGACAGATTCCTATCGGCCACCGACTTCTCTTTACCTATACATCCCTCTTTCTCTTCACTAACGAGTCTTTACGAGGCCCATAGGACCCGTAAACATCACCTGAGCTTTATTCCACAATCTACACCAAAACCCAGGTCGGGTTGAAATTCTGACGAAGCTCAGGCTAGTGGTGCTTTACGATTAGCGTACCTACACGGCCTAGCCTAAGCTAGTTTCCAACGTTAATCCGAAAGCAGCTACCGGAAATATCCTGCACCCTGGCGGCTATCTCGTTTTCGAGCTGATGGCTGGCAGTAAACTAATGGTGAGTTAGGGCGAGGGCGTGGTGGCAGGCGATCCTATCGCGAAGGACGCGGCACTTCGGACTTGGGGGCGAAGACGCGACGACTAGAACCTCGTAACCGATGGTCGAGTCGATAATTGACTCTCTCTTCGGTGACGTCGTTCGTTGGGTTACAACTCTCTAGGCTATCGTACATTCGCGATGTTTCGATCATCAATCTTTGAAAATTGATTTCCTTATAAGTTCCGTAGTTCTTGAATGCAAAATAATTCGAATGCAGATGAATTCGGATTATTGTGTTGAGTCGTGGACTCTGGTCCGTAAAATAATGGGAGGCTGAAGAGAGGTTGGAGAGGATCTGTGAGCTGATTTGACTCGAGTTCCACTGTTTTGTTTGGATAAAGTAAAGTAATTGAGTAGCTTGAGAAGCGAGTCCATGGGAATTTCGTTTTTCAGAATACTGCGAGTCCCCTTTGTGCCGAACAGAAGCTATACCTCGGTTTAGCAGATAATAATACTTTGTTTGAGAAAGGGGTTTCCCTGGTTCCAGTGTACATTATAGTATAATTTATTATAACGCTCGAGAAGGCGTATTAATTTTTGTGTTATTGTCATTATTCGCTGACGGCACGCCAGTCTGTAACAATAGAATAAAAGCACTCGCCGAGGATTCCCCGTCTTCTATTTCCATTTCCTTTATAATATTAGAGAGACCCTTAAGCTATCGCGCGGGCTAACCGAGGCGGCATAAGTGGGATGAAAAATAAAGAAAAACGTTAAAATACGAGAATAAAGATAAGAAGCGAGAGACTACGCGGAAGAGAAAGGAAACGTTGAGGAAAAAGAATGAATGAACGAACGAGATAGACGGAGACAGAAACAGAGAAAGAGAGTTAAAGGGACCCGGTTGAACGAACAAAAACGTGGAATTAGCAAGATAGAATTCAAGCAGTTCACCTACACCGGTGCCACAAGTATTAACGTATAGGATTTAAGTCTGTGGTACGAACGGTACCACTCTGAAAATAATAAGTTAATTATATTTCCCGCGCTATTGTTCGTACGGTGATTGTAATTTCTTTTCAAGATTTTTACCAGCTTCTCAAATATCTTTTCATTTCGTTTTGTACCGACAGATTTGCCGTAGCTGTACTTGTACACGTGCCAAAATTGGCTAGACAAGCCACTTGATAGATTTTCTCTCAGACATCCTTCTGCGATAATCCTTTGAAACGAGTTTTTCACCTTACCGAAAGCTGTCAAGGATATTTTAAGTTCAATGAATCGGAGCTGATCTTGTACCGATAATTCTCGTGCAAATCAAAAAAAAAAAAAAAAATTCCAATTACCGTTCATATATCGTTTATAACAATACGTGAAAAGTAACTCGGTTTAAAACTAAGGACTATATCGTTATACAAGACAGTTAAAAACAATGGGGTCACTCTTCTTTATTACCGTGGGTGCCGGTTTCTTCCCTTCCTGAAAATATACCCTACCCTCCAAGGACAGCAAATTCATTTGCGAAAATGTCGCCTTTAAGTAAACAGTTTCCATTAATTCAACCGTCTCACTTCCCACCGCACCGCTTCGGTTGCTTTCCGCGTTTTGCGCTACTCGCTTGCCACTTGATTTTTTTATAACAATATAGATTTGAGTCAAATATGAATTTCTTTATGAATACCAAACGGCAAAATTGGCATAGACGGATACTCATACTCCTACATCCACTACAAGTTGTACAAAAATAGTGTTCACATAGATTTGAAGTAAAAGGGTTAGCCCCGGTGCTTCGGGGCTGTATTTTGTTTTCTCCGGGAAATATAAAAGAGTTTAAAAAGCTTTCAGTTTAAACGGTTATATGCCCTAGCTGCAAAAGCGTGCGCAAGGTAGGTATAGCTTGAAAATGCAAACTCGAGGCTCTCTGTGATCGATGTTGGTCGTAAAAATTTTATATTGGTATGCGATCTTAACGGGTTTCGGTATCTTGCCTACGGCTCTTCGACTATAACATCGGGTTTCCAATTATTAATTATTATTCTTCGCTCGAATTTTATTTACCAAGAAGAAGAGAAGAACGTAAAAAAGCATGGAAATAAAAAACCGAATTTATGAATTACTCGTATAATGTATGTACAGTGTCTGCATATATCTACCTAGATATGTAACACATATACGAACCGTAGGGAATGAAATGAATGCGATTAAAATTACAGAGGCGCAGGTAAACCGAATTAAATGAACACGTGCCTAAAGACAAACGAAATGTAATCATATTTTGTCACATTAAAACATCAACCCGTTACGTGCGGGTTAATCCAATTCGTTTCCATTATAGAGTTGACACCGGGTAAAAAGACATACCGTGAGATAAATAATTTCGAGATAATATTTCACTGTGAGGTTTTTCCGCAGTAGATAGGTGGGTAGGTGGGTTAGGTTGGTAGGTAGGAAAGTTGTAGTCGTAGAGAGAAAAGTGGAAAGTAGCAAATACATTCCAGACGATCGCTAAGGTTGCCCTGCCCGGGTCGACCTGCAGGGTCGTACATTGTCTGTATGATCAGGTAATGCTGAATATATAGATGAGGCGGGGTGACTGCATGGCAATAAATATCGGTAATCGATATCCCTGCACACCTCATTGGCCCGAACCCGCCGCAGGCAGAGCAAGGTGGCAGTTTCCTTGAAGCTTTTGAACCCGAAAGTATAGTTCTCGAATTTCGGTTTAAAAAGCTTATACACAGTCGAAAGATTGCCTTTTAGGTCCACGGGCTGGAAGCTCTGCTGCGGATAGCCGATTAATTAATGGATTTCATTTTCAGAATTAGAAATACGGTGAAAGGATCTTACCGGAAATTCAATTTATCATAATTAGGAACCGTCACAAGCCATGCACATGTTGATTTTCATCGTATATAATACTCATCGAAGTGAAAATAATCGGCAAAAATTATCATGAAAAAGAAAGAGAGATAAATGAATTTGTTTTTCTGGACAAAACTGGAAATATCGGAACGAGTTGATTGTCAATAGTTTTGGGATTTGGTTGACGGGTTGTTCGACGGATTACGAATAAGCTGATAATTTTTTGGCCCATCAATGAGCGGGGTGTAAATTGTAATTAGGAATAATGAACGAGCATATGGTGTAGGCAGTAGATTGTATATAGCTGGAGCTGCAGTTATAGCGTATTATTTGTAATCAACGTTTGTCGTTTTGATATCCAATTTGTACTCGCTGTTACAATTGGGTTATTTATTTATTCCATCACTCCGTTGTTGTTCGATTTTTACTTTATTTCATTTTATATTATTTTACTTTTTCATTCGGTTGCACAGCTGTGCAGGCAGCCCGAGCGAATAGAAGAAAAATTGTACAAAATGCAGAGACATGTGCTGCAGCTCATCGCTGGGTAATCAATTATCACCGATTCATTTGATTGATTGCTCCCCGTATCGATTCTAACAAATCCTTCAAAATCCGGATTACGTTTACCCCAGGACGCTATACGTACGTGACGCAACGGAATATAACGCAACGCAACGAAACGACCAAACGAACTTTTCAGTTCGCTATACTATATCGAGATGAAATTTAATCCCTGAATCATTTAGCAACTCGGCTTTAAAGCTTGGAAGTTGATGACTTATACGCGAGGGCTGAACAAAGTTTATCTTCCCTGCGATGGCCGTTGCTCAAAAGTTCGTTAAATATTTAGGGGCTGGTTTAGGGTTATAATAGATAATTGTTTCCTAATGGGTACAAACATGCTGTGTCCCTGGCCCAACCCTGCGCCTCACCCAGTTTTGCTTAATTGCGGAGGATTATACCGTTACATACGAGAGCTACCGGCGACAAAAGTCTGCAGAAATACCACGCCATGGTATTAGGTCAATTTCGATTTTTAGTTTACCAAAAAAAAGCAAAAAAAAAAAAAAAAAATGGAGCTCGTGTAGTTTCCAGTTTTATACTTTCATCCCGGTAGCGTTTTGCCCTTATGGTAACGAGCCATCCTGGATCCAGGAATCTTCATTGGCGGTTGGCCTTAAGCTTATGAGATAGGCGACATTATCAGTGTCGATATAATAAAGGTACAAAGTATCCGCTCATCCAGAAATGGGATAACGTATAAAGTATCGCGGAGTGAGCAGTAAAGGTAAATTTTTATTTTTTCGGATAGGTATGGGTAGGTATGTAGGTACATAATTTTTTTCATCGCCAAAAAACATTTTTCTAAGATCCTTAGAGTGCTGGCAATTTTGATAACGGAATATTACAAGCTATTCGCATCTAAAGCTTGGATTAAATCGTGAATATAACTAGGGCGATGTAGGAGGGGTTTTAAATCCCAAGGAAGATGCGAGAGCTACTCGGCTCGTGTTTGTTAGTTCCTGTTTTTCCATCCCTCCTACTCACATCTCCCAAACACACGGGATTCTGAACCCGGAAAACGAGGTGAGTTCACCGAGGAGAAACCGAAGGTGAAACGGAACGTGGGTAGGTAGTGAAAATTCGTGAAAATTTAAAGACTGGATGCGTGGGATGCTGAATTACGGGTTGGTCTTTTTTGGGGTGGGCCAAAATTCGTACAGCGAATTCACATCCGCTGACACGTATCCCGGAATTCAAACGCAAAAAAAAAAAAATAAAAAAAACTTTCAACGATCCGACACGGATGTGTTGCGGCGGATCAACGTTTCCGGCTCATTTTTTTTTTTTTGTTTTCACTTATACATACTTCGTCTAATATATGTACATATATCTCTTCCTAACTAATTCACGCTTTATATACTCTTTAATTGAATATTTTATTACATTAAAAAATCATGTAAATGTACATACGTGTAGTGAGAATTTTCTGTATGTAAATGTATAAGAAATTTTGTTTCCTGGATATTATGTATACCTATATTTAAATATTTTTTTATTTCCTTTACGGATTCGTCGTAAGTTCACCTCGTTCCTCTGATCGTTTTTTTTTTCGTAATGTCGACGCGTCGGTTGGTCGGTCGTTCTAAAAGCGAGAAATGAAACCAAAACTTAATTAACATTGTAAACAGGTCCTTCGTGCCATGTGTTACACACGAAATGACCGGATAATAGTCGTCCGGCGTGCGCGGGTGCGTGCGAATATCTTTACAAGATGAGTATACCTTTATATAAAATACAAACATATATATTTATATAAATATATGTATATGTACGTATGTATACGTACGTGGAGCAGCTACTGCGTGATATATTTACTTAATAAATGTTCCGAACGGTAGGAAATTTAAATTAAATTTATTCAGCGAAAAGAGAGGACCGGGGGTGGCGGCAGCGGCAGTGCAGGCCGCGTCCGCGCCGAGGCGTGGGATGTTTATGCGTTAAAAAAACGAAAAAACCATAAAATAAAAAAAATAAAAAAAAACAATGAAACTGTGTGAAGGACAGAGGACAAAAAAAACAGAAAGAAAAAATAACGAAAAGAAAGTATACGAGCAGATATAGAGAGAGGGCCCGTTCAAAATAAAAATGGGAGGAAGAAAAGCAAAAAAGCAATAAAAACAAAAATGAAGAAAATAAATAAATAAAATGCAGAGCGTGGCTGAGCATGGCCGTCGAGTAGGTACCTATATACCTACCCTACCTACCCAGTTTTTTTATTGTCTTTTATTTTTTTTGCAAGTTTTTTTTTCTCTCTTTTTAAACGACAGAAATGTGTCAAACGTTACGGTCCTTTCTATTTGGTCATCCAGGTCACCACCGTATGCGGTCTGCAGGATAGAGTATAGCCACATTTTATCCCGACGAACGTAGGTAGGTTGGTATATATACGCGAAAAATGAATTAATGCCCCAGCTCACTTCAGAGCACGCATTTTTTCGACGTTAATAGCCAATAATTCTTCGACCTTTACCTAACACGTTATACACACTCGACTGTTTCGTTGTCCGCAGCAATCAGCCATCGTTTTTGCCCTCAAGTATAACCGTCCGTCAAACTGATCCCCGACTGACCAACACGAAATATTTTCACTGTTCACAACCGAAAGCTTCTTCGCGATCGCCAATATAGTCGTCAAGTATCAGATCAGGATCAAAATCAGATCACCTTCGCATCATTTTATTTATCAGCTTTTCAGAGTCTACCGGATTTTCTTTTTTTTTTTTTTTGCTTGATTTGATAATGTTTGGATTTTTTTTTCTTCTTCCACATCTTTGAGCGGTAAATTTCTTATCATTTATCCAGGTTTCCCCTTTTCTTTTTTTTTTTTCTCAAATCGCGTTTGATGGGATATTTTCACGTATAAACAGACACGAAAAGGAGGATGAGGAGGGAACGAATAGAAAACGTAAAGCGCGATCTTGATTTCGAAGGACGTACGACCTACGAGCCTCGCGTTTCTCTTGACAAGAAAACGAAAGGAGGTGTATACGGTGTGGTTTTACCTTCATTTCAGTTCTTCTTTTATTTTCTTTCCGTTTTTTTGTTTCTTACTTTTTTTTTGTTTTTTCTTTCCTTTCTTTCTTTATTTTTTAGCAGAGATTCGCGAACGGCAAACAAAAGTTTATGACTTGAAAATAAGCGCATGACAAAGAACTCGATGCGTGGAAAACGATACTGTCAGACCCCCTAATACTTCCATTTGTCCTGATTATTTCCTCGCTACATAACTCTGGCACCTGTACACCTCCGTCTTACTCGCTCTCGTCTCATAGCCACTAAATTCTATCCTCTTCTCTCCACAGCGTCGTACTTTTATATATACGCGAAGGTATATAAATATTCCTTTTTCCACTATCTTTTCCTCCTACGTTCTGCAGAAAAAGAGAGGGGTTTCTTTCTTTTTTTTTTTTCTCTCACCCCTCTGCACGTATGAAGTTACAAGCCGCTGTTGCAAATGGCCAATCTCAGACTCACAAACACGAGCTTGCAGCCTCAGCATAACTGTGTGTCACTCTAATACCTTAAATCAAGTAACCTTGAATTTTTCATCATTTTTCTTTCTCCTGGATTATACAGCAGTATCATTCCTCGCAAGACTCGGGCACTTGATCTTTTACTTTATCAAGAAAACCCCTGCAATGATCGAGTAGAGTGCAACAGTTTAAGGGTAGAAAGCCAAACTCCAGACTCAAAGGATACATAAGGTACAACTTGGTACCGTCTCGACTCTCTGATCGTTCGAAGCTCGGTTTGCTTTTACTTAAATAAATACAGAGAGGCCAGGCGCTAAGTAACGATCAGCTAATGAGTGATAATTTATCAAAATTCAAAATCGACGAACGAATTTCAGGTTCTTCGCGGATAATTTGTTCGACGAGTTATATTATATCGACCGTAAGTAATGATTAATGAAAATAATAATCCACGGATGAAGCACCAAGTTCAAAGATGCTAATGTCAACGTTGAAGGATTCGATGGGACGGGAAGTTGCGGCTTTCGAATCGACATACTATCCATTTTAGCATCAGGATGCTCAAGTAGCACGCGAAATGCAAAATACAAATAAATAAATCCGATCGACCTAGTTATAAATCATGTTTTATATTTTCCTTCGAGGTCTATGAAGGGAGGATATAACCGATCATCGAACGCTAGTCGATCCTTCGTATGTTAAAACTTGTACTGTTTGAAAACCGTTCGTTCAAAAAAAAAAAAAAAAGATATTGAAGAGTTAGATACAAGTTTACTGCCGGTTATCAAAACGCTTCGCCAAGATCCGAATGGATCCGTCTCATGGTCGGTAGATCCGCAGGATCCACTGGCATAAATATATTAACTTGTAAGGGTTTCCCTGTCACTCGATGTTATTTATGGCTCTAATATTAGCCACTCTCTGGCAGGTAGTCTGCAAGGCACAAAGTATACGGAGTGGGAAAATTATCCGAAGCTTATTAAAGGCGTGTCTTCTTTCTTGTGATTAATTAGCCCGGGCTTATCTTATCTTTCACTTATATCGTGGAAGCTTTTTCGTTGGTATTAAAGTCTTGGAGGTGGGCCTGGCTGCAGGAGACCTGGAATTCTAGACCCCATTTCTTCTCGTACCCAAGGGAAGCCGGTGCGGCACGGCGCGTGGCCGAAACTTTTCGTAGGGCTTTGGGTTAAGCCGTCTTTGAACAAATTTTGTCCAAGGTAGTTTAGCGGAGGCCCTGGAACTGTTTGTTGATTGTTCGAACGAGGCGAGGCCGCGAAACGAAGCGTCGCGACCCCAGTTAACATTTTATAAAACTTTAATCCTGATGTGAAGGAGGAAAGCGTTCAAAAAGCTTTATCGCGTCTTGTTTGAGTACCGAAAATTTTCACCTGCGAGGCGAGGGGGGGCTTGGTTTCAAGAAAATTTCGTTTAAGCCTAGAGGAGAGACGTTGGAGCGCAGTCATCAGTCCTGATTCTAAAATCTCTGAAATTCTTGCCTTCGCTTGACAAACAAGCTTCATTTTGAACGCGACGTCCAACGTTCACCCTCGACTTTCCCTTTCTCTTCTCCCTCTGGCTGCTACTGCTGCTGATGGTGGTGGTGGTGCTGCTGCTGCTGCTTCGTCAGCGCCTACCCGCCAGGCTCTAATCCTATCAGGTAATGAGCAAAAATGAACCCCCGTACTCCCATACCGTACCGTACCGTATCTGAAAAATGCGTGGTACGAGAGATTCAATTTTGAGAAGTGAAAATTTTCCAACTCGCGTGCGAGAATTAATCAACCCAACAATTTCTTTTCTGTCAGTCTCCTGTCACGCGAAATTTTCACGGAGAGAAGGAGCAAAAAATTATTATTATTTCGTTTTTTTTTTTTCCGTTCGTATATCAAAAATCCTACCTTACACCATAGTTCAGCCAGAGAACAGAGTAATTGTAATTAAACTTCACGCGTAATTATTTCCCTCATATATTTATGCTGGAATTTTTTCATTCACTCGGTTTTGTGTACTTTTTTTCATTATCTTTTTTTTTACGGGGCAAGGATTAAGTCTGAGAATCCTTAACATGGAGGCTTTCACACCCGAAATACAGATGGTCCTAATTTTACGATATTTAGAAATTTATCGCTCTCAGAAGCTGCCCGAATTTCATGAAATACGATTATATATCATTCGCGATAAGCTGCGGTTGTCCCTCGTCCGGACAGCCTCTTATACGGTGGTCGGGTGGTCCATATTTTGCTCGATGTAGTAGATATATAGAAATATTGGGTTGTTTTGTCTAGCTGTGAATGTTTGCCGATTGAAGAAAAAAGAGAGAAGAAAGAAAGAGAAAAAAAAAAACAGTACCTATATACCTATCGCAATATAGAATATGGCGGCGAGGTAAATTGCGGAGAAGCGAGATTCCTCCTCATTTTTTTTTTTTTTTTTGTTTTCGTGGTCCAGCGAGTTGTTTGTCCTCATCGTTCTTCCTCCACGTTTTTACTCCAGCTCTTTATGATTTTCTACTGCTTCCTATCTCATATTTGCCTGTAGGCAGGTATATATATTTATCTATGTATATGTATATACGTACGTATACGTATACATACATACATACCAACCATCTCACACAATCTCTGAATAAAACTGATATTTACTCGGCTGTGAAATTGATTTACATCCGCTTTAATCATTCCTCTGTCCTCCGCCTCTGCAGTACCAGTCGTTTTCTGTGAACAAGACTTCCCCCTTTTTTATTTTATATTTTTTTCTTTTTTTCCGTTTCTTTTTTTTTTTCTTCTTCATTTTTTTACAAGCGAATTTGAGACGCAGTTTTATCCTCGACCTTTCACCGGGAATTTCAATTAATACTTCCCAAATGACGCAGCTTTAAATTCGGATCCGAATGTTTGCAATTACGACGATCCCAGCTGTGTCGTCAACCGAGGTCTGGGTGAGCTGACGATTGTGCAATTTTCGATACCAGCAAACGTTGGAGAAAGAGACAAAAAGAAAGAAATAAAGAAAAAAAAACCATTCACTTTATCCACTTCTTCCTTCATTTTATAGTTCGCGACTTTTCACCGCTTGGCATTGTCAACCTTTCTATTTTTCCATAGCTCCGTACCGCGGGTATAGCTAAGTGGGCGACGTTTGGAATAATGCCATTCTTGCAGGAATATCGCAAGTAATATCAAGCCAAAGTTTAAGCTTTTTACCACACGTTGCACAATGCGAGTTGATTAGAGAAAGATGAAAGGTTCCCAGTTGCTTTTAACCTCTCATTCATTATGCGAGGACTGGTGACGATCCCCAGGAGAAATCCGGGATAAAAACAAATAAAGAATAAAAAATAGAGAACAGAAGTAAAAAAAATTGGAGGCGAATTCTTGCAGGTGATCTTTTTCGTCCTGTTTACTTGCCAGCTACTGCACACACACACACAAGGACATACACAAAATCGTGGGCGTTTATCTTTTATTCTTTTCTCTCATTTTCTTTTTTTTTTGTATGTTTTTTATGCCTTTGAATAATTACGCACCCACCACTCTGAACACTTTGCAGTTTCCAGGCGGTATCAATAAAAAATTTCCTTCACCCTCGATGGGTACGGTGTACCTAAGGCCTCGATATTCTAAGCCTGTCAAAATCCGATATCGTATTATAGACACGAAAGAGCAGAATATTGCTGGACACACGTGGTCAGCCCGTAAATAGCCATACATGTATGTCTATATATATCTGCACGTGCCTCGCTCGAACTGGACCCTGAATTGACCGAGGCTACTTGACATCTCGTTTGTCAAAGGCATTCAGCACATTTCAAAAACGTTTCCGCGAAAAGCTATTTCCATCATGGTCTGTCTCGATTTTTTTTATATACCATATTTATACCCGTTTTGGTAAACGGACAATTTCCAATATATGACGTATACAGGGAGACGAAAATTTCTAGGCTATTTATTATATGAGGTAAACAAATTGGGAAATTAAATCTTCAGCATCTCTTTAGAACGTGACATCAGGAATATCAATTGGGGACAAAAAATTGTACGAATTGCATAATTCAATTTATTTCAAAATATTTCAAAATTTTTTTTTTCCAATATTGTTCGCGTAATACCGTGTAATAGCGTTTTTGAAAGAGGAAAAAGAAAAAAAAAAAATAAATAAAATTACAACCTAACGATTGAAATTCCCTACAGATTTGAAAAGCGGATTGGTTTCAGGATCTGATTCCACGGACTTGTTGTCAAATGTTAAAAAAAAAAACAAAAACGGGAATAAAACAAAAAACAGAGAAAAAATTAATCCGCTTACGATTAGCTGTGTGAGCGTACCGATGAGCCCAGGGAACAATATGCTGAATTTCAATCGACGTTATACCTGTTCCAAATTATCTGCCCTTTTATAATACCATCGAATTTCGAACTCGAGTTTCGCTCGTTTCGTATCCATAAATGTAATCGGTTAATATACCTATCTGAATGAAAAAAAAAAAAAAAAAAAAACTATTCCAGGGTAAAATTCGTCGAAGAAGATTGACTATTAAAAATCGGTTTACAAATATTCGTGAATATAGTTACAATTTATTAGAAACCCGATAAAAATCGACATTCGATTTTATCACTTCTTACTTATCATTTTATTTTTGTCTTTCTTTTGTTTTTTGTTTTCTTAGAGTTAGTGAAATATTCATGGTACAGACAGCTAGTAGAGGGCGAGAAACTCGTGTGCAAGAATTTGTATTCCGACCGGTAGATTCCTTCGACAAAAGAAATTCGAGTCAGCCGATTATACATGTGTAAAGTATAGCTACGTGAAGGTATACGTATAAATAGATATGAATGTGCAGAAAATATCCAGATAGAAAGGATAAGAGTAAGAGTCCGCGAGAAGAACGTACACCTTTCGTCTAGTATATAAGAATAAATAGAATTCGATCTTTTATCGCAAACATAGAGAATACGGAATAGAATATCATAACATAGCCCGCTGCATGGTTACACTGTCGAAAATATATATATGTATATATATCTATAAAGTAAGAGTGTGAGTTGTAGTCAGATAGGTACAGGGCATCCCCTGTTTCCTCCCCTCGAGCCTGCCGGCCAACCCCCGTGTATCTAATGCCCCTAGATTATGAGAAATGCGTACGTTGGAATATGCTTTTAATTTCAACTCGCGCTAATGAATATACCGCTCTTTATTACGCGTAGATATAGATATAGAAAATTTCATGCGGAACTTCCACCTTCTCTCTACGTGTGTGTAAAATACATACAGCAATACATACGTATACGTGTGTATAATATATAATGCATATACACATGCATATGTGTGTTATAAATACACAAGAATGTATATAACACACACGTAGGTATAATACGTACGTGGAAAACGCTACGTACTTCGCCACGTAGGAGGATGTATGATTCGTATTAATTCAACTTCTTCGTACTCGGTAGGTAGGTAGGTAGGTATATATACTCTGCATCAGCTTGTCTAATTGAAAGTTATATTTACCAGTATTAAAACCTTAATATTTTCAGCGCTAAATATAAAGTCGTTCCTTTTAATTGGTTTCCACTAGAAAAACGTATTCTGCAATGTTAATCCCTCTCTCTCTCTCTCTCTCTCTCTCTCTACATTTTCTTTCTTCTCATACTTTTTACCTCGTTTTATCAATAAACTTATAATAAAATAGTAACACAATAGCCAGTTATCTTCTCTCTTCCCTCAATAAAAAGCAATTAATACTATTTTTTCGCGTATTACTTCGTACACGTATATCATGGGTACGCGCGAATCATATTATGATATTGATCGACGAGTTATATGCACAGGAAAAAATATTTCACGCTATAATGGCTCTGTGATAAGAGAGAAGGAGAAAGAAGAGAAAGAAGAAAAAAAATGATAAATAAAAATGCTTTTGGATTACGAATCTCTCTGATCCTTTTGTGCTTCTCTCACCCGCTTTCTTCTTTTCTTCGTTTGACACCTCGCTACTTTCATTTCACATTGTCACCTACCAGCTAGTGTATATACATATATGTATAGCTATGAGCACTCGGCACATTTTCCGAGAGAAATTCAACCTATTTCGCACAATATCACACGGGAATGAATATTTTATACGAAAATCAGAGTGCTTGTATCAATATTAATTATTAGAGATTCAAATTAGTACTCGATTATGTAGAAAATAATTCCGGGATAATCACTTCGGCACAGAGAATGAGCTCAGGCGATTAAAAAGGAAATGTATCAGTAACAAAATTTGAAATATTTCTAGATGAGTACAATTCTAGTAGTTTCAATGGTTTTACTCGAAACTTCAAATTTTGTCGATCAGACTAGCCGTTACGTTCTGTCAAATGTTAAAAATAAATCGATACATTTTTGGGCATACAGAATGGCTAAGTGAGTGAATCTGATGAGGGCGAAGTAGACGAACGAAATTCGTATTCGATTTACAAAAGTGAATAAACGCCCCTAATAACGGTCGTTAGAGCTTTGCTCTCTTCTTCTTCTTCTTCCTCTTCTTCTTCTTAGTCTTCAACCAATATGGTGAACTGTAAAATCGTGTTTCAACCTTGTAAATTCCAACCCAGTTGGCGGAAGAGGGTAAAGTATAAGAAGACTAAGTCAAGGCACAAATCACTTCGAGTTCACGAGTGACGCTACCGCTTCGAAAACGGAAAAAAATCTAAAAAAAAAAAGTTAAAGAAATAGAAAATCAGACCGACAATAAAATGGAAATAATTTATGTAAATTTTTGGTCATCTTTCATATTCAATATGGCCGGAATCAATTTTTTTTTTTTATTCATTTTTTATTACAATAATTACGAATACATCGAATGTAATAATTATGTAGTATAATTGCATCGGGTCTTTATAATATACAGCTAGCCTGCTAACGAGTGGTTTTGAAAAAAAAAAAAAAAAAAAAAAAAAGAAATTCAAAAATAAACAGAAAAATAAATGAATAAATGTGTGTGAGTATATCCGAACGCGTGGAGGATTGGAACGTGAGCAGAGTTTATTCGACACTTGAGTTTTAGCGAAAACGAATTCTGAATAATTAAATCGCGTAGTTACAGAGCCGCATTTGCGCCACCAGTCAGAGTTGCCATTTGACTCCATGGTGGTGTCAGGCCTGTTGGGCTGCGGTAGTTGCACCTCATTACCTGCCCGTCCCCAGGTGACAGAACTCCACCCCATTTAGGCCGTAGCCACCTCGCCGCCACACCCTGATATTACAGAATTACTACACGGTCTCCCCCGTGCGATATTGTGTGCATTGGTACATTGGCATCCGACCACCGAGTTCCAATATTAGCACGGATGTGGTTGTGGAAATTGCGAGGATAATGATTATCAAATTTGTTTGTACTCTGTTTATTTGCCAATAAAGAGAAACGATTTACCAAATTCACTGATCGCAACTCCTCATACCCGAAATTGATCCTCAGCTTTTACTCGGAAGAAGAGAAATGCCTTATGTTGGGGTTTCTTTTTTCTTTTAATGGGTGCGTTAATTGTGGACATTTTTTTTTTTCTCGGTACGAGGATCATGAGATCTTGAATGTGTCTCACTTTGAATTATTATCGACCGAAAAGGGTTGTATAACGAGGAAATGTCGGACTGAATTCAAGCTGTAATTGTATTTCTGGGACACAGAGACACATGCCTGTGTTAACTTCAGAAGATAACGAAGGACTGAGAGTAACGTGAAGTGGGGCATGAAGAGAGACGAATAAGAGAGAAGGAGAGAGAGAGAGAAAGGAAGGGATGAAACCCATTGTGCGGAAATGTTGTTCTGTTACGATTTTGGTACTTGCGTCGAGTGAAGGACGCGGTGCTTTTGCGGCGAGTTGGTGTCAACGGGAATCAGAATAAGACAGAAACGGGTAAGGGATTTTGTCCCATGAAAGAGAACTTGTTCACTTAAGCTTATTAAATCCGTACGAACGTTTGAATAAATTCAAAACCTTAAACAAATCCTTTGGAGGACCGTTAGTCATAATTATAATAGGTATTTCCTACCGGAGGATCATGGATGCTGAAAGATATTTTTGTCGCCTTGTCAAGTTTCCTCCGCAGCCTTCAAGCCCAGACTTGGGATGGTAAATGAAAAGCTGTAACTACACTCGATTCATTAATGAAAATCGGTTGGAGAAGAAAAGAATGAAATAGAAATAAATAAATTTGAGAATAACGTGAATTTTATCCTCGGACGATCCTAAAGCGCAATATATGTCCCTCCATAATCTTCGAAGACTGTTTTTTTCTTTTTTTTTCTTCTTTATCCGGGATCGAACAACTAACTAGAAAAAACTCCAGGGGATAGATAAGCTTAGCGATGACTTTTCTCGGATCCTTTTGCCTCGTCTTAAATCCCCGATAAATGCCATTTTAAATCCTCGGACTATTATTTTTCCTCGTTAGTGTCTTTCGCGTGGCTGTCGTAAGCAGACGTCACTTTGAAATTCGGGCCCTGTTTCCCTAATTGAAATCGTTTTATCGATTGAATGAAATGAGACGTAAGAAGGAATGATTTTTAATGAAAAGAAAAAAAAAGTAGTTGAAGAAGAAGAGGAAAAAAAAAACATCCTTTCGTGAATAAGAGTCCTGTCGTTCATTAGCCACTGTTAATTAATCGGCGACCATGATCTCATTCTTTCGATAAATTCTTCAGTATAGGGTAGGTAGGTAACAGCCGCAGAATTTATTATTCACCTTTTTTACAACCGTAGATTGAAATTTAACGGGAGTATAATATTAGTGATGTAATTTCTTTGCTGCTCTCCGAATACTTTTTTCCGCGTTCTCATTAAAATTTCCCTAATCAAACGATCCCCGCCGTTCATCATTTTCCGGCAACCTTAAAAAACAAAAAAAAAACAAAAATATATTCGGTTAATATTTCAATTTATTTTAACTTTTGACTAACGCAGCTTTCTCTTCTTCTTCTTCTGTATGCATTATGCGGTATATCTCTGTATATCATGGCTTCGTATACCTGAGAGCACGTCTTTGGCTTCGGGGTATCGGATCAAGTTCCAGCATTCCGAGAGTTGGAGATATTTCTGATCAGCTCTCTTCGAGAAGCCAATCAAAATCCTTTCGTTCGTTATTCTTGCGGTTACTTAAGGACCACCGCTACACACAATTAGGAGAAAATGAAGAAAAAAGTAAACAGAAAAAAACGAAAAAAGAAAAAAAAAAAAAAAATAGGATGAAGTTATCCGAAATTCGACGGAGACGGACTTTTGCTGGAAAGTAAGTAATCTGATCCAGGGGCCACGCGATGAAAAGAAAAAGGACGAGAAAACAACCAAGAAAAAAAAAAAAAAAACACAATACTACCTGAAAATAGATACGCGGAAATCCGGATGGATCACATACCTACATCGAAGTAGCAATTCGAAACTCGGTTCACGGAGAATGTCGGTCCACCATCGATCAGCCGCTACCCTTGTCCCCACGTCGGTACCAAATCTTAATTAAACATTTTGGATTGGATTTTCTGAACGCCCTCTCGAAAACCAGTCGCCATTTGTCGGTGCCGGCGAGTACATGTTTGGGCTATCGATTCCCATTCCAACGCAATCAAACCGATCGATTTAGGTTTCGGTGGAATCGTGATTTGCGGTTGTTTTAATGCCGGGTTTATAGACCAAAGTTATTTTCACGACATGGTAACAACAGCCATGGGTAATTAAACGGAATTCAATATATACCTATGTACATACATTTAGGTATAATATTCGTAGCGATTTGTAAATCCATATAAAATCATAATAATTTTTCATCCCCAAATTTTATCTCGATTTTCTCTCGCTCCCTCCCACCATCTCTTCGAATTTCTACTTGCCATCGATTCCGGGCCGAGGTGTGTGCGCGGGTCTTGAAAAGCAGAAGGAGATAGGAATGAGGGTGAAGAGCGAAGGGAAAAGAGGAAGTTGGAGGGCGCCACGCCACTAATGTCTCCTCGTACTAACTACCTTCTTATCCTTCTTCTATCCCGACGGACTTGAGAGAATTGTCGACGAGTTGAGAATAAAATGGCTTTAAAGCCAAGACTTTCTTCTAATTCATACTCTCCAGTTCCATTCTATTTTTTCTTTTCTTTACCTTATTTGATATACATTCGCAAATTTTTGTCGTCTCATTGTTTCCGCGTATTTAGAGGGCATTTTCAAAACTGATAGAAACCGACGCGAATGGTGGATCTAAAAATCAAGAAAATGAATAGAAAAAATTAGAAATCACGAGTAAATTGTCTCTACTTCGATTCACAATCTTCATGAATCCATTTCCCATCGAACAACATATCGCAAAAGTCGAATTTGACAGAGCGTAGTCCGCCGTCGCGACGCCTACCTTAGAGAATTCTAGGGCACGTCTCTGATTGTTAGACGTATCAAACGTACGAAGAAAAATGTAGTATAGGTAGAGGTATGTATCGTAACGTGAGACGTGGGACGTCTGGAAGCCTTTAATGATAACGAATGTCTGCACCATAGCTGGGGACATTCTTCAATGTGAAAAATAAAGGTATAGGTATATGGAAAAAAATAAGAAAAACGAAAAAAATTGTTACTATACTGGATAGAGGAATCGCTGCGGGATAAAAACGTGCAGAAATTGTATACAGGGTGTCCCGGAATTGAATGTCCAAAATGAAAGGTGACCTAGAGGAGGTCGAACCGAGTAAATTGGCCCGAAGAACATGGGGTCTGCGAAGTCGCGTTCACGAGATATCACAAGTTAAAAAAAAGTAGTGCTTTGCGCCGCGTCGCGGCGGCGCAAGGCGCTACTTTTTTTTAACTCGTGATATCTCGCGAACGCGACTTCGCAGACCCCATGTTCTTCGGGCCAATTTACTCGGTTCGACCTCCTCTAGGTCACCTTTCATTTTGGTCATTTAGTTCTGGTACACCCTGTATAAGGTATTAAATTTCAACAATCTCTGAGATCGTATTTTGTGCCTGTCTCAAGAACCACTGAGAGACAAACACGTTGACTAATGACGTCATTAAGTGAAATGTGAAGAGTACAAAACCAAAAAATTCTAAGATATTTTTCGTGAGCTTTGGTAAATTGAAAAAAAAGAGATAACTCGGAGCAGAGAGAGAGAGATAGAGTCCGTTCAATTAGGTACTTTGGGGTCTGTCGTTCTTTTCCGACTCGTAACTCTTCTCGGACTTATCTCTGCAGGTTATTAACAACGAGAAAAAATTGTTTACCACCGGATAACGTACACGTGTAAAAATAATTGATCAAGAGAAATAAGGAGAGAAAAAACGGAAACCCAAGTCACAGTGCGTGAAGGTGACGTAACGTGGCTACAAATCGTCCTGCAGATTAAACGCAGGTTAAACTCTGATACACAGGTTTTGCTAATCATAGTACAACACGCGAGTAAACCAACTACTGGATTAAAGTACGTCAACTCACGAATTTACCTACGTGAATGATCAGCATGGGACGTTTAAACTGCAGATAACTTAGCTGCGATAACGATGTTGGTTTTTTTTTTTTTAAATTCGGTATCAGGATTCAGACGATTGGAGGATCTTGGATCACGATTTCAATGAATCGTGTCAATTTATACACAGCAGCAATGACAGCTAGTAGAGACCAGAATCAGAATTATAGGAAGTTACGTACGTTTCAATAAACGACGATTTCATACTCTAGACACTGTATAAATGCGGTTATATTTGCTACAAAAAAAAAAAAAAGTAGTTTATCCGAAGGTAGTTTTGTTTTACGAGTCACAGTGCGGTTGGAATTCTTTTTCGGTAAAGACTTTCAGTTTTACGTCTTTTCGAGGCTCTTTTTACAACCCCAGCGGACTAAAAATGGGGCGAAAAAAATAGGATCCGGTTGTTTAACATCGCGTGACAATTATTACCGTATAGCTATAATTAATAGCGGGTATATAGGTTTACTGTATCACAAATCCAGGTAAATTCATATTCCACAAATAGTATTTATATACTATAACTTATACCTACTCATAAACATTCACCGTGAAGGTGGAGTAAGCGTGCCTTTATCTTCGTCATCCCCCAATCCTCAATTGGAATACAAATTTTGCAGAAAAAAAATTTTATTTTCAATATATTTTCTCTAATTCGTCCCTTACTCGATATTTTCCAATGCTTCAAGGGGCGCGAAAGCATTATGGTCAGTCACCGAGGGGGTGGCACAGCGCTTGCAGCCCAGTGGCGAACAGGGGTCGCGTATATATCCTATGTTCGATAGATGGATAGATACACAAACCGTGGCCGATGCAGTACGTAATAAACGGTGCATTCTGGGTAACAGTTAATCAGATTCAAGTTTAGAGTGCCTCTGGGAATACGAGAGGTAAACTAACGGAAGGATCATGGATCAACAAATAAACTGTGATCCCTGAACTCTCTGGGATATGGATGCAGAAGAGCTTCGGTGATCATTCTATAAAACAAACCAAATTACCATAAATTTTGACTTGTTTTTTTCGTCGGGGTTGAGACGAAGTGACGAATTTCAAAAATTCCGGACGATAAAAATTTGGAATTTTAATATTACCGCCTCGCAGTTTTTGTAAAGGCGATTTCAATCTCTATCTCCTAATTTTAAGAACAATCAAAATATCTGAAGCTCAGAATATTTCGATAGGGATAAAAAGGCACAACATTTCCATTGAACCACGTGCATTCAATTATTACTATCGATGATGTTAGGTTTATTGTTATCCCGTTATCAGCGGATGTTGGGTGAGTAAATTATTTATGAAAGTTCATTGCGCGGTGGCAAAGGGTAGAGGATTAATTACATTTTGTAGATATAGGTCAGGCACGAATTGCAGATTATTATATAAATGCAACAAAAAGGCTATTCAAATAACTGAACGATGTTAGCCAGTGATGAAAAATCTTTTGAAATTTATTTTGAATAGCGATGCAGCAATTAGCTCTCGTGAATTGGGATAATTTTAATTTTTTTTTTTTCACTTTATGGATGTGCTTGATACCTCGTAAATTTCGTTCAGATTCCTTTTCACATGAACTAGAGACAGAGAAAGTCTTTTAACGATTTTAAACATCAGTGTTCGTTTCGTCATATTCGTCGCACATTCGATTCCGATATACGAATACAAACTACTATTTGCGATATTTGAAATTCTGCTCGACTTGACGAACAGAACGCATTCGATTGGTAGTTGAAATTGGTAATTTAGTATTTTTTTTGCTTTTATTATCATTATCAAATCCAAAAAGCCAGTCTGTTCGTTCCCATGTCAATATCATGCGAATATCTATACCTACCTGTCCACCTACCTCTCGTTTGGAAATAATTAATACACGGTCGTGCGACCCCGATGTAGAATAAAATAAAACTTTAACGAAGTCAAATATCCCGCACGCAAAATGGACCATCAAGAATTTCGTTGTCGAACGATTCCCTTATATTATAAAAAAAATTATATAATTATGAAACAATTTCCATGCATAAATATAGTTGCAATTTATCAAAATCCCAATTAATAATGTAAAGCTATACGTTATCAACCTCAATTTAAGATCCATAAATTTGTTACTTTCCTCGATATTTTTTCTCGTGTATATCAGAATCATTTCGTATGCATATATCGAATGATTTCGAGTGTAGATTTTCGTCCAGACAGAAGTTAGAGGCAGAAAAACACGAATTCCCCGATGATATCAGGTGTGAAGGTATCTAACTCTACCCGCGTTATCAGTAATTATACCCTTTATGGATCGTAATATGCCTGATAGGAGGCGTGCTGGGTTGTGCTGGTTTGGGGTTGGGTTGGTTTGGGTTAGAGTCGGAGTCGGAGTCGGAGTCAGAGTCGGGTCAGGCACAACTAAGAGACGTATACTCGTTTCTCGGGGTAGTAAAAGGCTAGGGCACCCTGACACGCAATTCAACCGAAAACTTACCTCGCCAAGGGTTCCTCCTATACCAAAAATTCTTGTATGTATATGTACTATACACACGGTACTTTTCGAATGCTTTTCTTCCATTTGACAGACGTTCCTTTCTAGGCGCCCTTTTAGCAGGGTATTTTTCTTTTTCTTTTTTTTTTTTTTTTTTCTCTTTTACGACCCAAAAATCTATATAGGTATATATACAAGATACGCGTCATAGTACGTACCAGTGTACTATATATTTTTGAGAGAGCGTAAGTATAGTGGGTTATAAAATCTTTTTTTCTTTTTTTCTTTCTTTCTTTCTTTTTCTTTCTCTCCAAGAGGTTTTGGGCTTTCTTTATTAATTATTCAGTTTTTTTTCTCTTCCCTTTCTTCTGTGTTTTTCATCCCCCCTTTTCAACCCCTACGGATAATAACAGTGCGAGTGGTTAAATTTATACACAACACGTAATATTGTTATAGTATATTATATGTTTGTTTAGTTTGAACGGTGAAAATTTTCGGATTTCAATCAGACCTGATAACTTCCGGTTAATCAACATGCCGGTGTTAATAACGCTTCGTCAAACACGCCTCCATTACGCTAGAAATCTAGATATTCAGTCGGTGTTTGTGGGTATAGGTGTAGTTATGTATATCAGCGTAACCAGACACACGAGTATCTAGGAGTGTACTTTATCCTGAAAGCATTAGCTTCGGACTCTTTCGGTGAAGAAAAAAAATTGATGAAAATTTTTACGTTGTGATCAGAATTGATAAAAATTGGGGAAACACCAAAAAATAAAAAAAGGAATATACAAAAGAATCAGTACCAAGTGATGTGTTCAAATAAATATGAATGTATATACCAAATGCTCATTTTTCTGGCAATGGAACCGGACGTAATACTAAAAAGAAAAATAGCAATGTCTGAAGCGTGGGACTCCGTAACATTTACACCGCGAGCTTATCGCTTACTGTTCTGTATATATTTAGAGTAAATCAGTGCGTGAACTTTTCGCCCACGCACACGCGATTCAAAACGGAATACAAAGAGGGGACCCTGCAGGGAGTTGTTATACCTGCCATAAGAAGATCCTCGACGATGTCCCTCTCCGCATAATCACTATATAAATTATTTCAAAGATAAGCCGTAACGGTAATTTTTTATTTTATTTCATTCCTTTCTTTCTTCCTTTTTTTTCTCTCATTTTTCCGTTTTCGCTACTTCGTTGATCGGAGTTTCGCAAGTACGACCCTGATCGTAACACGACGTTTATGCATCCAACGTCGTATTTTTTTTTTGTGAGGATACCTTTACTATCCCTCTATAGCCTGGAATGCCTAGCGTATTCCACGGGGTCCAGATGTGCTCTGCAAAATTTTTTTTTTTTCTTTTTGCTTTTTCTCATCTTCTTTTTATTCACCTTTTTTCTCTCTTTTCTCATTTACTGAAATTCCGGTTCCCATTCTGAGTGACGCAGTATTATTGGAATGTTATTTAAGAATACGATTAGCCACTTTCAAAGTATAATGTATATAGGTATATATATATACGTGCCTATATATATACGCTATATACGCTCCGGCTAAGATATAATTTCATTAAACGAGCTTTGCTCCAGGCTAATTGCAGGATAAATGACAAAAGCCTTGGTAAAACGAAAATAAGATAAGTTATTTATAAATTTTGAAACAGGTTTTCGCTCTTTGAGGATATACACAGAAACTTTTCTGTATTTTTTTCTTTTATTTCTTATTTCTTATTTTGTCCTTTTCTTTCATACTTTGTTTTTCCTCAAAGATATATTATACGTAACAATCTTTAATTTCGGAAGTTTAAATGACCCCGAAACACCGACTCATCCCTTATATATCTCTGACTCGTGGAAAGGACGTCAAAATCCGAGTTACCACCACCACCGTCACCACAGCGACGCGCGGACGCACGCAAAAACTTAATTTGATGGCAATAAATCACGATAACAAACGGAAATATGAAAACATGCTATTTAATAATATATCCGACTAACGCGTCGACACGGCCCTCCCTCTCAACCCTGCTCTTATGTGACGCAAGCATTCGTCATGTATGTACAATATACATCTCCACGTATTTTTTTGGGGTTTTTTTTTTCCCGGGCAAAAGTTATGTATTATAGGGCTGTGTGTGTCTTTCCAATGTCGACGAAACTTGGAGCTTTGAAAAAGTGATTAATAGGAGAAAAAAAAAAGTTTCAAATCACTTGAACGAAGTTTGTACCTAAAAGAAAAAAAGAAAAATTAATCATCTTCTTTGAATCGCTTGTATATAGATATAATATAGGTAATAACGGAAGTTAAAATGTGAGTGACGACCTTGGTGCGACGCTACGCGTTGCTACGTTATACGTTATACGTTAGGGTATAAAAATGTGCTTGCGTGACGTCAAAATTATTATCCAATCGACCCTCCCTTTTCAGTCACGTGATGAAAATTAAAAACCTCCGATTTTTCAATTGCTTCTCACTGATTATACGCTCCGGCATGAATTTTTTTTTTTTTTCATATATATACATATAATATGGGACACAGATTAGTCTTTCCAATATAGTATACATCTTACATATTATACCTATATATATAGGTGTATACATATATTTATTTAAAGAATATGAAAATCGATATCGTCGACATATTTTTTTTTCTTCTCTCTCTTCACTTTTTTCTCTTATATCTATCTTCTTTCTACCTGCACGTACCAATTTACAGAGGATCTTATCATCCCTGACTGATAATTGCTATACCATCTGCAGTTCGTCCTCGTTACCAAGACCGATAATTCTTTCTTCAATATCTACTTCACGGGGCTAATCAATTTCTATAAATTTTTTCGATTTCCTTTTCCACTTTTACCGATAAAACTATGCGTCAAACAATTTGTACGATAATAATGAGATATTGTATCGAAGATATGACCATAACTATAGGTGTATGCGAGTATATACATTAGGGTGTAGGGAAACTTTTTTTTTTCAACTGACAAACAGGTTGTATACTTGCAGGAAGGTAAAATGAGAAGCCTGTTAAAATTTGAGAATTTATTATTAATATTAAAAGGTGGCTCATCGCAAATTTCTATTTCCCATTTAAATAACACGGGAAATGCTCTAGTGGCACACTCCAATTTTTATATCTCAAGTACTAATCTACTCAGAATGATTCTGCATAGCTACTCTTGTTCAAAATTGAACGCTCTACAAAAAAGGTCTCTTGGTATTTTTCGATAAATCTAACTATTTCCAAGTTGGTTATTGGTTAATTACCATTAATAGCCAACAACCAGCTTGGAAACAGCTAGATCTATCGAAAAAGACCAAGAGACCTTTTTTGTAGAGCGTTCAATTTTGAACGAAAGTAGCTATGCAGAATCATGCTGAGTAGATTAGTACTTGAGATATAAAAATTGATGTGTACCACTAGAACATTTCCCGTGTTGTTTAAATGGTAGATAGAAATTTGCGATGAGGCACCTCTTACTTTAATATTAAGATCTGAAATTTTAACAGGCTTCTTATTTTACCTTCCTGCAAGTATACAACCTGTTTGTAAGTTAAAAAAAAATGTTACTCCTAAATGACACACCCTAATATACGTATAAGATTAATTTGTTAATAAGGTAGAACACCGACGTTACGACAATTTATAAAATTGTCACAGGTACCTACACGTATACACATATACCTATACATATATGGGACACAGAATTTTCCACAATTGTTAGAAATACCTAGTATACTACTATAACGTATTTCTACCTCTATGTTCACGCTTTTACCGAGGATTAGTATACCTACGTACGATGGCGATGGGGGTGTGAGGTGAGTTCTGCAGGATGGCTGGACAGTTTTGTATTGTCTTACGGGTAATTGTAGGCAACTCTTAGCCCGTAATAATTAAGCTGGAAGGGTTTTAGCGTGCTAACGACGGCTCAGGTTCGCTTTCAACAACTCTACAATAAAGACTGTCAAGATATACATATACACATTATACATCTACTCTAGTCGAATGGTACACGTATAAACGCGTATGTATGTATATCTACATACATACATAGCTTTATACAACCGCGCGTATAGATACGGTGCTTAAATATATCGACGTCGACATAAACGCTGAGAGATAGAGAGAGATAGAGGAAGGGTGAGTAAATGTCAAATATAATCATTATTATTTACGAGAATATCGTGTTTCAGTTTAATAAGAGCTCCTAGACAAGAATCGTTACAGTACAGTACTACGTTCAACGATAGATACGTATCACTTTCGATACGATGCAGTAGGAAAAAAAAAAAAAAAAAGAATACTTCGTAAAAGGTTGAGGCACGTAATAGGTTAGCGAATCGCAAAACTGAGAGGAGCAGAAGGACACCCTCCCTTAGAATTTATACGGTCTTCAAGATACAGCTAATCAAATCCAGACCGTCGATTCCGAATTCATTTTATTTTACGATAGCAGCTTTCTATTCATTCAATTTGCGGATATTTAATGGAGTGTGCATTTCGGTTAGACGTTTCTCCTTTTTTTAAGCTGACTAGTAAACTGCACGCCTGTATTCAGACCGTTGAATGTTTCTTGTAGTTTTTGGCCCTTTTTTTTTTATTTTCTATGCAAAATTTGTCCGCAATTTGTCCAGGCCTTTTAAATTTTACAATCACTGTTTCGGTTTTGGATTGAAAATTTTTATCTCTGAACGCTTCTACAAGGATAAAGTTACTTGAAAAAGGGGGTGACAATGTCCGTCGAATAAAATTTTTTTACCCAAGCAGGCACCAGCTGTGCGTAACATCCGGTACCTCTCCAATTACGAATCGCTGCGCTTGATATTTGTTAAGTAAAGTGTGTCTAATGACGCTCCAAAATCAGCAATTTCGAGTCACGACCACCCTACCGACCTAAAGAGGGAAAATAAAATAGGGTAGTAAAAAATAAAAAAAGAAATGATAAAAATGTTCGGGGCGATAAAATCGAATCGTTATTGGTCGGACTCTGAGTTAAACTCTAAAACTGGAATCGTCAACTTCAATTCGTAACGAGTGAAAATAGACGTTTTAATTATAGTAGGTATTATTCGCTAGCAATCGCTGCATGTAATTTCAGAGCCTTATGATTTTTAAGTTTTGAATTATTGTCCATTCGCCTTACCCTGAATCAAAATCCCGAATTTATACTCAAGAGAATTACGCGGCCATGATAATGGCCCACGACTTAATGCTGCAGACTATTCTGGACGCCCGAGTAAGGCCTACTTTGCGAATCAAAGCTCTCGCATTCGGCCCAGATAGACGGGAAGCTCTCGCTTATTTTTGCTAGTCCAAAAGCTTGAAAGAAAAATTTACGTAAGCTCACTTCTCCTCATATTTAGCAATAGGACACACACAGAGCTATACCTACATGCATGGATTCCTAACGAAACATGAATAGGTGTGTATGCACATGCAGGTATAATACATGTACAGTACTATACCGAAAATAGGTAGCGCCTCTTTTCTGCTTGACACGCAATACTATCAGACTTTAGACTAACTTATACTCGACACGATCCCGGAATTTTTCAAATTCCACTATTTGCTGTAGGCAGCATATAGTATACACAGTATATAGTGAAGGTAATTGAATTTACGGTCAGAAATTTTATTTATAAATTGAACAGCCCTTATTCCGGGAGCTTTTCACAACCCCGGATAGAATACAGACCTTTGAATATACCAGGCATGACGAAAAAAAAAAAAACCCATCGGGGACAAAAACTTTTGCGAAACTTTGAGAGCGGTGACAGGGTGGATATACCGAAACTCACAGCCACTGTGATGACATAACGTAAAACTCTCGTAAAATGGCAAAAAAATATTCGAGAATAATGAGAAAGCTCAGGGTACAGCTTGAATCCATGGTGACGTGCAGAGGGTCTGGTACAGGGAGCCACAGGCGCACCGGAAGCTTGGACAATGCGACGCTTTATTGCTCAGATCCGGATTTTATTGATGGGGAATAGATAAGGCGTGTTTATGAGAAATTTATTGGCTCTTTTAGATGGTAAAACTCACTTTTACGGTAGTCTGCTTTTTCGGCCTTTGGGGCTTTCATATAATATCGGCATTTATTTCTGCTGTAGCGGCTATTCGATGCCCTTACCCCCGTCTAAATCCTGCATAATTCTTAAGTCAACATCCCTCGTAAAAAAAAGTGAATACCTCTTCGCGACCCTCAATAGAAAAAAAAAAAAAATAATCATTTGCATTTCAACCCAGATTCCTAGATTTCATATAGAATTACTATAAAGACAGCATTTAATTCATTCAAACTCGCCTGCCATTTCTAAGATTTGAATGAAATTTGTTTTGCTGTTAACTTCTTCGGACACGAGAGCTATTCGAGCTCACAAACGCACGTAGAAAACTTACAAACTCAATTGAAATTTCATTCAATTTCGGGTGAATTAATTGTAAAAAAAGTTCCGCGTCTTTACACAATTTTATATACATATATATAAGCAGAATATAATTACGTTATATACTATTTTTTTCCGAGTATTCGTATATCAAATTTTACCCACATTCATTTCCTCTTTCGAATTGTATATGTATATGATAAAAGACTACGTATACGTACACATTATTCTGATTACAGCAGACTTTCCGGCTTTTTCCTTATCATTTTTCAGCCGTAATTCTCAGTTCTTTTTTTTTTTCTCTTCTAGTTCTATTTTCCGCACATTTTAACCCTCTTGAGCCTAGGGGTCACCTGCATTGCAACTTACCTACCTACAGATCTCCATCTTGCTCTCTGGGGCTCGTATATTCCTAAGGGAGCTACGCCAGCGTGACATTTTTATCTACGTACGGCCTCGGGTGCCTCTCCACTCTCTAGACGACTCTCCTTCACCATTTGCTTTGCCAAATATCAGATACTGTGCCTATAGGTAAAGCATTTCAGGATGAAGACTTGAAAATGTGAATAAATAGATTGCGACTATAAACTCTTCCCTGTTTTTTCCTTAATAATCGTTGTCAACGATCTCGCTTACGATTCCACTGTAAATATGAAAAACAAATAAATTGTTCTTCATTTTTTTATCCGATCCGCATATCAAGGTTCTTCCTTTGGGATATTTATCGTGGGACTTTCGCAGATTAATTGGCCCTTTGGTACCTCGTGAATTTTCATAATTCGTTAAATCCCCCGCGAATCTCGCTCGATCATTGAGATAAATAATCAGGGATAATTATTATACTCTGTAACTCGGTGTGAACGTACCTTTATAAAATAAAACACGAAATTTACGCGGTTTAAAGAACCCCTTTACCCGGTTAACCTATACCTCCTGCTTTAAACTGCAGGGTAAAAATGTGGCGCCTCACGTCGTTTCTCTACATTCTACAAGATAATTGAATGCATTACGTCCGCGAGCACGCGACCCGATCTTGAACCTTGATACCTGCAGCAAGAGTAAGATTTTCTCCACTCGGTAGGTTCAGGTGCAGCAGTGGAATAATCGAGGTTTTCATTTTGTTAGTTTTCAGTTTGAATTGTATATGCCAATCGTAAGATATTAAATCGACGGAGTTATATTCCAGCATCATTAATGCAGACGTGAAGTTTGCTAATTCTTTATCGAGTCGGGTAAAAAATTTGTGCATGCAATTTCTTACGATATTTAGAAAAACCTAGTCGCGGATGTTAGGTTCCCGTCAATTAAACCCTTGCGGCTATTTATATTCACACCTTAGCTTTATCGAATGAAAAATGATCACCATCGCCGGTGCAAAAGCGTGCAATTTAAAATAATGCTACGCTCGTAATGCACAGCTGACACGCGCCGCTAGTGGTTAATATTAGAAGAAGGAAGGAAAAAAAAAAAAGAGAAAAAGAAAAAGGATTTGCACACTTTGTTCATATAACGTTGTACGGAGGCCCAGCTTTAAGCGCTAGATTCGCAAAATTCTTGGCATAATTTACTACGCAGATAGATATAATAATGAGAAAATCGAAAAAAAGGAATAGAGAAATGCTCCAATTTCAGCATCATTCCAAAATGAAAGGAACAAAAAGAAAAAAAAAAGCAGAAATCGACCGTTGTTGCTGTCGGTTTAAAAATAGTCTGTTTTATTCTGGTTGGCGCAAAACGCGCGTACGTCAGAAACTAAAGCATGAAAAATGTAGTTTTGCGGTAAAAAAGGAAAGAAAGAAAGTAAAAAAAAAAAAAAAAATTGTCTTTATAGAGCCACCGCAAAATCCAGTGCACGAGAGTTGTGCTCCGTTGAAACGAATAGCATTCAGAGTCGGTTTACGTAAATCTGTCTACGCTGTCAGTGGCCATACATAAGTAACCTTTCCTATTTTCCATCTTGCTTACCAAGAAAAATGTGGTTCCTCGTCGTTCGCCTGGAACTAGTCACTTAATTATGTGCTTAGACATAAATAAGAACCTTTTTCATCCGGTTGATTCTGCATTCGAATTAATAATGTGCATGCACAGATTTTCTTCTAGATCATTTCTTCCGATATACATACTATACTTGGATATATAAATAGTTTAAAATAAGTTTGCTGTTAAAACGTGACTGTAATATGAGGTGAACTGAGGTAGTTTATCTTTGAGTTTCTCTAGGCAAAGCGATTTTGCAAGTCAGATGCGTTTTCCACACACACAAGCACACAAGCACACACACGTATATACCCTTCACCTACACACGTGTATATTCCTCGCGAGTACCGAGTCTCTGTTAAAGTTTGCCTCAGTTCAAGTATTTTACTTCTCCTTACTTGGCGTCCAGACATCGTAAAACATGTCGAACAATTACGTACGTAGCTTGCCTAGGTACGAAACGTCGCGTAGCGTACGTACCGTAGCGTCGCAGCTCGCGTATAAGTGTACAACGTCGATCGAGTACGGTTCTATTACCACTCAAATTCCAGTGTAAATATCGATAATAGCTACTCGGGCTGCGAAGGAGCGGCACGCCATTAAAAAGTATTAAAGGCATTAAAAAGCATTAAAAAGCTCTAAAACCCACGCTAACACGTTACACCGTTAAGGCCGTGAACGATGGTCGGCATAAATGGGAAGGTAACTTTGCGGGTGTCGAGGTATGGGGTTTGTTGCCATACGTTCAAAGGAGACCACAGAAACCATGGGATCGTGCCGACGCACAAATTCCCATGAAATCGAACGCGCTTCTACAAAATTAACGGCTTTACTCTCGGGAATGGAAACATATTCTCGTATCGATCTATACCAATGCCCTATGAACCCTCGAGAGAGTGAGAGTGGGTTTACCAAATTTTTTATCTTCTTGCTTATCTTCGCAGTTTTGTCCACGACTACGATTTTTTCCTCCTTTCAGGGTTAGATATTTCTGAGCCTCGAGTCCAAGAAACGGGGTAAAATGAGTCCCTTGGGTCAGGAGAAGTTCAGTAAAAAAAATATCTATACCCATACCTATCTAAAGCTTTTTTTTTTCATTCTGGAATTAGGTAAACTACATTCAAGGTATAAACAGGGTTTGAACAGTAAGTACGAATTTATTAGGCAAAGTACTGAAGTTCCCTTGAAATTTTTTCCCCCATACATCTACAGATTACATTTAGCAAAGGAATGAAAAAAAAGTTTCGGCGACGTTATACGTGAGCTACGATCGAATAACGGCTGTAGGTTATATAAAGCTCGTATATATCGCTCAAGACTCTGGGAATATCGTGAGTACGCGTGTATCCGAAATGTACGCATCTTTCTCTCTCTCTCTCCTTCTCGTATCTTGGCAAATTACAATATCAAGAATACTAGGGGATGGGGGCTGGTTCAGTGGGAAAGAGAAAAGCGTGGCAAGAGATTTCAGCGGTATACCGTATATCGTATACCGTATACATACCTTACCGTACACATATACCTACGATTATACCCGTGGTAAGCGGAGCTTGCAAGTTCCACCGGTAATATCAGGGCTGTATAAATATTTACAGTCCCAACAGTAGAAGGTGGGTTGGTAGGTAGGTATAGGTATATAAGGTGGTTTGGGGGCGTAAGTAACGGAGGACATTATTTGTGGGTATTTTAAACTCATTCGCGTGTGACGCGGCACGAGCTTGCGGAATCGGAATAATATATTTTTGGTTCATACCTCGTTCCCTCTGTGCAAATATATGTATACGTATGCGGAGAGCGAAAAACATATAATACCTGTTTGTATGAATGGTAGCTGGTAGCTATAGGTAGATAGGCTTGCGAATTTGATCGTGCAGTATAAGGACTGACTGATAAAATTGAAGCTTGCGAAAGAAATGATTCAATTGAAAAGATAACGCGATAGCTACGGGGTGTGTACGTGCAGGGTAGGTGAAAATGGGGTATATATATATAAATCGGGTGTTGCCCAACGTGAGATTTTCTTTATTTTATTTTTAATTTTATCTTTCAATCTCCTCGCCCATAGCGTCGAGTCACGGTTCACGAAAGCAATTATTCGAACTCGATCGAAGACCAGATTTCTTCGTTGGAAATATAAACGTCGTTTCTGTATAACAAAAGAGCCTTTTGTTCCAACCCCCGGATAAATATATTTTACTTACTTTCTCGTCCCCCGAAAGAGAGAAAAAGAGAAAATTAGCGATTCAACGGTTAGCAGATAACAATGGGAGACCCTTAATTTTTCTGAAAATTTTCCACTCGTCGTTATCAACCCTAAAATAAGGAATTATTGAAACACACTGGGAGCTACTAAATTCGAAAGAAGAAATACAATAAACAAATGAAAAACTACGAATGTTATCAATGGATTATTTTTCTGCTTTATGAAGTTATTTTCGCTCAATTCAGAGCGAGCTTTATGGCTTCAGAGTTTCGATAATTATACTTGAAGCCTGATAAATGACGTTGGTTCTGCAGAGTAGAGAGCAAGCAATTAGGAGGGGAAATTCGTTGTATGATCATATCCAGGTTTATTAATTTAATATATGTCTTCTCTTCTTCGTTTTCTAGCAAATATCTCTCGGGGTTGATTCTGGTTCAGATATCCACGGTGCATTATATCATTTAATTATTTGAATGTTCTTGTTCGCGAAGCCATGGGCTTTAGTGTAGATATATTTCAGGTACTTATATATTATATTGAAATTGACAAGGATTTAATTAGTGTTCGATAGAATTGAGGATGAAAACGAAACGGTCCATCGAGAAAAAGCTAGCGCTTTAAAACCTCCCCTTTAATTTTAACGAATAGAAGAGAGTATGATATCGGTCTGCGCCACGTTCTCTTTAAAGATAAAATATAACCACTCGAATTTAAAATTTCTAAGTAGTTAAAGATCGCTACGTATTCCAGTTAATCTGCATTCAATTGTTTTTTCTACCGTTCATCGACAGATCCTTGACGACTATTTTAATTATCATTTATTTAAGGAGCGTCGAGTGATTTGAGAATCAATTGAAATTCTCGATATAGAATTGCCGTTCTTATCATATTCGAGATTTATAGATTCCAAATTACAGGTAGTAACCTTATTCTTATTTTCATATTGTGAAAGTCGGACAAACAAAAATAAAATGAATACTGGACTGGGTAGAGAAGGACGAAAAGACAGAAAGGAAGTAAAAAAGATCGCCTCAACCCTTTCGCATGCTCCCCGAGCTTGCGGGTCTCTGACGAATTCAAAAGTTTCTGGAAAATTGAATCGCTGTATAACAAGGTCAAGACGTTCAAGCGGTCCGTGCTAATTCGATTCCCGTGATTCACGCACCCTGTACAAAAGGGATGTCCGAACTCTGCGCGATACTTAGATTCTGATTTTATACTTCACTGGTTTGATAAGATTTTTTTATTTTTTTATCGTACGTCACAGTGTATTTTCAGAGACAGTTTTTTACCATCAGATCTTGAGCATCTGAGATATCTACGCTGAGTAAGCTCGGAGTTTCTAACACTTTTCGTTTTACAGCTTGCGGATTAACATTATATAGGGTGAAAATATCCCTCGAATAACAAAATTGCTTGTTCAGAATCATGCGATTCGGAATTCTTAACTGATCGTTATCAGAGCTTTCAGTAAACGGATATACATTATATAATATAGTCATTTGTTACTCGCTTACAGATATTTACAGATACATTATTTACTCTCATCAAAAGTTGGATCGTACAGCTGCAGAATATCCATCGATAATATGAGTATTGAAAGAGGTACCTACCTACTAATCCATTGAGCATGCAGATGAATAATTCACCGTGTGCTCATCAATATCGATGATTAAAGCAAAGAATTTCTAGCTACAGGTCGAATAAATTATGCATGCATACGCGATGGCTCTCAGTTGAAGTTGAAAAAAAGAAAATGTTAAATAAAAAAGAAAGAGAAAAAAAAAAAAAATGAGGAAGCTCTCTTTTTCATTCAATCACGTTGTGGTAGATCATAGAGCGAGTCACGTTTGCAAATGGAGATAAAAAAACAAAAAAAATTGAATACCATATTTGCCAGGATGACCGTTATAATGAAGAGCGTATACGAATTTTTTTTCTATTCGTTTTCCCTTTTTTTCTCTGTGAGTATAAAAATTTGGCAAAATCCACAGTCACCGATTTCTCCCGTATTATGAACATGTATCATGTAGCACATACATACCTATAATGGTCCGAGAGTTATGGAGTAGGATTTCTTCTCTGTTCATCCTTTTTCTTATTCTTTAGAGGGATTCGCAATCTCGGGTCTTGTCGAATCTGTCAACAAAAAACGACTATGATAAGGGAGTTTTCAATATGCTACCCCGCCAAAGAGAGGGGTATAGCTATATACTATATATACCAGGTATATATACATATACCATATATATGTGAGTGCGTATGAGCCGGGTGATAAGATGACATCCTGCGACAGGGTAGGACGGAATGGCACAACCCAGGCAAAGATAACAGCTGGAAAATATATGTATAGTATAGCTGTAGGTATAGCTGAAGCTGAAGGAGTGAGAAAAGCTTTTGAAAATCGTTGAGAGATTCGTTGGTTCTATACATATTTATATGTACATATATCTATAGACAGGATCAAAGGGAGGAAACGTGAAATTTGTTTAATTTTTTAGTAATTTAAACAGAAATTAAAAACGGAAATCTACCCCCTTTACATATACTTTCATCATATAAATAAAGTTTTCAATTTAAAACTTTAACGCTTTGCGACTCGACGTGGCTAAACTTTACTACTCGTTTTTTTTTCTTCTTCTTATAGTTTTTTTTTTTTTTCTCTTTCTCCCTCGTCGCTCAAAGACCGAGTTTTACTTTCTAACGTTAGATCTACAACAGCAGGCTAAGAATGAGGCTTTGAAATTCGTTATCTCTTGTCGTTATCAACGAGGTGACGATTCCTGTCGATGATATTTCGTTTATTTATATTTATTTTCAAATCAAACCGTGTCGCGTTGAAATTCATGGGAGATATATCTTCCCTTCAATCCATTAGCAAAACAGACCCCGCAATTTCGTACGCTTAAGAAGAAAATACCTTAAGACCAGTTTTTCGAACGAGTCACGCGCACTTTCTACCATAACAGCGTCGGGGTGTTCTCCTCGCACCCTAAAAACCCCGGAAGCCTTGAAGCCTCGAAGCTTCGAAGCCTCGAAGCCTCGAAGCTATGGAGCCTTGAATCCCGCATGAATTAAACTAAAAGCTTAGCCAGGCACCCAATTCTACAGGGCGTGCTTTGCGGGGAGTAAAATTAAAATGTTTATGAATAAAATATCAAGAGGTATCGATTATATCTTGACTGTGTCAGGAGTTCAGAGATGATGTGAGCTTTAGGTGAGAGGGGGAGTTCAACCGACCTAAGCGACCTAAGCGACCTAAGCGACCTCACTTCCCGACCACGTCTAGTGAAAGCTGCTCAGGGATGTCCAATGGCGCTTTTCAACTTTTTCCTTTCCTTGTTTTCTTTTTTTTTTTTTTTCTTCTTCTTCTCTTCCTTTTTCTTTTTTTTCTCATTCTTTTCTTTCACAGAGCTTTCAAGTTACTACGTCGACCTTTCCAGTACCCGCACGTTCCTCGGGGATCGAGCGGGTAATTTTGCAACTCGCTGCAGAGAGATGGAAAAGAAAGAGACAACGAGAGAGAGAGGGAGGCAAAGGTAGCAGACAATGAGTCAATTTTGAAGATAATTCACCTCTGGTATCTCGTTTTCGAAAAATATAAATTTTCCGGGTACGCAATTCGCGTGAATCGTACTTATTTCGGGTAATTTAAGTATGAAAAGGGTAGTAGGTATAGAAGTTGGGCAATTACAATCGTTGATAAAACAATGCAGTTGGATGGGTGCTTTGCCTTAGTGAGACAATATTTTCCGAGAATATATATAAGCCGACCCTCGACATCTCGAGTTTCCCTCTTTGCGCGTGCAACGTAGTCTCTCGGGTTGGGTCGTGCCCTAATTTGCGAGTTTATCTATTTCATCATCTTTGGGTATGGCGAGGTTGCGAAAGGGGTTAAGAGAGGTTAAGAGAAAGGCGAAGGTGCGCTGAGCGAGCAGAACTAGACACGGAATTTGATTCACCATTTAAAGTTATCGATCGGAGGATAATAATAGAAGTTCCTCCTCTTTGCCAACCGCGCGTTGGTATAGCATCGCGTTTTTCGTCTTGTCTATTTGAACTTAAGAATCTGAAGAGAATCCACTTCTCGTAACTATTATATCCAGGTCCTCCTAGACTATAGACGGTGAAAAAGACCCTCCGAAGTTACGTCCCGTATTCCCTACTCCGTATTCCCTATTTTTACTTTAAAACTAAACTCAATGTTCATATATACTCGCGGCGCGTTGGCGATAATACCTGAAGTAGTGCCTATCTGCAGCCTTACCAAAGTGCCGTTTCCTTCTCGAAAGAGCTTCGCGGAGCTAAAGGCTCGAATAAATAGTCAACGATATCTTTATATTTAAAGTAAGTCCTGACGTGGATGGCTTTCTGAGAGCTAACGTGCACCAGGGACCAATTCTATCCCGCATATGTGCTTATACCCGAGAAAACTCACTTCAAAAACGAAATGGTAAGCGGGGGTGCAGTAGCTCTGTATCGTACAGCTGTACATCGCAGTTGAAACTTTCCTTTTCTTTTTTTGCTTTTTCCGCCTATAAATGCTGCGTGGGAATATTTCCGGTCAATAAAAAACACGTAATCGACTTCAACTCTCTCCTTTCAATTCATCGAATATTTATTTATTTTATATATCCACGTTCAGTCGCAAAAGAGGTAAAAGAGAAGGAAAGAATTTCCTCATTACTCGACAAGCGAAACTACTTTAGGGCACCAGTTTGCGTTTGACCAAGACGTAGGAACAGAGTCTTCGAATGAATCGAACTCGGCCAATCCCCAATGGCCATTGAGGCGTTGATTTTCCAGCTTTACTATTTGAAAGCGGTGCAATACGCGGGCATCCCGTTGCCTGGAGGCTCGTCTAAGGAGGTTGAGAGTGGTCCAGGGGCGCGATAGGAATGGCCTTCGTAAAGGGATGGAGGGTATCCTTACGGGAAATGAGTTCAGAGTTTGCGTTTCGGTCTGAAAGCATTTCGCACGACAAGAGGTTAATGTATTCCATGGGTCGATGGTCAACGGTCAAGTTTCGTCCCCGTGACATGAATTAAAGTTGAATTTTTTTTTATCGCTGTTGCATTCGTCTCGGTATTCTATTAGCAATATTAATTTATGATCGTTTTTACCCTGCAGCTATTCACGATGAATCAAAACCAACGAAAACGTGCCCAATCAATTAATCGCTAAGACTTCAATCAATTAGTTATAACGAACAAACGCATTTCTCAATGCATGAAATATGAAGTTTGTTCATAATCGATAAGCGAATGATGTATCCGCTTGGTTATTTCAACGTTAACGAGTTGCCTCGTTAGATGGAGAAATTTAGTAACGTGCATAATTACAAAGTCCTCAAACTTCTACTGGGAACGTAATAATATATATGTATAATGTATGTGTATAGTGGTTGTCGAAACAATAGTTATGGAGGACAGTGAGTCAGTTTAAAATACCGAGTTAATTATCTCTCATTGAATAACCGATAATTTATAACACAGGTCAACAAGCATTTAAACTCTATGCTCAACGAGTTGAAAAAGGTTGAATAGTTTTTCTGTGTCTAAAAAGCGAGGGATGAAATTTGTTAGGATCATATCGAGACTGTTTTTTATCATCTCAATTCCTTTTCTATCGATTCTTCAATTGGTAAATCTTTCAGCAAATAGTTTCTGAAGTTGCATACAAATTGAATAGGTAGAAAGGTGCTTATCTGTTAAAAGCTTATGGAGTGATTTCCTCGCGGGTGAAATTAAAGAGAATTATAAAATGAGAAAAAAGGCGACTTCTCAGTTTGGAGAGCTCAGAGTTAAAGGTGGGTCAAATCGATCGTAATTTTTGACTTTTAAATCACGGAATTCAGCTACTTTTTCTTTCTTTCCATTTTTTACGCAGTGTTATTTTTTTTTTCCTTCTCTGATAATTTTTCTCAAGTACCTGTATACACGAGTACTCCGTCCATGTGATTTCGAACATTATTTTTCCCACTCTTGTATACGTTATGGTTAATTAGAAATTAACATTTCTCAACGATCTTCAATTAGAATATTCTCGAATTTGAGGGCGTAATCTTAACAAGAACGTCGACAGCTCGCGGAGTAGGGTGCTCGTTCAGATATAATTAAATGATCGAAACGTTGATTAGATTCGGCAGAGGTCTGTCCCCGTTGTTCCAAGGTCGTAACGGGCACGGAGACGAATAGTCCAACAGGAATACAGAAATTCTATTTTCTATTTCCCTAGCGAAACGTTCCATTCGTTATTATTATTCTTATTTCTTGTGTCAACTTTATTCTAATCAACTTCAAACATCGAAATCGATTATAAAGAAACTTAGACAAAGAACTTCAACGTCGTAAATTATTCCGATCTATCCACGCTACCGGTTCACCTCCGCGGATCAACGCTATGGCGAAAGGGTAGAACTACTGGGAACAGTGAGCATCGTCTCCGCGTAGCTTTGAGGCCAAACCGTTGTAAATAATTCAGATAGGATCCTTAGAAGTTACCGGAGGGTGACCAAGTCCTTGGTCCATAGATTTCCGCGGGGTAGTTGGTAGGGGAAGTCCAGGGCACCAGCTGACCTGCAAGTCTGTTTGACCTGATTTCTGTCCAAACTCTCACGCCTCGGTTTTCGCCCTGGTTCTCTCCTCACGTTCCTTCACACCACCACGTTTCCCCATCTCTTACCCTCCTTCACTCCTCTTCCCTCTATTCCTCGTAGCGGGGATGCCCAACTTTAAATTAATCGTCTACATTTGTTGCGAAATTAATTACAGTCAAGTTATATTGTTTCCCAGGACTCTGCGTGTGCCCTGGCACTGGGCAGGGACTTGAGTTTCTGTAGCTAACAGGCCACCGCGAACAGGCAGATGAAACTTAGTTTGTCCTGAGAGGAAGGAGAGATGAAGATACGCGTAGAGGAAGAACGAGCATGTGGTTTCCTTGGATCCCGGCTCCCACTCAGCGATGTTCATTTTAAAGGGTTGAGCCTTTTTTCTAACGGTTCTGATTTGGGAAAATTATCAGTTTTACTCCCCGAGCAAATATCTTGATATTCCTTCGGAGTTATTGATATTCCTCCAGCCATTAAATTATACGGTTCAATTCTGACCGATGACAAATATCCACATCCCTATTACTCGGTCTGAATGATGAAAAAAAAAAAAAAAAAAAACAGCGAACAAACGAGGCCAATCAGATTCTTCACATCGTGGAAACTTGGGATTGGCAAAGCCCAATAACTCCTCTCCCACTGCAGTCATAGATACTGTAAGGGTTTGGAGTTCGTGAAGTGGGTATAGGTACCACGCTTAGAGCATATATACAGTACCACGTAATATACATACGTCCAGCATACCAGGTCAAGTATTTTCACGGATCAACGGACTGCTGAATTTCGGTGCATTCATTCGACGGATCGTTCGCAGCGTCTGCATATCTACATTTGATTTCTGGCAGCGAATGAGTGTGCGAGATATTTGCTTGATAGAATTTGGCTATTGGTGAGATCAGACAATACGTGGCTTGCGGTTTCGCTCTGATAAGGGGACGGCGTAATCTTGGATTTTCCTGTTCCCCTTGATCAGACGAAAAACTAAACTCCGGAAGTTTCCAGTGAGAAAAAGAGAGACGGTAGTGCGGACGAATATGAGGAGGAAAAATAGCTCCTTGGGATGGAATAAGCTGCACGATGTTTTCTCCCTGGCTAAAGAGATTTTACTAGGGTAAGCAGGACGTGAAGAAACGAGATCAGGACGGTCGAAGTAAGGAATGAGATCCTGAACTCTTCTTAGAGGAGTTTATTCCTCACGTCTAAGCCGTGACGAGGTAAAAAGAGCGAAAATATGGAGGATCAAGTAAGGCGAGGTGGCTAGGTTTTCTCGGCTGAAAAAAGGACGGCTGAGTCCGGTTGAAGGGCACGTTTTCGAAGCGGATGAATATCAAACGACAGCTCGACGCGCGTGGGATTTAAAAGCACGCGCTAAATCTGCAATTCAATGATACCGTTCAACTTTCTTCCCTTCACCATGAAGAACCCCGCAGATGTTTTTCCCTACGTTTATTCCCTAGGAAAATTATGGCTGGTGCTTTGTCGCGGTCACATAAACTCGCTCTATATATATCGATGCTAGAGATCTATATCTCTGCATCAAATGCCTCCGAAAGATACGAGCAAAGAGTTCTACACGCCTAACAAAGTTACACCGTCTCCGGATCCGCCAGGATACAACGCTAATCCTCTTACTGTATAGGGGAGGCGCAGATATGTACCCGCCTTTCAGAAAGAGCTGGAGGTATAACATTTTTCATTTTTTTTTTTTTTTTTTTTTTTTTTCCGTTCCCAAAACATCCCTCTCAATGCCGTGATACGCTTGATATAGTAGGACGGTTCTCCACGCGTTTTTTTTTTCTCTTGGTTTTTTTTTTCTTCTTCTTATTATTATTATTATTATTATTATTATTATTATTATTATTATTATTATTATTATTATTTCCTCCCGAAAAACCCCGCGAAATCACATTTTTGTATTTTTTTTTACCCCGAGCTTAGCCCGTCCAGCGAAGTATATTTATCTCCGGGATAAGAAATATGAAGAAAATGAAAATTCCTCGATTTTCTAAGGCTGGAAACTATACAGAACCGTTTTTCGTTTTTTTTTTTTGTTTCTGCTTTTCTACCTCGATTTTTTGTTTCTGATCTTCGATATTTTTCTTGAAAAAAAAAAACTGCGTGCAGAATACATCAAGAGAATTTTTTTTTTTGCCAGACTTTGGCTGCAGGTTGTGAGCATGTTTCGTTCAAAAGTACTAGGCGCGAGGTACGTACGTACGAGGGATGAGAAATGACTCTACGTAGCGTGACAGAGCAAACTGCGAATTGAATATTTATATTTCTATTCCAGAGTTGAATAGGCACCGAGCGTCCCTCTCTATTTCACTTCCTCTTCTCTCATCTCTCTTGCCTCGGTTCGTCGCTTCATCTCTCTGGATGTAGACTGCATGGCATGGTGAGCTGGCGGGAAACGAGCGAGGAGGTGGATGATGTTTAAATTCGCAACGCCAGCGAGTGTTGCGCGGTATAATTACAGCTTACAATTAAGAGGCTTAGATGAGATGTGGCGATTTCGCTCTCCGCCTCGTTTTGGGGTCTGGGAAGCCGAGTCAGGTTCGAGGAATGATAATTTCGCCTCTTTGACAACGACTGGGTTTTCTTCACACCATTTATTTTTCTTTTTCTGCAAACTTACATCTCTCTAATCGGACGGCTCTAGCCTTTGAAATATTCGAAACAGTCCGTCTGGCGTTTTCTGTTATATATCAAGACTTTCGGCGACTTCCTGAAACATATTTTCTCATTTAATTTCTGCTCGACTCGCTCCGTCAACCTTCTTCGCTATTCACGTTCCTTCGCTGGTAGGTACTCGATGACTGGAGCACGGTACTGGGTTACAATTTTGTGCTAGAAGTCTAATAGCGTTCCGCAGCGGTAGATATTGACGGTTAGTCGCCGTTCCCCGTCTGCTCTCCCACTTTTACTCCTCATTTTCTTCCTTTTTCGTCTCCTTTTCTCATCCTCAAATGCCGTACGCGAACGCGAACATGAACGTGAACGTGAACGCTCAACTTCGCATCCTTGCAGCAAGCTTCCCTCCTCGCCGTAGCACACACAAATATTTAATCCGAAGGAAAATTGACGCGTAAACGCGCGCCCAGCCTCCGGAATTAGATGAAAAATTCAAGGTTCAAGAAGAGTAAAACGAAAAAGACGAAGAAGTAGAAGAAGAAGAAAAAGAAGAAGGAGAAGTAGAAAAAGGACGCCAGTGAAAGTCGAGTATGAGAAAAGCAGAGGATAGGAGATCAAGAAACCGGAGCTGAACGAGGAATGGCTAAGATGCGTATATAGCGCCGGTCCTGCACGGTCTCAGTTGGCGTCAAATTCTCATCTGGAATCCTCATTTCCCGGGGTATTGTGCCGAATAAATTTTGAATCTTGTTTCGCAATCCGCGGCAATCCGGATCCATGCGGGTGAATCGAGAATGAGAGGCTAGAAAACTCTTTTTTTTTCCCCCTTTTCACGAGCCTTACGATTTTTTTTTACGGAACGAAAAAGAGCCGCGATAAAAAACGAAAAAATAAAAATAAGAACAAAATCGTAACCGTTTCGTTAAACTTTACCAACAGTACGGCGAACTTATCTCATCCGAAATTTATAGCAGGCTAGTCGTTTCTTTGGTCCGTATCCCACTTGAGATACATATACATATATTGTCCTCGGTGCAGCAGCTATCAAGAGACCAAGAGACGAAGATAATGTTCACCGGAGGCAACACGGCGTTTCTCTGGTCTCGAAGTTCCCATGGGACTAGGCTGAAGGGACACGACGACGAGTCGGACGTTCTATGAATTTCAACGGCCCATACCCACCTACATCTCGCATACTCGTTCTCCGCTGCCAGCCCCGGCTAAGCTATAAGATATGGGGATTAGGACATGCTTATCAACGGGACTTCTCAGCCAGGAAAATCTTCGCCCTATAAGACTAAGAAGAGAGTCTTAGCTGAGCGGTGGGATCCTGGATTACGGGGGTATCCGACCCCTTGAAGTTTAATTCGAAAAATTATTAACTATTTAAAAAATTTTTATGGTGCTGCTAATTATCGAATAAGAATCGCGGTATCTTCGTCCGAAAGTTTATCCTCGAAGACCGTGAAACTTTGTGAATAATATATTTCAGCAACAGTAGCGACGTTATCTTGGATTTTCCTGACGCTCGCAGGGCGGGTTTGGTGTCAAAGTAACCCGGTTTTATTCTCCTGACGTTGTCACGAACGGAGAAAAGAATATAGTGACGTCGAGCTAGGAATTTCCGACTTTAAATCCATCGAATGAAATAGCACGACTACCGAGGAAGTAGCGATGACGTTATCCTATAAATCTCATCGTGGTGGTGGCGGTGGCACGGTGGTGGTAGCACCGGCGTCGCCGCCGGAGAGAACTGGGCCGTTCGCTATCAATGCACCCGGGTGGAATCGCTGCAGAACCATCCAACCCGGGAATCGTTCTGGCTGCACCTCCTCGAATCGTACCACCGAAATACCGAAATGCCAACCGATAGCTACACACACGCAGCTACATTTTCCTATTCAACTTACAATGCCAACTCGGCTACCTAGTCAATGGGATTGGCATTCGAAAGTATCTTATTTTGGATTATAGCGAAAAATCTACTTAGAATAATTTCAATTTTTATGAAAAATTGCTTCGATTCGATCTTGTTGCTTCTTTGGTCTAGCCTTTTGGACAAATTGTGAGTAAAATTTAGGAGTCGTGCCTAGATCTACTCCCGAGAATTTTTCCGGGCATATGAATCGAGATACCGTTTCTAACCGAGACCATTCTCGCTGGTACGATAATTTATTCCTGCAGCTAGTGTGTCCAATTAACGAAGTGGACGTACTCTCCCTTGAAATGGACAATTTCCCTAAGTGGATGCGGCATAGAGACCGATATATGTATACACTATACCTAAATTATACATACGAGGATATAACAGCGACCTAATAACGCTGTAATACCACGCTGCAATATTCTGATTGATTAAACCAATTTGATAATCAGTGACTTTTGTTACAATTACGACATGTACTGTATATCGACCCTCGACGGTTAAATATTTCCTTTTTTTGTTTCGTTGATCTCTTTCGAAAAATTTTTGAACGGATTATCTGTTCCTCCGTGTCTGAAACCAATTATTAGATTCACTACGTAACATCTACAGTAACGCTGGCAAATAGATTACCAAGATTAGTTGCTCCTCTTGCACACGTATTCCTCTAACCCCGAAAACCGTAGCTTCGTGCGTTCGAGTAGTTGAAACGGTAGGACAAACTCTGCTCGGAGAACAACAGACCAATCTGTCCTGGAAAGTTTCACCAGCTACCGATCCACCCCGTGTACCTACGTATCTAGCTATCTACCCGAAACTAGACTGTAGACTGTAGAAATAGTCTATGCCTTCGTTGAATAGGTACGTATATTGTGTATATATTGTATACATGTATTGTGTAAATGTATACGAGGGTATTGGTATATGTGTAGATATATTCCGTTGGGGGAAATGACACGGTTCTACTCGACAACCTTTGACCCTGGGTCAATTGGGGAGGATTATGCAGCGCGAGGGATCTGTCGTACTTGTCCAACTTTCGTAGACGACAAACAACACACGTTGTTAGGTATGATGGAGGTCCAGATAAATTCTATGGAATATCCTTCGGATGTTATTAATCAAGGATTAGGTCGATCGCTGAACTTTGGAGCAAATCATGATATTTTTCTACGTGCAATATAGAGACGAAATTTTTGGAGTTGAAATAGGTAAATTTGTTGATGTAGAATTGAAAGGTGATTTATTTTTTGAAAAATGTAGGACGTCGCGGTCGGTGGGTTAAGTTAGAAACTTTTATTTTCTTGATTTATATCTTAAAGACGACAGCTTTGAGATATGTACACGTACGTATATAGGTATAGGTATGTATGTACTCGGTATTTCCAGTTGTTTGAAAAAGGAAAAACAAGTAGTAAAAGAAAAGGAAATAGAATCAAAAAAAAAAAAAGAAACAGAAAGAAAGGAGAAAATGGAACAGCGATAGTTTTGCTTTGGGATCGGCGCTGCTGCAACCCGAAGGACATAATTCACCGGGTACGCATCCTTGATATATGGATGGTCGCGTCGAACGGCCACGAGTTCTGAGACCTTCCTGCTCCTCCTCAGCCGCAAACAGAAACAAAGCCACGATTTATGGGGAGCCACCGCAGCTTGTTTCAAGATCCACCCGATTCATAATGTTGTGGAATGGGGAGTCGCGAATTATGTTTTCGCAAAGAATCTTTTATCAAAAAAAAAGAAAAAATTCAGAGCTCTCCGAGCGTTTCTGTATTCTTTTCGTTGAATCGTTTTGCTTCCGGCGTTATTTTTTTTTCTCATGTTTTATTTGATATTTTTGGTTTGTTCTGTCGGTTTTTATTTTTTTTTTACTTTCATTATTTCTACTGAAAATTCATTGCGCTTTTAAGTCTTTTGATCAACGTTTGAATTATTCATTATTTTCACTGTTTTTCTTCTTTTCTTTGACTTCTTCTTTTTTTTTTTTTTTCATTTTCCTTCACTTTTTTCTTCAGTTATTGTTATTCCTCACCCCTAACACCGGATGATATTTGAAATAACAAAGAAAAAGTACTCTAAGACTCGCCTCACGATGAATAAATTTCATCCCACTTATACACACGGTGCAGTACACGCCGTAAACTATTACATATATTTTCGCAAGAGATTCAACTTTGCAATCATTTAACTTTTCCCATCAGAACCGATCTACATTAGCGTTCAGACAGTCAATGTATTCCTAAGGAAACAAGTCAGAGTAAAAGTTTTTCGACCAATATTATAATTTGTTTCAGTACGTATGAGAAATTACAGTCGATTGACGCAGATAGTTAAAATGAAAATTTCTTCGAAACGAACTGACGAGTTCCAAGCTCGGAAAATTCTTCGGTTGTTTGTTGACTGTCGATAAACAAAATGTACGAAAAGATACTTTTTCACGGTAAAAATAGATCCTTACTGCAGAGAGTGTATAAGCTCCTTTCGATCGGTCTCGTGAATCACTAAAATTGGGAAAGAAAAACAGCCGGAATAATGAGCGGGCAAATACTGCCGAGAGGGTGAGAATGAATGAGTTGTTAGAAATCCGTGTGAAGTAAGGGAACTCATATAAGAAACGCGAAACGGTTGTCAAGTCAAGTATTTTTCCTCTTGTATAGTTAGTCCCTGGTTTTTCCTATATCCGAGTAAATCATTTTCACCACTTTCGTTTGGCTTGTTTATCTTCGAAACGGTATACCATTATGAAGAAATATAGCAAAACGCGTGAAATCATTACAGGAAAAGCTTTCAAGTCAATTGCATTTCGTGGCGACGTAACGACCCAGTTTAATTAAATTATTAGCAAATAAGGGTTCGCTGTCTCTGCAGGGGTTAAAACCTGTTTTTTTTCTCTCCTTTTTCACCGTACCGATTTACAACTAACGAGCAATTTTCAATCCTTGGTATAATTTCAATTCACGTTTTTCCTCAGCTATTGTTATACTCGTCGTAGTTAGGTAGGTACCTGGAAATCGAACCCGATCATCAATTTTGTTGAAATTTATATCATCGCAGTGGGTATCTATAATTCATTAGGTCCGGTTATTATGCCCTACATACCGAGCCCTGGCTCTGGTTCTGGCTTTAGCTGTGGCCCTGGCTCGATTCAAAAAGAGAACACGCCGGTCATTTGTTCCGCATTCATTAGTTTCGCCCACAGGCAGGAGCGGCGGGAGAGGTCGCCGGTGGAATTCGTTATACAACTTTTTCGAGATGGGAAGGAAGAGAGGCGTTGAATGAAAAAATGTTGGCCAACAAATTGTGCTTTAGCTAAATTAGGGTGCAATTTTGTCAGGGGAGATTTCTGACTTTCTAGCCTTGGCTGTTTCAATAATTACAACATCAACAATTACGCTCTCAGTACCTACCAGACTTTACTAAATGTAAAATTAAGACTGTTGTCATTTACCGAGCTTAAAGCGGCTAATTAACAACCGAAAACGAATGTAGCTGAGGCGAGAATTGGCGGAGTTTAATTTTCTGGTAATATCAATGAAGTCGATTATGTCCCAGGCTCAACAGCAAATATTGAATAGTTGGGGGCGGGCAAAGCCGCATACGATCAACGTACGAGGTAATAACATAACCGGTGACGTCACTTCCATTATCCTGCATAGTCGACTAAAGTGAAGCCAATGCAATCCTAATTACCCTGGCCCCAGGATTTGGCAATCTAAACGGCGATCTAAATCACCCAATCAGTGGCCGTCATTGCTACCCACGTGATTTACTATTACAGCATAGTGTGCCGCTAGTGTAGAAAGCTGTGATACCCGTGATAGCTGTTGTAATAGGAATCAACCCATGGTTTCAGGCAGCTGGCAAACCCCATAGCAAACGTAATTAATCTGGTGTTTAGTGGACCGATAATATTGATCGAATATCGAGGTTCTCTTATCGTCCCAAGTTCCACGTCCCGTAGAATTTCAAATATTCAATTATAAGAGAGTGTTATTCTTTTTCTGTATGGGAAAACAAAATAAAAATGAAATGAAAAATTTTTGGGAAATGGTGTGCGTGTTCTCTCTTTTTATTTTCTTCGTTTTTTTTCTTCCCTCGGCTTTCAGGTAAGCGCCTGGTAGATATCTTTCACGGAAAAGAAAGGAAAACGCGCTTGAATAATTCATTGAGAAGATAATCGAACTGTCGAGGCGAGTATTCCAACTCATTTCTGCGGTATAATTTGCAACGGATCAGCTCGCAGACTAACAGTTAGATCAAACACATCTGTGTTATTAGTACCTACTCGTGTTTGCACACTTCAAAGACTGCGGGGAGAAATGCGTAATATGGGTAGGAACTGCTGGTGCTCTGTAGGGTAACATTATAAAAAATTTCGAATCGACTTCATTCCTAAAAAGATGGAAGGGCAGATATTTCTTCTTTTTTTTTTTTTACAACGAATGAAACATGTTATAGGGTCGATTAATGAAAATAAAAAAATTAGATAATTTTTGAGTGAAAGGATAAAGAGAGAGAGAGAGAGAGAGAATTCTGAAGCTTTGAATGGATATGAAATTTTTTTCTTACTTTTTCGTTTCTGTTTTTTTTTTTTTTTTTTTTTTCATTCTCTTCTGCGGAGTAAAATGGTCAAGGGATTTAAAACGTTTATACGGTATATGAAGTCTGCGTCTATGTAGTACGGCTGTAATGTAGGGTACGGGATGTGGGAGGAATGGAAACGGGACAAACGTTCTTTGATCGTGAAAAGATGAAAGAAGAATAGCGATTGCATCGCCCCTCGGCAATCCTAGTTTAGGAGCGCATCGATGCACTGGAAGCCTGCTCCTCACTGAGTTTAAATCGCCCGGCCGAGTGAGCCGGAGCCGGAGCCGGAGTCTCTCTGGGTAATTGTCTGTAAATGATAGATCGCCGAGGGCGGACAGCACCGGCGAGGCCGGGATCAAGTGACAATTACTACCAGCGTTTCTCTCTCCTTGGACAATGATGTATGCGATCTCACCGCCACCATCTTGCTTCCCCAAAACGAGATACATACTCCACTCTCCCTATGACATGACATGACGGGTTATATATACCCATACTCATACCTCGAAGATATACGTATATAACAATAATAATAATAGCAATATAATATCCCCACGTATAGGATATATGTGTGGAATGATATTAATTCCCTTTGATATCGCGTCGCGAGGGATTTGGTCTTGGAGCAAAATCCTGAATTGAGAAGAAAGAAAGAAGCTTTGTGTACGAAAAGCTTGGAATTTTCTTTTTTTTTTTTTACATATAGTATGTTAAATATCTACTGCAGAATCTCGCGGGTGGAAGGAATCGGAGCAAACAATTGAATGTTAATAACAAAAAAAAATGAAACAAGAAAAAAAAATAGACATAACTAATCAATTTCGTTGAAAGTTAATCAACTCGAGTGGTTCGTCGTTTTGTGAACGAATGGACAGTCCGAGTAGCATGAGGTATATATACCTACCTACCACACCAACCTTTTTTCCATTTCTGTTGGATTTTCCGTTCCCGTAGAGAAGAATTATTTGACCCACGTTATACCCGCCGTACCGCATAGCATAGCGTAGCATGGCACGGCGTAGCATCGTCCGCACCCCTAGACCAGCCATCCTGGGCATTCATTTTTACACAATAACTTTTTCCGGAATTCTTTTTTTTTTTTTTTCTCTCTTTCTTTGGTCTTTTTTTTGTGTGATTTTTTTTTTATACCTTTTTCATACTTTTTTCATCCCTCGCTATTGATATATCAGCCTCCATTCAATCAAGGCATCTTGTTTTAAGCCCGGCTACAAACCTCTACCCTAAGCGCCAATCATGTCGACCCAACTTGATAGATGGTGCCGATTCACCGTAAAAGGATACCTTCCTATCCTCCTATCGTTCTATCGTCCTATCGCTAGATCGCTGCAGGATCACTGGATCGAGAAATTGTGATGCGATCCTAGAATTCTATTCGACGTTCGTCGGGGCGAGCCTAAGCTTCACTCCCCACGGTTCGGGGTTATCAATTATATTGCCTTTTGCACCTATAGAGCTTTTGTGCCGCAATGTAATTTCCACTTATTTTCTATCCAGCGATATAATACCTCTGTTATCCGTATAGGTATGTCTATAGTTTATACTCGTAGGTGTACAGAATCACCGATAAAATAGTCGATAATCGAATCCAGTCGGAGACAATACTCTCGTACCCGACGTTTTTATACTCGTACTACCAAACCGACGGAATAATGCCTTAAATTTGTTTGCAAGCCAGAGAAAATAATCAACCGTTATAGACGACCCAAATAGATTCGCGGGTGCAGGTAGGTAGGTATATAGTACTGAGGCTGCACCATTGGACCGTGAATTTTGGATGGTGGATAGAGAGTGCAACGGATGAGACCAGCGGGAGTGCTTTGTAGCGCGAACCCGTGCGATCCTCTCCTCCATTGTCTCGACTCAGGACTTTGGCTGACCACAGCCTGGTTCTACTACTAGATATGCTAGTCGGTATAGCTCCGGGCCCCCACCGGCGCGGCGTACCTGTTATATTGCCTCGGGGGTGAATACCAGCGTCTTATATGACGCATGAGTTCATTGTCTGAGATCGCAGGAGTATACAGGGTGTCCCAGAACTAAATGGACGAAATGTCCAAAATGAAAGATGGCCTAGAGGAGGTCGAACCGAGTAAATTGGCCCGAAGAACATGGGGTCTGCGAAGTCGCGTTCGCGAGATATCACAAGTTAAAAAAAAGTATCGCTTTGCGCCGCCTCGACGCGGCGCAAAGCGATACTTTTTTTTAACTTGTGATATCTCGCGAACGCGACTTCGCAGACCCCATGTTCTTCGGGCCAATTTACTCGGTTCGACCTCCTCTAGGCCATCTTTCATTTTGGACATTTCGTCCATTTAGTTCTGGGACACCCTGTATACCCCTATGTATATATTATATTGAACAAGTTTCATTTTTATCACTATTAATATTATCATTATTATACGAAGTCTTAGTTATAGACGGTTGTAATCTGTTCTATAACACGTAGAAACTTTGCTCGAAACTAAGTCAGGGTACTTTCCGTTAAGCTGTTGCGCAGACTCGTGTGTCTGTAAGGTGTGTGTAACTCCAATATGCTATGATGTAGGTTATAGTTATAGATACATACATTTTTTGTGTATAAAACGAGCTGCTTGTTTGTGAGGATTTTCCAACGTCGAGATATGCAGGAATAAATTTATTTTATTTTATAACTAACGATCCGCGACATGATGATTGTAAAATACGATACTATAGCGCCCGGTACGATGGATATTTTCAATACTCTCTCTCACGTATGTTATTATTCTCTCAAAACGAAATATAAACTCGTGCATGTTTTTTCGGTCTCAACATCGGCATTGAAAAAAATTCTCGTTAATTGGACCGTATCAGATTTTTCTTTTCCTCTGGCAACTCTGCAGGGTCTCTTTTCATACTCGCTGGGTTCGTCTTCACGTATTGCGAAGTTCAAGTCGGACGTCTAGTCTAGCTCCGAGTTCGTAGATAGGTACTGATATAAATTCGGTTTACAATTAGACAGCAGATGCTAGGCTTGAGAGTTGCCAGTTTCAACTCCAGACGGTAGACAGTAGAAACAAGCTTTCCTTGATTGGGTGAGTTGACACCGTGATCCGTCATTTACAGGCAATTACGCGTAATGGCTTGGCCGCCGTAGGCGAGGTCCGCGCCTAGTCTACTAGGTATATCGCAGGGTGCAGCGGTGGTTATTCGCCATAACCAAGTCCTTGCTATTATCATTTAGAACTGAATACACGGTAGGCGAGCATTGGATATGCTACCATTAGGGCAGATTGAGGTCATACAAGTGAAGTGCGGATCTCGTATCTTATTTACGGTGTTCCACGCTCATGCTCGTTGCAGGACGAGCGGAGCTGGAAAACGGAGTGAATTTTTCAAATAGAAATAAAACGGAGTAGCATAAGAATAGCATAAATACCTTAACGTCTGGAGTTCCAGTGTTAACGGTACAAAAATCTGAGTGAAAAAATGATACGATGTTTAATTATTCCATTTTTAGCCTCGCGATCGGTGTGACGAACAATTTGAATCCTATTTGTATTCTCAATTTGGTACCAAATCGCGGATGATAACTTGCCTTGCGGGCTATAAACGCTTAGTTCTTGAAAGGTAGGAAAAGTTGGTATCGGGGGTTTAACGCCGCGACGCTTGTCAATTAGGGGAAAGGTTACCCAAAGTACCTTCACCGAGGTAAAGAGCTCGTTAGTGGAAATCGAGTAATCAATGCTCCAGTTATATCACTTTGTTCCTACGCATAATTGGATTACGCAGCGGGTACCAACCTCTATTTCTATCTGGTAAGAACATTTGATCTTGCCAGCCAAGGCTTAGGTACGTATACCTCTTCAACAGGCACCGTTCCCTAAAAGTTATATTAACTTTGCCAATCCGATTACCGCAGCGCTTGGAAATAGAGGTAGATATATACATATGTATGTATATTATATATATAAATACAGGTACATACATAGTACATGTATGCATATAACACACGTATGGAGGACTCGGACGTCGAATAGAAAGTCGAGGAATGTCCTGTGGTACCATCTAGGGTATTTCTTTCTGAGTTTTGAGCTGTCTATATTTCGATCTTTCTGCATTTCAATATTCTGAACTCTAACGTTTCGAAAAAATTCAATATCGTATCTCTAACGAATCTGTAATTTTGACCATACGAAATTTTTTCAATTTGGAACTTCAATTCGGTACTGAAAATTAAAAAAAAAAAAGAATTCGATCACACATGTTCTTAGAGAAGAGAAAAAAAAAACCTTCTGCAACATTTTTAGCTGAGGTGCCCACTTTGCCCCGGTCTTCCCTTAATGTAGTAATTTTGTTTTTCATTTGTATGAGTAAGAAAAGTAAAAAAATAAAATTATTTCGAAACTGGGTAAGGCTGAAAAATCGTATCCATAAGTAAACTCCGTTTCAAAATTATTTACAAAAAGCACGTATCTCTAGAGAGCTTCTAAAGGATCGACCAGCATGTATATATGTACACACATAAATACCAGTGGCACTCTCCTCTCGCGACTTGGATATTGGCGGAACACTTTCTTCCACAAATTTGCTTGTGCTCACATACGCGTTTATTGTAAATGTAGGTGTAGATGCAGCAGCACGTGTCGTAGAGCTTACACGGTACGGATATTATGTAACGGCAAAGGCGACAAGAGATGGGAGATGGAAAAGGTGGTGTACAGGGGGTAGGACCGCGGCGTCGACACTTTACTTTGTAAACAACCCCTAGATGTTTTCATGCTTGATGAGAGTTTGTGGAATAGCGCGCTGACACCCCTGTGACGTCACTGCTCCCTCGTCAATGGAGCTTTTAATCCACGTGGAATTCTAATCCGTCAAAAGTGTGTCAAGTCCTTCTAGATGAAAATAGATGTTTGTTTTTTTTTTTTTTTTCTCGTCTCTTCTTTTCGATACGTGATGTAGAAAGGTGAGAGAGGTGACGATTCCATTATATATGAAGTCCATCATTGATTTAACATAATTGAGTCATCTTATTTTCTTCTCGTTTTTTTTTTGTCCCTATAGCTTCATAAAGTCTTTTAAACTGACTAAAAAATGATATTCAAGGCGGGAAATTTTTCTACTCGAATAAAATTTCACTTTCCAACGCCCCTGAAGGGGGAGAATGAAAGGGTCGATTCTTTAAAACTAGTGTCATAGCTGGGCCCGCCTTGCTTCGCCACTATTACAGGGGAACTTCCCCCAAAGTACTAACCAATAAAAGGAAAATAAGAAAGCGGTAAAAAGTTTAGTAAAAGGAAAATGTGTGTAGGTAGGCAGGCAGGCAGGCAGGCAGGCAGGATCGACAATCAGGAATTCGAGTCGTCTATAAAATAAAACGAAATGGAAAAGAGTGCGCTATATAAAGCTTTGCCCCAGTTGTACGAAACTTGTTAAAGTGGTTTTAATTTTCTTCCTAAGGCTATAAAATGTAATGCTATCCGGCGTTATTGCATTGTGTATTAATGCCTCTCTTTTTCTTTCGGCTACTATACGTGTATACCTACCCTTAGCTCCGCATTCTCTCTTACGTCCGACTGCAGTTTTCTATTTCCAGACAACGCGAGCTCTTCCCATGATAAGTAAAATGGAAGCTGAAGAAAATACCGCAGAAAATATCAAAAAACTAAAAATAATGTTCATACAAATGTTTGGGGATAAAAGTTTGGAGATAATATTACCTCCCCTCGAAAATATACACGTAATACGTCTCGCACAAGAAGCTAGCCTATATCCTCACTTCCGTATTTCGAGACATATTCGGGCTTGAAAGTTTTTAACACGCCACCGCGCCATTTCCATATATACACATCTATCTACACGCGTGAGTCCAAGGGAGGCGAGTTACGTGCCGACAGGTCGGTTACTGTTATCCAACTTCCGGACTGGCCTTCCTGTTCGTTTCTACAGCCTCCGGCGGGAAGCCCCAGCATCCCTAGCATCTACCCTGCTCCGAGAGTAGTCCATTACGCTTTGTCTTTTAAGCACACACATTCTGTGTGGGAGAGAATGAGACAGAAGTATCAAGGCTCTGGCTTTGTACGAGTCCACAAACCTCTACTCCTTTTGACCACGCGATGTCACCGCGCTAAAACCTTTCCTCCAACGACCCGCGAAAGGTCTCCCTTCACTTCCTCGACCCCTATGGTCTTCGGCAGCCCCTGCGTGACCGAGCAACTACCTAACGCGGTCATTCGACACCCTGGCAGTCTATCTAGGCATAATTCCTTAAGTATAGTCGTGTCTATGGATTGACGATGTACTTTGCAACCTTAGTAAGCCAAAAAGACTGTTCCCCAGATTTGTAGTTTTTTAATTTTTTTTTATTATTTTTCGGGCCGCGAGGAGGGCGGAGGAGGGTTCAAGTTTGCTTTTATTGCTATTACTTTAGCAATACCTAGTGAAATTCATTTCGTTAGGCTACTCAGACTTTGGTAAATTTTGGGTTGTTAGCTGTGAGTAGGTGAGTGGGCGTCGTTTGAGTTACGGCTTAAGCAGCGACCAGTGATTAAAATTTAATTATTTACGGGTAGGAATATCCGAAACGAAGTTGAGCACTGAGACAAGTTGTAATAAGTGGTTACCCCGCAGTTAAATCTACGGAGAATATACCTATTATAAATATATATCGATCCTTTTTCCACTTTAGACTCATTTTGCCCCGAAATTCTTGACTGCAGGTACAAAAATTAAATAACTTCAAACCACCGTTCCTTGTTAATATAGGTATACATACTCATGCATCGGAGGCTATTTTCAAAGCATCCAATTTTCTCTAAACAAAACTAGAGAGGAAATAGAAGGGTCGTATATGCTGGGAGGCGTCGGTATTGTAAAAGGGGACAAATTGCGAGCGCGTGGGCACCACACACCTGTCACCAAAACACGTTGGGCAGCGGTATAGCATACGAGAGTGTTGACGGAAATATTAAAGTTTTTTCTGGTTTTTTTTTTTCGTTTTTTTGTTTCTTGTTTTTGTTTTTACTCTACCTCGAACGTTTTGTTACTCGGTTCCCTGCCACGTGAGGTACGTATCGCTTTCAAATTTAACGTGTGGCCGAGCGGAGAAACTGGAACTCGCATTTCTTGTACAGAGTCAATAGCGCCACTTTGCGAATTAATCGAATTTTCCAATCATAGGTCTAGATTTTGGATTTATTCGAGACGATTTAGAATTTTCAGAAACTTTGAAGTTCAGAATATTAAAATTCGAAAAGACCGGAATGCAGACTGCTAAAAACTCGGAAAGTCCAAGGAAATTCGAAAATTTAATCGAGTGCACGACGCTTCGTGCGTGAATTTCAAATTTCGGAATCTTGGCGTTTCCAGTCTGCAGCTTTCGGAATTTTGAACCTTCGATGTTCTTCGATTTGAAGTTTTCTTAAATCGACTATGTAGATTTAAGAAAACTGGGGAAATATCCTTTCTAAAAACTGCGAGTTAACTGATATCAAAAATTCAATGATCTGAGAATCCTAATTTAAAACCAGCTAATTGTTTCCAAAATTATAATCCTCTATTGAAATGCGTTGAAATTGAAGGTAGGATCTGCATGGACCAAAGCATAGCGTTGCCGAAGGGAAGGTTCTACCTATCCCCTATCCCCTATTCCCTAACCCATCTCCACGCTCCGTGCTTCTGTGTCTGAAACACAGAGGCAACAGAGGCTAATGAAGATGTTTGTCAATACTGGGCTACGTAACCGGGCCACAGCCCTGTCTGCCTGCAGAAGCTTCTGGGTAACTGACGATACCCTTGCCTCGTTGTATGCCTGTCTATCGAATAGGTCGACTAGCGTCTCTTGGTTACTCAATGGAGTCTACCGTGTACCTAGGTAGGTAACTCAGGATGGGTACATCATTGCAGCCAATATTGAGTTATAACCCGATTCTGTTACCTGACAAATTAAATCTCGCTGCTACGTTGCCTCTAGTGCTTATGACGTTGACGAGCGAGAAACTATCTCCGCTGTTTTTACAAGCAACGTGGATAAATAAATGAATTTAGATTAGGATTCGTTTTTTTTTTTTTCTTTTCTTCAGTAATGAATAATTGGTCATCAAGTTTTTGAGATCATATCACCAAATTCTTGTTCATTTACATAAATAACCGAGATAACGCGTTGCTGGTTCAGCGATTAATATTGATCTTGAAATTGCTTTGTATTTTGGTGTAGGTATATGTATGCATGCATGTACAAGTGAAAAGGTCAGGTGGGAATTGTGGGGAATATACAGTTTCATTTAGGAAAACGAATTACTTCCTGAGCAGATCCTGTCCGCATACGCAGGTACGTGTACGTAAGTTGAGCACGGGTGTAGGTGGGTAGGTATATTACAGTATTATAGCACGTGTAAGCCCTTGAAAACGTAACATTTGAGCAGGTAGAAAGACCGCTCCCAAATGAGACATGAATACAAAAGGGTCTTGCATTGCTCCTAACTTTAAGCTCAAGCGAACAACCAGCGGTGACAAAGCTTTGTGGAAAATATCTACCCGGAAGTAGTTTAAGGGCGAGGCGTAGCTCAGAGACTAGCTGGATAAAGCCAAGGCACCCCCGAGAAGTATAACGGAACAAAAGAACCCCTGGATCTTTAATCTACATCCAAGAAGCTACAGGGAGTCGTCAAAATTTGTCTTCCTTCTTATAACTTCAAAGTAGTTTTAGGTATGTAGGTTCAGTTACTTATTAAAGTACACACATATACCCACGTTACCGGCTCCAGGTGCTGCCAGAACGTCCCTGACACTTTGAGCAGCTCCACTGCAGTATCGCAAAGCCATGCTTGTAGCCGTATACCTATACTCGAATAGGGATATTTGCTTACGTCTACAAGTGTCCTTTGGCGATGCAAAGCCTGAGATCCAAAGAGAAAAAGGTCGAAGGTACGTAGAGGTCAGGTCTGGCTAGTGGGTGGGTTTGGATTTTCTTTTTCGGCTTGCTGTTAGCTACGTCAGATCTTTATTTTAGCACTTTTATCACTGCCTTAACGCTTGCCTCGATGTATAGGATGGGTACGACGCCTATCATCTCGAAGATCTTAAGGACTTTGCCTCTCGTTTGAGAAACCTGATACGACTATAATAAAAAAAAAGAAAAGAAAAGAAGCGAACTAATAATAAAAAAAATTGACGAAAAGTACGTGGAGAACCAAAGTCAAAAGTTCTCAAGAACTCGAGTAGGAAGAAAAAAAGAGGGAGCGAAAAAGAAATCGACCAAGTTCAGATGCGTGACCAAAAATTTAACAAAATCGGACACTTTCGTTCTACGACTCGATTTCTCATTTATTCCACTTCGTGGATCAAAAATTAATTTTATTGCTCGTTATGTCCATCCTACATCCGATGCACGTCGCTATATTTATACGTGCATGTAATCGTCGAACGAAACTCATTACTATCGGGGTTCCTTAATGAATTACGAGCTGCCCAAGAAGTAATATTCTTTCATTTCCAGGTCGAGCAAATATTATCACTAAGGTAATTGATATTATTTCAGAAAACACGGGAACCACGACACTAACACCGCGTTGGGAAAATTACATTTTGAAATATTTTCCTCGGTACGTATAAGGTGGGTGTATAATATGAGGTAGCTAGAACTGCGAAGCAACAGTACCTTTATTTTCAATTGAAGCGTATTAATGAAAATCAAATAGACACTCCTATTAATTATTTATCACTCGTACCTCATCGTATACTATACGGTGTTTGTTTTTGAAAAGAATTATTCTTGGACAGTCGATGAACGTTTAACAGAAAAAGCAATACATAAAACAGCACCGGGCCGTGCGACAGGGCAGCAAAGTGACAGCCAAAATCAATACTATCCCATTCCAGAGGCCCCGGACACAGTTTTCCAGCAGGTAGAGAGGAGTGTGGGTACTACCATCACAGTGGACAATACAACCTAAATTCATAAATAATCGCTATGAGGTCGTTAATCATACGCATCCCGACACATTTTGTTTCAATCATAATCAAGCGGCTTGTAGGCCCATCCTCGATGAGGGGTGTCCCTGCTGAGGGATTGACTGAAGGTGGGATAAAGTTGAAGAGAATGTAGATGGGATATCAAAGAAGGTTTAACTGGTCCGCGGTTTGGTTTCATCAATGAGACATTCATCGGACAGCTTTGAGAGTCGAGGGTATTTAGAAATGACGTACATCCGGCAGGGTTTGTTGCCGAGAGATTATAGAAGCTTAACAACTGGGGGAGTTGGGGAATTACTCGAGGGTTGATTGGAATGGATATTAAATGTCTTTAAAATCGTTGCTACAGGTACCCAGGGTACGATGATATTTCAACGTTTCATCACTCGCGAACTTAAACTATACCCGCTTGTACAGGGTCTCAAAGAACTAAATTTAGAATTTTATTTTCTTTGACGAAAGCCTCCGAGACATCGGCAACGGAATTTTTCTCTCCGAATTGTGACGAGGGGTGAATAGAGGGAGAAATTAAAAGAGAAAAAAAGAAAACTTAGAAACGGGGACATATATACGAGCAACAAAGCAGTGTGTCGTTGTTTGGATAGCTTTCCGGCAACCTTGCCTTGTTACCGCAATAGTTTACTTACAGGAACGAGGGAAGGAAGGACTCGGCCGATCATCAATTTGAAAGTTTACTAAGTAAAGTTTATTCCGCGTTAGGGATAGCGAAGAGGTCTTCTACTATCACGGAGCTGTTAACCCGGTCCATGATGGTCAGTGAACATTATGCGGTAGAGAATAAACCACACACGACATAGTATAGAGGCTAAAGTAGAACGACGTGTTGGAAAATTAAGGTTAGAGTGTAGGGGAAAGACGACTATTCAATTTTCCGTCAGGATTACGTCTTGCGTATCGTCCGTCAGGGCGTGGATACACCATGTCGAGAAAGGTCGACATGGGTTCCTGTCTTCCATTGTCTCGAGTGTGTTTTCACGAGATCCCTAAATATTTAAGTATCCAATGAAAGCGAAGGGTTGCAAAAAGGAAATCGTACCATGAAAACTACTGGCTCTTGTCGTACTCGGTTTTTTTTTTATTTTTTCTATTCTTTCCTCAAACATTTTCAATTACTATATCGAAACGGCACAAACATGGCCGAGATTAAATACAAACAAAATTCAAACAAAAGTAACTCAATTAAATTTTCTGCGAAGTAGGATACATTCCCGAAACTTCGCAGGATAATGCTTCAAAATATCATGTTATATCTCCACGGATCCCTGGTTTCATAATTTATGAAGGTTATCTCTCATCCACCTTCTCCTCCTTCTTATCATAAAAGGAAAAAAATAAAAAATAATAAATAACGGGGAAAAAAAATCCATTCCATTCGCGTCACAACTTGATCTATAACAATCTAACAACCGTCTGAAAGTGCGGAAATTAGTTTCTACTCGTCACACACATCCACACGGGTACATATCCTTAAAAGTGTACACTGGCTCTGTATACCTGGTCGGTTTGGTAAACGTCAATTCATACACACGCACCTGGTCTCTATCATCGTACTTCCGAACAATCACCGGTGGAATCCGATCGTCTGCATAGTTGTATCAGTTGGATCACCTCGGTACGGGGGTTGAAAAAGGGTGAAAAGGGGGTAAATTCAAACTCCCTGTGGGTTTCTGAGAGAGATCGGGTTAGATCTGGGTATGTGTATGGGAAAGAGAGGGGTTAGATACAATTAAACAGCAGCCACAGCTAATGGCGCGTAGAAGTGGATGTTGCGGTTATACGAAGGGTCGCGATTTAAGGCTTAGTCTCGCAAGTTATTCCGAGGATAGGTTTCCTTGCCCACGCTTCAAAGGGAAACCGGAATTTTACCCTCAGTACGTACAGGATAACTCGCCAGATCCAGGACCCATTCACCGGACTTTGTATACAGTCCGAAATCCGTACGTATATACCTATATACCGCCTGATATATGTATACGAAAGATAATTTATTCGACCACGTAGAAATTGAAGTAAATTTATACAGTTTTGATATAATTTTTTTTTGGTCATTTCAGAGTCAAATTTTCACTTCTTCGACTCAGATCGTTATTTCACTCCACCCTGTTGTTGATTATTTAAGTCTATTAATTGGCCCCTTATATCCCGTGTACCCGAGTACCAAAATCAACTCGCGTAGTCAAAGTACGAGGCATAAGTAAACTTAACATATTATATTATATTAATTAGGCTCGGTTCAAGTCGAAAACATGGAAAGATGTTTGCGCGGTAGTCAGCGAGGCAAGATGAGACAGTCCAGGGCTCGGTGGGTGGAAGAGGGTAGAGTAGGACATGTGTTTTCGTGTATTTAATCCGCTAGGCACGGTCTAAATTTAACGCCCGCCTAATTATACGGTGCTTTATAACCGGCGATACCGACTAATTACTTCGAGCAATTTTGAGTAGAAACGGTAGAGGCCTTGCGCTATAATTACTCTACTAACTACTCGCTGTACAAGTTGAGCCAGGCCTTGACCTTGTAGGTAAATGTATCGCCGGGAATTTGGGGAAAACCCTTCGAGTCCCTCGCCTAGAAGATAAGGGGCTTGAAGAAGTAAAAGGATAAGGAAAGAGAGATAGACCTGACCCCACTTCATGATTTTTCCGAATCGCCGCTTATCCGTTTCCGGCGAAACTGGCCCATCGTTTAGGGTTCAAGTCAGGGATTTGTATTTTTCTTTTTTCTTCTTTATGTTTGCTCCGCGTCGATGTGGTTGACACTGAGCCTCCCCACCACCCATCGAGTCATTGACCCGGAAATAAGGAAGCGGAAAAGGATAAAGGATTTTCCACTGCGTAAACGAGTCCCGATGCATCATGGCCTGGACGCCCAGATCTCGTGAGATAAACCATAAAGTAAGGAACGAAAATAAGAGGAAAGAACTGAATAAATAGCACCAAATAAACTGCACAGACGTCAATTTTGGATATCCATTGCATAAAATATTCTCGCTATAAGCTAACAAAGTAAGGGGATGATGGCGGCTTGTTAGAGGGTGTCCCTTGGGTTCGTTAGGTTCTCGAACAGCCTGACACAACCGACCAATTACGCAGACGTTAGACTCGGGTCAATTTGTACCTGTCGGAAAAGCTGGGGAATATAAAAAAGAAAGTTTTACCTGACCGTATGTTCTAACGAGTATCAGCAATGATACTCATCCTCATGTAGACGTACGTATTTAGGTACAGTCGAGCACTAAAATTCACGTTTGATTTTGCGCTCGAGACTTTCATGGCCAGCCAGCCCTCAGGCTCTTGGGAATTTGCGAAGTTTCCCTTATATTGGTTTTAGCTCAGAGTTCGAAGGAGTTGAGAAATTTTATATTATCATTATACGTATTGATATGCAATACCTCCAACTTGATGAGAACGTTTCTCCAGAGATTCTGGAATTATTCATTGGCGGTTTCATAATTGTTTCATACGCGCTTAACTGACATTTCATACGTGTTCGATAAACCCGATTCAGACCCTGAACTATTAAGTGATCGGAGTGTCTGTCAAGTATAATTATTCATGTTAAATTATTCATGTTAAAACGAGGGATGAATAGTTAAAACATAGAATAATGAATTGACGCTGAAGAGCAAGCTGACAGTTTTAATTGGCGGATTGTTTTCACTTAAATTGGTATAGGACGGTTTGGAATCAATTCCAATACCAAAGATTATTGATTGTATTTAAATGTGATTTGAAAATCTGTGGAGAAGTGACGAATACAAGTACAGAATATCGATGGGTAACAATGAATAATAAAATACAACGAATACAGCTAAATGAAGATCGATCGTTTTCGATCAAAGTTACTGAATTTTACTTAGAGAATTTGAAAAGTTTGAAAATTTTGGTCGAAGTAGCGAGAACGGTTTCCGAAAAATAGATCCGAAAATAATGCCAGAGCTCGAATAAATTTGACCCCGAATATGCGGTCCCTTTTTATTTTTCGGAAAAAGTCTCGAACGGTGAATCGGCGAAACGGTCCCGACGCGAACTTTAGTATTCGACTGTACATAAAACATCTGGCTGTCGACAGATGCGTGGGCGCTTATTTTGTTTGCCCAAACACTGGACAGACAAGCCGGAGTACTTTTTTGACAGTTTAATTGTTTACTCGTCTAATTGGCGTTGAATTGTCAAGAGAGAAGTAGCCGTATAAAATTCCGCGTATCAGTGCCACACGGGCAACCACGCTTTTCCGAAAAATTCTTGTAAACAATAAACAATCCCGAAAGCAGAGAAACTGTCTCAAATTAAAACGTACAATAGAGTCAAGTTAGTATGAAAGTATTTTAAGTACTTCTTTTTTTTTCATAAATATGTGTGTCTGCGGTTCGTTTTTTTCCGGTTCTTTCCATTCTTTTTGCATCGTTTTTTTCGCGGAGGAATCAGTCCGTGTGATTCGCCGGGAGAGGAGTTTATGCACACATGCATAGTGTGTATCTACAACTGCACTGTACTGCATGGGAGTAGAGTTTCTTTTGCGTATATTCGAGTCAACATGCCGGGCATTACACGCTTGGCAAAATTCTCTCTGGGTTATATGCAATTTTCGAGCATGGCGTATACACAGGTAGGTATGTACCTATCTCGTAGTGCTTGGTACTCGGGTTGCGTCAACTGCAAGCGAACCTCCTCAGTGGGTAAATTCGAACTGGTTTCACGTGAATATCTTGAAAATGAAAGAAGAAAAATAAGAAGAAAAGTAAGAAGAGAAAAGGAAAAACATAAAACGTATATAAGTAACAAGAAAAGAAAGAAAAAAATGTACAGGAGAAATCTGCTGCAAGCAGAGGGAAGAAACTAGTTTCGTACCCTGATTTAAAATCAGATTCTCTAGCTCAGATTATCTACAGCTGTTATATACACACCTCGTCTAGTAGTCTAATCTCAATCTTCTCTCTATAATACGCTCTTTCTCACTTTCTCGTCAAAGTGTAGACGTAATTTCAGATTCTTATACTTCACCCTTTGTGCCTTGATTAAAGTTTCTATATTCGTCGGCGAACGGGCGGAAAATACCGCAACAAGCTCCTCTACAAGTAAATAACATCGCTCTTCTCTCTCTTGCCGAGTATCTTACAAGACAAGACTAGACACAATATCCAACTAATGCGGTTAGATTACCCGAAGACGTCGTGCAGACACGTCTTAAACTTCGCTTCAGCTACTTAATTGCCTCGAAAAGTAACTTGATCTCCTAACGTTACTGAAAAATGCAGAAAGAAAATTGAAATTCAGAGATTTAAAAACGAATTAAAGAGGGAAAGACACTGCAGATAATGAAATGAAGTTATCACTTCAGTTCAGATTTTACTTGCGGTGGTACAAGACGGAAAAAAATAAAAAATAGTCCGAGAAATGGGTGCAGCGGTATATAAGACAAGGCTAAATTCACTTTGAAGGTAATTTCCGAAGTTGGTGAAACAAGCCATTGTATTTTCACGTTAAGACGATAGGTTGCAGGTAATTCCTAGCGGGATTTCGTGCCGCTGATATTTACTCGTAAGTAACTGCCAGCCTTAGCTGGAATTTATCTTTCGCATATCTGATTACACCAGCGTTGCTATTTTTGTTTCTGTTTCTGTTTCTATTTCTGTTACTGCTGTTACTTCTCATGGCTATCGGCTAATTCCAAAGAGCGAAAAAATAAAATAAAAAAGAAAAAACAAAAAAGAAGAATATCACCCCTGTTCTTCTTGGCAAAAATTATGGGCTCAAAGATCGGCGCTAGTCGATATAGAGACTACTGCACTGCCAGGATACTGGAAAAGTTTTATAATGATTCCAGTATATATAAAGACAATAAAATTGGAAAAACTTTTCACCCACCATAAATTTTCATCCAAACTCTTACGAATTTCGAGTAAACTTAGCAGCTCCCACCGGTGCTGATGAAACTTTAGTCGTAACTGTGACCCGGACGATAGAATTTCTTGAAAATTTAAAAATATTTTATACTTAATATTTACGAGAAGGAGAGAAGGAAAGAAAGAAGAGGAAAAAAAAAAGGCCACGATCAAAACTTCATCCTAATTCATCCGATACGCGGAATAAATAAGAAACTACCTTCTTCTAATTTGACCCTATTAATTAACCGTCATAACCGGTGGGCGTTAATTTCGATTATTAACGAGGGCATCTGTCGCCCGACAGAGTCTGTCAATAAATCAAACAGACGTTTATGGACTTTGCGAATCCACGCAGAAAGGGTGGATAACCTGGAACTGTAGTGGTGCGGGGGCGAAGGAGGCTAAGGATTGGATCTTGATTGGGGCTCGGAACTTTGAGACACGGGCATCTAGGGTCAGCCCGAAGGCTGCCGCAGGAGAACCTAGGAACCGTTATTAATTCGAGACACGAATTATTCCGGGCAGCTATACGGGTTCTCCACTGATTTTCCGTAGGCACCGTAGAAATTAGAGTTTCTAATTACTTTTGTCTCCAGCTGGTGAGGTATCGTCAGAAAAGCATTGCTCCCGTTCACCGATTATGTATATCACTGTATTTTCCGGGCACGATATTCCGGTGGCAATTATTAAAGAAACTTTATCTCCCCGCGTGAAATAATAACGTTCAAAAATCAATAGAAAAATAATATAACCCGACCCCGTCTCCAAAAAGAAAAAAAAAAAAAAAAACTACGTACAAAATAGAAAAAATAGTTTTAAAAGAACCGGAAACTTGAGTCATCAATCAAATCCTTTCCTTTCTCATCGCGACATCCGGACACCCGGAGCCGAAAGACCCAGCGATACGTGGTACGGTCTACGTATATCGTAGCAGTAGCATCTAGCCCCAGGGGTGTATCGGAATTCGGAAGTATAGAAAGCGGCGGAAGTACTGCGGCGAGGGTTGAGCGCGTGCGTCTATACGGGGATGCAGGACGTACGTACGAAGCCCCGGTGAACCAGGGGTGCAAGAGAGCTGAGGGCAAGAACGTAATCTATGACTGCACGGTTTTTATAGTTAGAGGCATGAATCACTGGGTGACATTTTTAACAACACTGCAGGGTTGACTATAAATTACCTAAGAAGACGATGCGGGAGTGGCGGTAAAGTTATCTGCACAAAATTCTTTGCTTCATGGTTTTAATGCACTTTTTTTTTCTAGTTTCCTTTATCTTTACCGGGAATTTTGTGTTCTCTTTTCTGTTTATTTTTTTTCTTTCTTACTTTCCTTTTTTTTCAAAAAAGGGGTTCAACATTCTTTCCAAAGAAAATCGTCGCTCTTTGTCACCAGCTGATGCAAAATCTGATCGTATTCACATTCTCCGCGTCTGCACACAAGCCGACTATTTCCACTTGCAATGTGTCTGCACAACTACCTCTACACGGATATAGGAAACCGTAGCTCGAATATTGGGCACACTTTGGTATAGCGGCCGAGTTATAATGAAGTTATTCACGCCTCTAGGCATAATTTCGGACACGCTTCGATGATATTTGGCATCCATTATTTCAACGGGGCTTTCGCTGTTCAGATATTATTCATAAACCGATCCGAGATACGATTCTATTACCGCGCGGTTCTAATTATTTTGTCCGTTATTTATCGATCTCTTTGGATTTACTGATCACGGTTCTATTTTGGTATCGAAAATTTTCTAAAGTATTTTAAATTTCAAACGGAGTAATATATGAAAATTAAAATCCTTTTGAAGTATGCGCTTGGACGTTTCTACGGCCGGATTGAAGTTCCGAATTTTTAAAATCCGAAAGGCCAAAATTCCGGAATTTAAAATTCACGCATGGAGCGTCGTGCCCCTCCAATTAAATTTTCGGATTCTTGAACTTTCGGAGCTTTTGAGCAGTCTGCATCCCGGTTTTTCGAATTTTAATATTCTGAACTTCAACGTTTTCGACGATTCGAAATCGTCTCAAATAAATTCCTAATTTTGACCGCTTGGAACTTTTGCAATTTGGAACTTCAACTCGGCCTCAGTTTTTCACAGATTATCTCATTCCTAAAAGTATAATTAGAACGCTACAAATGGCTATGAAATTTGAATGGAAAATACCTACCACCCTTAGGTGTAATATAAATATTAACTCCTGTCTCCTAGGGTTAATTCTGATGTAACGAACGGCTCGATTCGCATCATCGATCGTTTAACCGTTTCCGTATACACACCGTCGGTCGGACAGGTCAGTCCGGTGATCTGATAAAAGCTATACAAAAACCAGCCCCGAATCCGGAGGTTATTTAGCAGCGATAAACAAAGGCTTATTCGTCTTTCCTTGAAAAGCTTCCAATCGATCGATATTGGCTAGGTAGGTAAATATTGCGACAGTGACGTTTCGACGCCGAATATTTTCTGAAGCCCGAGTAACTTGATCTGGATCACTTTAACGGTTACAAAATTAATTTTTTATTTTTTTTTTTGAATTTCATTCCTAACCGTTGCTGAAAATTTTTCATTCTATTACTGGACTGCCTTTTTAGAGCTTCACGACTTCCGGATAGCACCACCTGTGTTTCATTCGAAAAATCTATAGCTGCGGTCCGATACCCCGGCCAATAAAGTACAGTTGAATATTTTCGACAATTTTTAATCGCCCTCTGCGAAGTGGTCGCCACTTTTCCAGCCTCGTGCTAATCGCCTCGTAAATATAGATATTAAAAAGAAAAAAAAACAGTATAACAAGCTTGGGCAATAAAGATGGTAGTTCTATCTCCAGGAAAGGGAATAACCGCTAAGGCCGCATCGAATTGTCGTGATCGTCGTTGTCGTTCTCGTTCTCGTTGTCATTGTCGTCTATGGAATATTTTTAATTCGCAATATCGGAAACGATTCAAAGAACAATAACCAATATCGAGGATCCGTTACGTCAGCTCGACTATACCTACAGCCCTTATTAGTTCGACGTAGCAATTCTCCCTCTTTTTATTCTATGCAAACGTTCGGTTCTTCTTCTATTAAAACGCGAATTGATTGGGCAAAAACTGCAGCGTTTTTTTCTTTCATTTTTTTCTCCTTTTTTCTTCTTCTTCTTCTTCTTCTTCTCATTTTCAGACAAACTGCGCAGTTTATTTTTACAGCTTTTCTTTCCCGTTCATCGCATCATGGAAACGTGTTCTTTGGAATCTCCTCTTTTCTTTTTTATTATTCATTAATTTATTTATTTTTTATTTTTGTTTTTGCCTTCTTACGATCTGATGCCACAGCGAACGCCAAGCTTCGCGAGCTTGGCGAGCTGCTTTTGCTTTAACCTCGGTACAAGAAACGGGGTAACATGATCGGTGAAGAAAGTCATAAAGTTTCTAATCAGACTTCAATCGCGAGAGGAGGCGTGGGGATGAAATCGCTATTTTCACGTCTAGTTCAACCCACCCTTTCCACTTTACTCCTTCTTATTCTCCTTCCGCCGGTAACCGGATGCCGATGACTGCAGGAGGATCGACGAGGTGCCAGACCAACCTGGTAGAAGACAGATCTAAGAGCCAACGCTGACGCCAACGCCACCGTCGCTTAATCCCTCAGGAGGCTTTTCTAAGGCGCCTATCTAAACTTGTTACCTTCCATTCCACGGGCGGAAAACAGTATTTTTCCGTTTTTTCTTTTTTTTTCTTGTATTTTTTCTAGATTTCTATTTCTTTATATTGGCTGTCGAACTTTTCACTCGAGTTTCGACCTCAAGCTTGCTTCCGTTTTCGCTTTCTATTCATCTTTATAGCAAAACGAGATACAAGTTAAACAAAAAAATATATCTCTATTAGTTATTACCTGGAAACTCGTCGGGCTACAGGTTAGCCGTGATCGTTCAATTAATTTTAAAATTGCCCCTCGCGCAGTGAAAGTCCTCCGAGCGAGTAGAGGATATGCAAATTGCATCATTAAACGGGGAAAAAAAGCTTGATGACGTCGGCGTCTATAACGGTGGTTAGCGGATGGATAAATTGCAAAATGTTATTAGTGGCAGCAATCTTTTTCCTTCTCATATTTCACGGTTTTTTCTTTTTCCTCTTTTTGTTCTTCATTCTTCGCGTTTTTGTATTCGTATTATTATTTTTCTTTCGAAACCCGTATATACCCACCTTCCTTCGCTAATAATTTTATTCTTCACTCTGCGATCGCTTTTCATTCACTCAATAGACGCGTTGTGTAATACCGTATCAGTACATAGTATATAAGCTTTTCATTTATCACTATCTCTTGCTGACAACTGCATCTCGAGACTTTAAATATACATTACATAAATGCAGCGTCTAACTTAGACGAGTTACATACTTACATCGATTTTTAACGCAATATTTAAGATGATGTATCTATATAACCGAGAACTGAAGCGTAAGTTACACGGAGGAAATCGGAGTCGAGTATGAGGCTGAAAATATGCAGAAATAACGTTTGCACGCGAATAAAATTAGTCACTATTGCAATTACTCATCGTCGTTACAATTACTTTATAGAATCGTGGAGTAAAATCAACACCGCGATATTGTCGCCATTATTAATATCGTTAAAGTGAAGGTACAGCGAGTTACTTGAAATCGCTTACTACATTTTGCGTAGCATTATACCTATACGTTGCAGTGACTCGATATACCCTGTTCCTTTTTTCTGTTTTTCTTCTTCTTTTTAATTTCGAATTGAAGGCTTACGTAACCGTCTATTGAGAGAGAACGGGTTGGGTGAATCTCTATTCACGTAGAGCTAGAGCTTACCCAACGAATTTATGGATTTATTTTAGCAGTAGCTGCAGGTAGTGAGGGAGTAACGACAGAGAGGAAATTAAAAGAAGCGAATCGATAACAGACTCGAAACTATGTATACGTTACCTAGCTGAGGCTAATACGTTCACACGAGCGAAGTAAATTTGATTTCCCAACATACCTACATACGTTTATAGGTATACGTTACACATAGGTGCACATACATGTGCGAATACGTCTCTCATCCACGGTTATATATTTGTTTCCGATTCATTTGTCCCGTTCTGCATGAACACTGGAGCTGCGTGTGACAGTCCGATTAGAATAACCCAGGAAGTCTAATTTAGACGGGGTAGCCAGGACTCCTTTGTCTTTTTCATTCATTTGTGCATTCGTTCATTCGTTCATTCATTCACTCATTTAGGGGGTATATTATATGTAGATATGTACATATTCCTCGCATTAATTTCGCCCGAGTTGAAGTCGAGTTTCGACTTCGATTATTTCACGAAAATAGTTCATCTGCAGAGAGGGCGAACGACCTGGACCGGAAGTGGAGAAGCGAGAACCAACGGACGAGAGGAAATTACGTTGCAGCCGGCTAGAGACTCAGGATTAATGATTTCATCTCTTACTTGATTGTGCAACTATATCCCTTATTCTATCATTTATGTATATACCTACCTAACCTAAAGCGGAATAATAACAATCCACCTAGATCCAAATGCAAACTGCAGGTACCGTTTCCGCATAGAGTTTGTAATAATAAACATATCTACTCCAAGAGAGTAGCTAGCTAGGTGGATATATTACGTCAGTTTCACCACCGACTATAACCAACTCTGCAGAATTGATGCTCTCGGAAAGGCCAGAGGATGGAGGCGTCGGGGGGGTTGCTTCTGACAGGTTGTCAACTCCTGGACGAATCGGTCATTTATTGAAGCAACCCAACTCTACGTCGAGTTTTTTCATTTTTTATTTTTATTTCATGTTTTTTCTTCCTCTTCTTCGTCTTTTTCTTCAATTTTTTTTTTCAACGAGTGAAGACAAGCGGAAAGATAATTCGAAAGTCAATTATCCATATGCTAAGCTCGGGGAGAAGTCCGCGACACTTATATCTACAATGTTGAGAAAATTTCCAAAATTGGAGCTTTTTCGATTGAAAAGGCAATAAATTTGTCGATCTTTCGCCAAATCTTTACTTTATATTATGTATAGGTATACAGAAAGTGACGAGGTGGATGAAATGAATGGCGGGAGCGATATATCATTGTGGGTATAAAAATGTTTCTTCTTTGGTACAAAAACGAAACAAATAGTCCCAGACTCTTCTAGCGAGGTAAAAAGATTAGGTATAGTTAGATCTTCTTTACGCGGTATAAGGTATAACTTTTGCGCGGTAAAACGAATAGTGATAAAACTCCGAATGAAAGAAATAAGGGATCCGATCTTTGCACGTGGGGGTGCCGTTCCTATTCAGTAACGTCTAAATCCTCTTAATCAACTTAGATATTGTCACTTTTCTGCAGTACAGTGATTAAGAGAAGAGAATAGACCGCTTTCGGATCAGCCCGTTGTGGAAAAACACGAACCAACGAAAAACCGTCTTTCATTTATCCCGTGAAAGAGATCCGACGTCTCGAAGCTGGACAAAAAAAAATTAGAGCTTCGAGATAGAGACTGGGAATACTATTCCGAAACATCGGATCTCACAAGTCTCGACGTCGCCAATTTGGCAGTAAAATGTAAGGCATAAAACGCCGTGAGATAGATGAGTGGCCAAAACGTTCCGAGGAACTGTTTCCGCTGGTTAGCTAGACGATTTTACGGGTCTTTTATGGGCCAGATTTTACCGAACGATTCAAAAAAGAAAAAAAGAAAAATAATCCTGTCCTATTACATAGTCGCGTTTTACCCATGTGTTAATGTACATGTATGTACATATATACCTACACGCGGCTATAATTCCGCTGTTTTTTCACCATCCCTGCAGCAGGGAAGCTAGAAGATAAGAACTTTTTCTTTTCCGGGGAAAGAATTAAGTCAAGATAAATAAATAGCTAAATTTTCACGTCTCTTTCTTATCTCACCAAGTTTTGGTTAATTCTTCGCGAATTTGTTCCACCTGCACCGCAAAGTCCACCTAAATCCGCGCCAAAGCTCTCGGGTTTAGAACCGATGATTTATCTCGAATAATCGCATCGCTCAAAAATCGAATACTTCATTTTTTTTTTTTTCTTTACTGTATCTAATGTATCTGCTCATAGCAAGCCGAGGGGTTGATACACTACATGTAGATAGGTGAGATAAGTAGGTGCGACCTCTTTTGCATCGCCGTTATTCACCGGGGCGACGTCCTTCTCTTTTATTATCCGCTTTTGCTTTCGCGCTGGAACCGCCCCCTAGATTTCCCATTCAAGTTGGCACGTTACTTCGCAACCCATAAGTCACTTGGTACTGCCAAGCCAAAGAGCTAGAGAACGAGCTCAGATCCAGAGATCTAGGGATCCAGAGAGAGCCAGACAGAAATATATCTAGGGGGCTTCGAATATCCGGCAAGTAATTGAATTACAATTGGTTTCCTTCGGGGCGACACTTCTTTTGACTATCAGAAATAACTGGGGGAATACCTTGGCGACACACTATAGCGAGATATGAGTAACAAGAGACGTGAAACATCTTTAATTTTGGAGAAAGACTTGAGTGGTAAAAAGTTGGGTAGCGGAATGATTAGTGTCCTGAGTTTACTTGGTTTTTTTTTTAACATTCTTTCACCTGTATACATACGTAGCTGTTGCTACCTTATACCGCATTTAGAGTTTTGGTGTTATTCGTCATGGTGACCGCGGCGACGTCGACGTCGGTAGACGAGTTTTAAAACTTTTATGTAATTCCCTAAAATTACTTCTGAATTAAAAGAATGCTTTGGCGGATTAAATTCTCTGAACTTGAGTAAATTCTCGTTTGCGTAATTGTGAACAAAGTCGCCACTCGACTTACTCCATCCTTCGTGTGCTAAGTCGCGGAGGTAAGGCCGCACCGCACCGCACCGTTTCCACCACCCTCGGTGAACAAACTTCTTGATTTATTTTGCCGAATTTAACCTTGATTGTATTGCCACAAAATGGAATACATTAACTTACCAAACAGTTTTTTTTTTCTTCTCTTTTTTACTTCTTCTTCGGCTCAACAATTTTTTCCACGCTCATCTATACAGACCTGAGATCTTCATACAGTCGAAATACGCACATCGCTTCGAAAGCATTTTTTTTTCTAGTCTTTTTTCGATCATCATCTATCTTTCAATTTTTTGTTCTTTTCTTTTAACGCAACCATAGAGAAATATTGGAACACGTAGTTTTACAATTTCCACGTCCTACAAGGTGATCAGTTCCTTCTTGAAACTTCTCGATACATCGCGGTTTCGATTGCGCATGAATAAATATTCAAGACTGTATAATGTATATGAAAATGCATAAATATGAGGTGATTTTTTATGGAAAAAATTGCACACAGCGCGCAGTGGTTTGGTATGAAATTTAAATTAAATTACCAAGTACCCCGTGTAGTAAATTTTAATTCGCTAATGGAACATATACTTAAGTAGGTAGGTACGTTGTGTTATTGAAAAAAAATTAAATAATCTCTTTTACATGGCGTTCGTATAGAGTTTTTGTTTAATTACCTTATTCTCTACTCCCATCAGATTTCTGTAACAAAGCAAGCCTTGAACGTGGTGAAGTAAAAATGTGTTTTTCCACTAGCCCGGGTATTATTTGCTTAAAATTTCTGTGAAATCCCTTCGGAATCTCTGGATCTACATCCAACACAAATATTTTTCCGCTTTAAATCTATCATCCCTTGGAAACCGAGTCCCCTTCCCTTTGCTCCCGATCATCTCTCGCTCGTTTTTCGCTGGGACTCGGTGCAGCAGACTTTGCATTGCAAACTCCTGCGACAGCGACGTGTCGCTTTTGCAGGTATAATGAAAATGAAATAGCCGAATTAAATAGTCGTTTACATTTTCTGTTTCAGAACGATCACTGATTTCTCCAGCTTAAATTACAAGAGGTAAGTTCAAAAATTTTCTCAACGATGAATGATTATCACAATGTACCCCAAAACTTCAAGTGAATGTAGATATAGACGTGGCATATCGTCGAGTCGTTGACGGTTAATATCGATTCATCCTCAGTTAAAATTAAGGAGGACTTACAACCTATAATTAGCAATACCACGCGAGTGTTAAATCCATATTTTGGGTGGCTTTAGAGCCGGTGGTATAGCGAAAGCTTAAAACATGTAGTAATGCCCGTTAATACCCGCCATGCATTAAGTACATGTATAACTGCACGGCACGTAGTTGTAGTAACTTCATACATACACATCCAGATCGCAAAGCTGAAGCTTATAACAGGCGAACGCGTTCATCCTAATACCTACTCACTTGGCGTCATACCTACTTGGCGAAAATATTTCACGTCTAAAGCTGACGGTGAAGAATAAATTTAAAGTGGTCGGTGGCGTAAAGTAGACGAGATAAATAATCTTCAGGATTTTTGGTAACAGGGAAAGAAAGTTCCTGGTCCTACTGCCCCCATGTTTATCAGATGCAAAAATTTATGCGCTTCGTGGGATTGAAAATTGAATTTAAAAAAAAAAAAAAGAAAGAAGGAAAAGTAGAACAGATGCACCTTGCACTCTGGTCTTGTAATCAAATTCACTCGAGGTAAAAGTATACATGTATATACGTATGTGGTATATTCAGGCAGGTTTCCTTAGTTTATAGTCCCAGACGGAACGAGAAAGAAGAAACGTTGGAACGAATCGTGTTTTACGGTGGTCATAAGTCATATCACAAGGCTGTCCCTCTCCTAGCTTCGAAGCTTTCCATATATCCATGCGCAGCGTTTGTTCACTCTAAAGAACCCCACATCCACGTGGCTCGCAAAACACGTGTGTTTTCTCGGTCTGGATCCATGAAGTTTATTGCTTTAATCCAACGAACACTCGGGGGTGGAAGTAAAGCAGCACAGCTCCTACTTCGAATAAGAAAACCTGAAATATAGGGTCTCGCAGATTTTCTAATTAGGATTTTCCTCCTTTTGTGTGGGATTTCCGTTTCCAAACTGATGAAAAACTCCTATAATTGTCTTTTAAAGTAAAAATGAAAATATAAACACGACCGTTTACCATTTTACCTGTAATTTGCTGAAACTTTACACCCCTCCTACCCTCATGAGACGATTCATAATTTATAATTTTTCAGGCACACATTTCCATGAAAACGAAAAGACAAAAAAAATTTCATCAGGGTCAAGTGGACGGATAAGAGTGTATGTTATTTCGCTACAAGCACCCTGGCTCCTAGATGCTAGGATGAAAAATATTTTATCAATGGTTCGCGGGAGAGTCGTTGATACGTATGTATAAGGTAGATAGATACACAGTGTATAAAAACGGGCGGTGGGATTTGAAGCGCAGCAACTACGTAACGTATACTTCAAAACCCGGATGTATTACGGCCATACAGCGGAAAGGGTAGTAAAATGGGAAGGACGTAGGTAGGTAGGTAGGTAGGTAGGTAGGTAGCTACTCTACTCGGGGTATGGTAAGAGCACCTGCCGGTTTTCTGTACCGTAGAAAATTCTTTGTCGGGAGAAGATTTCCTCTAGCGAAATGAGGCGTTCTCTTCACCGATGCATATGCGGATATGAATTTATACCTCAACTCAAACATCTGCGTATTTTCAAAGATCAGAATTGTCAAGAAAGCAATGAAACTGAATAAAAATGAAAAAAAATATTTTCAACCTCGTAACTTGGACGCGTTGTAAGCTCGAATTGCTCCGGGCTATTGCATACTGCGTCGATGGTGCTTCGAGCATATAACTTGCGTTATCTAACCCCGTGGCGATTCTGAAATTGACCCCTGGCTACTGCAAGGTACGGGATAGGTAAGTTGCAGCGGCAGAACCCCGTGTTTATCTTCAGCTGTGAGCTTTTGTGTTTGCTTGACTCACCCCGAGCAACGTATACGTACATACGTACGTCCGGCACGGCGTGGCGGGGCCACTGTTCGCGTGTTTAGACTCCCTGGGTCCGGTGAACTAGGTGAGCTAGTTGTTCCCCGTGTACATCGGGTCTACTATGTGTATTCTCTGGTTTTCTTGTTGTTTGCCAATCGCACACGATCGAACGATGACGCCCAGCGACGACCTCGCACTATAATATAATTGCGAATTTATTTTCTAAACGAGTATAGGTCTACCGTAAATGAAATTAAAATTTCTCCACCGTTTATCTATCAACGTTTCGTTTTTACTCCTATTTTTCAAAAAAACTGGACAAACACGTTACGTGTCAGACTGTCCGTACAAGAACGGCCAAAGTTTCACCGTATTTTTTCGTCGTCAGTTTATTCTCTCGTTTTTTTTTTGTTTTTTTATTTTATTTCGTTTTCCCCAGGCACGGTTTAATTAAAACCCCTTTGTGTTTTAAACGTCGATCGGCATCGTCGTCCCACCTGCAGCAAAGCCGATAAGCTACTTTGTGCGAGCCGAACCATGTATCGGACGTATTTACAGCCTCGTATGACGAGCAACAGTGGCTGTCTACACATCGACAGCTTTTGCACATGCTTGTTAACACGTGCCTAAAAGTCCCACACGCAGACCGTGGCAAAACCTTGCAGACATGACCATGGTGGTTTCTATATCCATTCTTCACTGATCCTTCACCTCTTCTTTTTTCTTTGTAATAACAAATCCAAAAAGTAAAAGGACCGGGGTCACCTGTTTCTTTTTTTTTTCGTCTGGTTTTCGCAATTAGCGATATCGGTACTCCGTCACGTGGCACGTACGCTTCTACTGCCTTTTTCTCCCTCGTCCCACCCCATCGTTCTCTTTCCTCTACGCACAATGATGTCATGGGGTTCCCGATCACTCGGAATACGGCGTGACCAAAGCCGGCACTTTGCCAAATTTCCCTACAATACATCTGTACCGGAGGCCAACCGGCGTTATCGAGCGATTTATATCAGTGTTTTGTGAAATTTGTGGTCCTGCAGGCTCGCGAGTGGCAAGGGGTGGAGCTAGAAGTACTAAAACCTATCCCCGGGGGATGGTGGGTCTGTATTTGCTCAGCGGTCAAAGGTGCGACCCAAACATAAGTAGATAGGAGTTTAACGTCGTTTTTATTTATTTTTTTCCTACAGTCCTGTTTTTTTTTTTTTTTTCTCTCGTTCCGTTTTTGTTTCCCTTCAAATTGGACATATCGAACGGACAGACTCAAGGGAATGGCCTTCGAGCTCCTTTTCTTTCCGGAAACATGAATTGAAACACGAAAATAATCTCGAAATTTAATTTCAATTGTATTACGAAATTCCAATTCGCTGAGCGAACGTCTGTTTCGTACCTAAATATCTTTAGCCAATAAAATTCGAACGCGTTTACTCGCGGCTGTTATGTAAGACTTATGGGGGATCAGCAGGCCATTTTATACGCATTAGGGGTGCCGGAGTACCAGCCACCGAAGAGCGGAGGGCTTGAGCTGAGAACTGAGGGTCGAGGTCGTGGGTGGCTGCTAGTGATAGCTAAGCGATTCGCCGAGCTCCAAGCACGGGAAAGGGTTGGTTGTTCGGTGCCTAAATTTGACGTTGTTAAGGGGCGAGAACAAAGACGTTGATGATTCTTGCCGGTGCAAGGGCGACGGTCGTTATCTCATTATTGGAAAAAGTCTAGTCACCTTCGACGCATCGATTCTTCGGAAACTAAAACTCAATGTTTGGAGCTTCGACAGTTCTTTTTTTTTCCTAGTTGATTTTGGGCAATTTTGGTTTACGGAATTCTGAACGGTTTGGTCTATCGAAAATTGTACATAGTTTTTCTTGCGTATCAAACAAGACGAGAATTTTTGAAACTATGAAACTTCTCGAAAAAAGCATTTTCCTTCGTATGATCTCAGTTTTTATTATTTTCGCATATAATTGTAGAGTTAGGCTAAACGGAAGATGATGAATCGTCGTACGCTATTTGCTGGAAAAATGTGATACCTACGGCCTGGTGTGTCCCAGTTTTCCGTAAACAGGCTTTTCCGTAAATTGATCCCGACAACGTGTGCTTGTGGTTATTTATCGATCGTACAAAATTTGTAACAAAAAAAATTGCGTGCACGTGCCCGCTTTGGATCTCTTGGTAAATCCTGGTATTAAGGAGTTGAGCTTTCAGCCCCACTCTCGTGGCATCCCCCCGAGAGCTTTCCAGCGCTTCCGCTCTAGTTACGACTCTGTGCTGCTCGGTTACTATCCACGATTTTTCGAGAAATAGATTGGCAAACGTTACCAAGCGAGAGCATTGCTCTTTTTTATCGTTAAGCTCAAAGGCGCGTTAGGTCCGGGTTCGAGGAACAAATGTTTTGGCAAATCGACGTGACCCTCCGATAGCAGGACGCGTGACCAAGCTACTGCTCAACCCCAGACGGTTAAACGACGTACTCTACGTAATCAGCAGGCACGGAATCGTGGCGTTTAGAAATTCGCATGTAGACAGACAGAGACCCACGATTATATTTTACGAGGTAAAAACTCACCATTCTGTAAACTCCGAAGAAGGAAACGCGTTCTTCCTCAATTTATACATATATAAGCAACGTCGCGTCGCATTCTACGCCCGGAGTGACACAACTTAAACTTGAAACTTAATTTTACATGTCTCTACCCCCGGCGAGATTCTCTCGCATTTAGTATTCCGTCACGAGGTCGGAATACGAGGTGAATGCCTGCCCCAGGGAAGAAGAAATTATCCAAACTCCTCCGTACGTCTCTCTGTTGCGGATGCACAAGATGAACGAGACGCTGTGAAAGTCGCGACGATTTTATGCAGACCGCGTTGCAATACATCCGGCGAACGGCACATGCATTTAGATAGGACGAAGATTGAACTACAGGTCTATAGTTTATCGAACAAAATTTCAATGCATCAATGCGCCTACCTGAAAGTTGGTCAACAAATTTTCAAACAATCAAAACTTTTTTAAAAATATTCGTTCATCGGAGGCGGTTTTTATATAAATTGACGCTTCATTCGATTTTCTACTTTCCGTGTATTTATCCGCTAGTTTCACGCCGCTGCACTGGAAAGCTCTCTTTTTTCATTCAATGAATTCCGGTTGTATTTTGCAAACATCCACTAATCCATGTGGACGTGAATTTAGCTGTTTCGGGTTCCTGCATCCTGCGGCTATCAGCAAACCAGTTGCGGCAGTCGGTTAGTCGATGATGACCGATAGTTTATCGCCGAATTGTAACCAGTAAACCGTTTCGTTTTACCGCAAGGAAACCGATGTTTCCCCAACTGGGATACAGCTAAGACGTGAAGATTAGAGTTGTGCGAAATAAACGGAAATACAAGTGAAAGTATGAAAAAAGTTTAGCAATAAATTCATGTAACTTTATATAAGAGGATTTTCTGCTCGAAGGATAATGAAAAGGAATAAAAAGGTTGTCGCACTTCCGCCGTTTTGAAAAAAAAAAAAAATTTACATTACAATGAAATTAAGAAATTTAAAAAGTTTTAAACGCCCTCTCGGATACCCAGAATCTGGAATCATCGCTACATCTTGTATTTCAGACAACCGTTCCTAAGAATTCAATTCCACACGAATGTCGACTAGAGGACAAAGCTATTCCTGCAATCTCTGTCGGTCTCGTTTATTTAGATGCCTCTAATTAGCAGCGCTGTGCTGTAGTGCTGCAGTCGTTCCGTCATCGGTGCAACTGCAAATAAGTGACAAAGAAGTTGTAACAAGGGAGATCGAGCCCGTTTTAAACAGAGAACATTCAGTCACGACGGATCCAGCTTTCTCTACGTTATTCGCTAAGGTATAATATGAATGAACATTAAACAAGTAATGGTTGAAAAGCTCGACTTCATATCTGTGTCGATTACCTCTGGAATATAACAAGTGAAGTTTAACAGGAGTAGAAAGAAAGGGTTCTTTTATTTCATGTTATTAATTCTTATCCGACTTTTCTTGAAGTTTTTTTTTTTTCGGTTTCTTGTTTTTTGTTATTATATTATTTTCATCTGCTTGATTTTTTGTTCTTTATTTTTTTTGTTTCGAACAAAGCTCTTGGGAAAGAACTTTTAAATCGCACTGTACTTGTGCACGTGCCCACTTGAACCCTGAGAAAAAAAATTTACAAGTCAAGTTAACGTCGCGCTAAGCACCGCGTCAACTTTGAGCTTTTCTTCTCGACTTTGCTTGTCTTTACAGTTTACGAAATCCCGAGATGTATGTATACTGCTCTTGTATTTTTTTTTTTTTTCAAGATCATAATTTCGTGCTTACAAAACCCTTATACGTCTCTACAATGAAATTGAACACATCCATGGGTCGTTTCATACCAATTATCAACCACCAGAAATATTTTGGATTTCAAGTTCTGTTTGGCGGTTCAAGCAGTTGACCAAGTTCAACTATTTCTTCTCCAGCAGACGTTTTTAGAGGACGAGTGTCTCGCATATAAATAAGTACAAAAGTCTAGGAATCGAGCTGTGTCGTTTTATTGTTATTTTTGTTACCACCACGTATAGATATATACATTGCACGTCGTGTATGTATATAAGGTATCCGATATTTATGAAAACTACAAAATCTTATTAAAGTGAGCAAAGGGCAGGTGAGCAGGTGTTTTGAAATTCAAATTTGACTTTTATGTTCGAGGCCGCCAGCCCGATTCAACTTGGCTTTTTCGTATAACCAAACCAACCAAGGCTTCGCCCCGTCCGTCTATATCTCGCCTAGACTCACCCCTACGAAAGAGCTTTCCAAGACCCCCTGTCGAATACTCTAATAAAAATTGTTATCTCAACTTTATTAAAATATACATTTTGACAAATTTGATTATTTATTATAATACAAAGATCCTATTCCGGTTTATCTCCATCCCTTATATCCTCCTTTCCTTTTCTTTCCTTCCTTCGGTCAACCGGCAACAATTAAGGTACCCATGTGCAACTAATGAGGGATCTCGAGCTTACACAACCTCGAGTAGCTACGTACATAACTGGGTATATGTATTATATAGTATACCAAATATACCATATATAGTATATATTTTGGTAATTCTTTTTCCCTCCGTTCTGTGCGCTTCATTTGTCACGAGGGCCGTCAAGAAGAAAAGACAGCGTAGTGGAGTTCCTTTGTACCAAAAACTTTCCTGACATTTTCCAGACAGGAGATAGCGCGCGAAGCTCGCACGATGCACGCGAGGAATTCGCGCACGTATATATATATATCTACAACGAACCCTATACCTACCCTAAGCCTGTGGAGTTGTGGTTGTAAATATAGAAACTGGAAGTAGGTATATACATAGGGTAGTGCAGGATTGCACGCGAGGACTCCGTTTGTTCCCTCAAGACTCCCGGATTCTTTAGGGAATCTCGGCTCACTTACGACCCGGTGTGCGGTACGGTGCAGGGGATGGTATGCTGTGCTACGCTACGCTATGCTATGGCATGGTATGGTATGGTATGGTTACACGCGGCACGGTGTGGTCTGGATAGCACCAGAGAACAAAGAGCGGTATAAGCTGAAATAATTGGCAATTACAAAACCGAGCGAGATATTAACTTTATCTTCCTCCCAAGGCGAGGCGTTACACTTTCACGTTTATTGCGCGCAGAGACTTTCCTCATGCGCTCCTTACCACCCGCATCTTCCTTTGCCCTTTTCTATTCCTTCGTTTCATCAAATTTTTGTACCATTATTCCCATTTCACCTTTTTTTATTCCTCGTCGCATTGTCTTGTTTCAATTTTTGATTATCGCTTCAAAATTTGAGAACTGAAGAATTCAAGAACCTTAATCGATTCACTATAAAAGATAACTCGAAGATTCAGAATCTGGAGGTGAAAAGAAATAGAAAAAAAAAACAAAAAAAAAAATATATGAATCTTCTACAAAAATTTTTCAAAATATATTTAAAGCCAGAATTTTGTTGTTGCAATAAAATTCAATGCATATCAAGCAGTGGCTATGCATTCAATTATCTCACGGGGCTCAGGCTCTTCTCTACGTATACAATCCACATATACCAGTGATGTAATATACCTGAATATGTATGTACGGTATAGCTGTGTTAACGCATCATGCGCAGATAGCTACGCCGCGCCGCACGATGCCACGCGACGCCATGTGTTATCAAGCTCAGCCTGCTCAGCCCGCAGGAGGACGCCTAGCTACTATATCGGATCGGATTGCACGGTGATTGCGATCCAATCAAGAATTATCCGATTTGCCGAGCAGAGGTTGAGAGGGTGAAGGGAGTGGTGGAACTAGAAGTATAAACTTCCACCATTTCCGATCTCGTTCGACGATACAATTACTTTGAAAATGTACAGTTCGTTAATTAGTTATCGACCTAGATTACGCTACACCGAGAAAAAAAATCGTTTGGATTAACCAAATATATTTAGTCAAGGCCAATTTAGTTGTTTTAATGCCGTTACATTTCGTTGAAACAATAATTAGTTGTCCTAAATATTTCAGTTTACTTGAATCAATCGAATTGTTTGTTTGAACCGATCAATTTTATTAACTACATATTTAAATTACTTGAATCGAAAATAGTTAAGTCAATCCACGATACAGTTCAGCCAACACACGAATATTGACCGTTTCATATGATGGCATCAAATAAATGCACTTTTTCATGAATAAAATGGTCAGTTTGTAACAATAAAATGTTCAGTTATGTGGATAGTGCAGCCAGTTGACTGAGCTGGTTGAGGCAACTGAATAGTCTTTCTCAACTATTCTACATTTAGTCAAACAAATCATCGATTCGATTTGTTGAACCACCACTTTTTTTCAATACACAGGGTCACCATAACAATATATTTAGTTGAGGTGAATTGCATTTCTTAAGAGGACTAAAGTAAGCTCGCATCAACGCAATGAAACCAATTCAGTTCAAACAACTAACAATAAGTTACTTTTTAGAATTAGTTAATTAACTCATCTGCTGTATTTTCTGCAAAAAATTTTATAGTTGCTACTCAAATTTCGTTCACTGAACAAAACATGTTAACCGGTCCAGATTTCTCTGTTACAAGAAACTAAATTATTGTTCAACGCAAACGGCAGATTTGCTTAAACGTTAGAAGTTTTTCGCAAGCATTACATTTACGATTATTAAACACGTCCAACTTGCATTTGTTAATTAGATGTCCAAGTATCGCGTAAGAAGTAATAAGAAGTAGCAGTATTATTGCTTATAGAGGTAGCTCTGAAGACATATAAGGAAAAGTTATACAAAATCTTATGCGATGGAATAGCGTAGTGGTTAGAGCGTGCGACTCGTAATACAAGCGTCCCCGGATCGAATCCCGGCTAGCGAATTAGGAAATGCGTTTTTCAATTCATATGCGGTTAATCTTAATTTGTCAGCATTGCTATCACGGCATATAGGTGTGGTATCGATGAATCGAATGGGTTTATAATAAAAAAAAATGTTGTCCGTAAGTTTGATAAATAATTATGCTATAACGAAATATTTTTTTTCTCAAAAGAATGCACCATTGCCCCAATTGAATATTTAGTGAATTTCTAAAAACTATATTAATAATACGCAGTTGCGTCTATCTGGCATTCAGTTGACTTGATCATATATCCATTCCAAAATACCAGAATAGCTATTCAGTCAAACAGATTTATATTGTACTCAACTAAATATGTGATTGGAAGAGCATTTCACAAATTGGTTGAAATGAATATTTACTTGTTGTAAGTATTTCTGGAAATTTGGTTCGATCAAATAATTTTGTTCAGTTAAAAAGACGTTTACTTCGCCGCCCGCGATCGCCGTTTTCGTTTCACCCAACTGAATTTCGTTTAATCCAAACGATTTTTTTTCTCGGTGTAAGGAATAGAAGCAGCGTTTCAGAACTGCAGTTATACCCACCTAGCGAGGAATGCTCTTTCGTTTTTACGGACCCACCCCGCCACAGGCGTGATTTAAAAAATATCTAAAGATTTTTTACGACCGAAAGAAGAAAAAAAAAAACGAAATACAAAATTTCACCCTTATAAAATAGCTCGGCTTATCCCACGACGCCAATTTTCATCCGGTTTTATCAGCCTGGATAGATATTTGTGCTCGTTTGACCCGCAAAATGCTCAGTATTAAACTTAGGTACTGCGAATTAAAAGCCCGAAACAATTCCCAAGCGAGATTTTCAGGCTAACTCAATTATATATAAATATGATTTTTATTCAAAGTACCAGACTTTTTTTTTTCTCGTTCTTTTGGTCGGCTTGAGACTAAAATAATTTTGTCTTATACTGCGAAACTCCGTCTTGAATTTCTGAGAATTTCGATACCCTGATCTCCGTCGTCGTTTCGATACGTCGTCGGTCTCTTCGATCTCATCGTTTTCACGTCTCGTATTGAGACGTTGAATTTTTTTCCCCGTGATCGCTTATGACTTTTTCAATTTTTTTCCCCTTGCCGGTTTTTTTTATCATTATTTTCCTTTCCTTTTTCATTCATCCCCTGCCTACGCCAGACCAAAGTCTTGACTTCCGGCTGCCTCCTGGCGAGATTAAATCATAACGTATTTATTAAACGGACTGATTTAAAATTTAAGAAATATTGAATTCCCGCGAGGCACAAACTCTCCCGGCTCTACGAACTCACCGATTCGTCACTTTCCACTACTCTCGTAAACGTGGAAAATCGAATTTTCTCTTCGCGAATTGGAGAGAAGTAATATTTGCCCCCGTAAAGCTCGAGCAAGACGGTGGATAAACTCCAAACGAAACACGCGCGATTCATCCACAGATTTATTCTTTGTTCATCGCATTTCAAGGGTCAATTTTCCAAATAATTGGTAACCAATTTTGCGTATATATATACCAATAATTAAAACGGAAATTTCGTTTACTTCTAACCATCCAAGAAGAAAAAAAGGGACTAAAGAAACGAGAAGAACTCGACAATACAACATGGTTAATATTCGCAAGCTACCCGGGGTTCCTGTGTCGAATAAAAAAGATCTCTTTTAATCGCTTTATCGGTAATACTCTATTTCCTTGCCAGACACGTTTGTATTAATTAAAGAGTAATTAATCAGAATTAAATTGACTCAGACTTTCCCCGGGGGAGTGAGACCGGGTGCCATCTCATCTTGACAGACCCATCTTGGCCTCCGGGACTCAATCCTCATCTCCGTCGTTCTCTTCATTCTCCCCAACCACCAGGAATGTCAATATTTAAGGAGATTGTAATTCGCTGAAAATTCTAGTCAGGATTACTTGCAGCAGTACCCTATCCGAAATTCTTAAATCCGTATACAGATATACCCGATTTGTACGGGATGAAATGATTATCAACAACCACACTCACCTCGTTTTTCCTCGATAGAGTATTTATCTTCCCACGAAGAGTATTATCCTCCGATCTCACGTACCTATCAAACTAATAACCCGATGTTAACACGTCAGCAGATTCGGATAGAGAGACACTGAAATTAGGTACAGCTGCTGTATCGGCGTGATTAGATCGGCGATAAAAAGTGATATAAGACAGTGGATACGGCGTCGTAGCGTCGCGGTGTCTGATAGGAATTCTTTTACGATTTCCTATGAGATAGGAATAGACGCGTGTGCCATGCCGTGGTCTGGATGTCAATGAAGCAAGCTTTCAGGGAATTCTCCTTAAGAATTCCAGTACAGAACGTGTCCAAACGTTATCGCCAAGTGGCTTTTCGCTACTGGCTTCTCACTTGAGCCCATCTTGTACCAGACTCTATAAAACGAAATTAAGTATCTAACCATCCAGTCGCGTCCTCGTGTTGCCTATATAAATTTTCTAGGCTAACGAGCTGAAAAGATAAAGAAAAAGCTCGCTGCAGTTATGGGTTGAAATTCTGGACGGTCAGGATTCCGAATTCTAACTTTACCGACTCACAGTTTTTAGAAAGGGATTTCAAAAACTTCAAATCGAAGAACACCGAGGGTTAAAATTCCAAAAGCTAAAGTTCTGAACGGCTGAGACTCCAAAACTCAAAGTTGACGCATGGAGCGTCTGCCCCTCCATAAAATTTTCGGATTCTTTAACCTTCTGTTTTGGAAAATGAGTTCAATACGTATGCATGTCTTCTCTATTTCTCTCTCTCTCTCTTTTTATTATTCTTTCTCCTCCCGGTCATGATTACTTTCATATTCAAAATAGTTAACAGTGAAATTATCGCAGACCCGCACATAATATACCCACTCCGTGTCATGTATATATCCACGAAGCGGGTAAGTTTCGCAAATCGCTGGGACTGGGTCGAGGTATCGCTGGGTTTGGTTCGGTGCTGGTGCTGGTGCCGAGGGTGCGGGTACAGAGGGGAGAACAATTATGCAGGAGCGTCCAATTACGGGTAACGGCCAAGCAGGCCCCCCAGGAGTCAGTGCCGCTATCTACGTCCCCCTTCACCGAGGCGATCTCCAGACCACGGTCGTCCTGGCTCTCTGCTCTCTGCTCTCTGTTCTCTGTTCTCTGTTCTCTGTTCTCTGTTCTCTGTTCCGTACTCTCTGTTCTCCGTTCTCCGTTCTTCTCAGCACTCGGTTCTCGGTTCTACGTTCTATGTTCTCCTCTACCTTTACCCGCCAGCCGAGTAAAGCCAATGGGATTTGTGACTGCAATTTCTCGTAAAAAGAACCTTGCCCAGCTAATGTGCTGGCCGCTAGCCAGTTTCTTGTGACTAGGCGGAGTTCAGAGTAGCCAAAGAATTCACAGTTACCTACCTACCTACCTACCCCTAGAGAAACGATTCTAGTACTTATATACATTCAGGGTATACGTACGTGGATACATATGCGTGTCGTATACACGAGTGCGAATACCTTCGCTACAAAGCTTTTATTTTTATTTTTTTACTCTCATCTAAGTACGTGGAATTTTTTTTCAAACAACGTATCTACGATACAATTTAGGATTATACTGCCCAGCGAGTAATCAGACGGTTGAAAACCCTTTTCTAAGGCTGTGTAACGTGTCTAATACAAAGATGATACTTTCTGGTGTTCTTATCCCAAATAAATCAACAGTTTTTCTTTGAAAACAATGTGGCAATTGTTAACCGATCGTAAACGAAGTCAAAATTTCGTTCAGACATCAGAAGTTCTTTGATTTACCGAATGAGAGGAATATATTTTGGTAATAATCCTGCTAATGGATCCGTGCAATTAGTAAATTTACTAAAAATTTCGTTACTCAAAGTTCGAACGTTTGCTATAGTATATCCCAGATTTATAAGCGATATAATAATAACGAGATCTGATTTTTTTTTTAAAGATTCAACGCACCATGTTGAATGTCTACGTGGCAACTTAACGCTTGACAGAATTTCAATGAAGTTTTTTGCTTACGTAAACTACTTGGGTCTCAGGCAATATAGGTTTACTTGGAAGGATGAAATTTTCCGCTTGCTGTACGAACGTATAGAAAAGCTTAATATCCATATCTATATGTATATACATAGGTTGACGTTTTAGCCCCCAGACTTTATTCAGACTGTTCCAGAAGAAAGACGTATACATATGTACCTATATGCAATGCGAAGAGAAAGAAAAAAATAGGGAAAAAATTGCAACAAAAATCGTATCGCATTCAAATTTGTCAATCTATTTGATTTAACTGGCCGCAATCACTGCGTTCGCGGTTAAGATTGCCTACTCAAGAACGCGCTGAACATGGGAATGTGCAACTTCAATCAAGCGCGAATAGTTGACCCACTATCGCGACGTCGTAAACTTCTCGCACGGGCTTTACGCTCTCTGCTCGATTCTTGAGAACAATGGAACTAGGGGCGACGGGGGGATAAGAGGTAAAACCGGGAACTGGGAACTAGGAACTGGGAACTGGTAGGGATGAAACGAGGAGACGAAATAGGGAGAGGAAGAGGAAGAGGAAAACGAAGGTATATGTATAGGCGCCTCTACGGCTACTACTTTGTTTTCTGACATTCCAACGGTTTGAATCCACTGCCCGTACGCCAAGTCTAATCCATATCCTAGCAAGGATGAAATTTACTACTTTAATAACACGCCCTGACCTCCGTCCTCCCGCACCCTTACCAGTTCCTGGCTTCTGGCTGCTGCAGGTACCTTCACCGTCTGGCTCTGTGCAGAAACGATTTCGAGAATTCGGGTCGACCTACAAACTGGTGTATACATATATTACATGCTCGTACATACCGAGTCACTACCTTACATAAAAGTACAACCACCGAAGCCGGGGGACCAGCGAAACTGATCGTTACTTCGCGTAAAGTTATACCTCGGTTTTAGTCCGTAACTGAAATTCGATATAAGTAATCAAGGGATAAAGAAACGAATTTTACCTCGGAGAGTCAAGATTAGAAGAAAAAAAAAAATGTTAACCTGGTTGGCTTCATCTCTGTATATGGATTAAAGCACAAGACGTTGTATACGGTACACTCGGAGCTGTGCACCATTCACGTTATAAATGTATACCTCTGGATGTGTATGGATAGGATATATGTATGTATATATATCTAACCGTTGCAAATAGGGGCATTGAAATACTTTCGAAGACTGACGAAACCCGCGGCTGCTGACTCGATGCGGCATACAGAATTTTCTCCTCACCGAAAGAAATAAACCGGGAAGAAGAAATTCGAGGAGAGAATAAGGGCGGGAGGAAGTGAGGAAGGAAGGAAGGAAGGAAGGAGCGGAACAGAACGGAGCGGAGCGTCACGTCACGTCACATATTGAATCCTCCAGTTTCTTATTCGTTTCAACGAGTTTGTTGCCTGGCTTGGTGCTCGCCAATGTTCAAAAATACTTACGGAATGTGGAAATAACGTATGTCAAATAGGAAGTACGAGACACTGGTGACTCCTGGATGTTTTTCATATTATCGTCAATATAAAACTGCCGCTGCATTCGTCAGTATTTCTGCGATATATGTATACATATAGTGAAGCTATGGAAAATTCTTGTAATAAAAATATGCGTCACGAATCGTTGAATCATTTTCATCTACGCACTTTTTAGCATCAGTTTGGTATACGAACTCGAAAACGAATAAAAGGAATATAAAATTGCTTAAACAAATGCACGAGGACATTTTTATTCGACAAGTTTATTCCGCAGTATAATCACCATCGTGCTACTTTTGACGCTAATAAGCTCACGTTCCGTCCAATCGACGGGAGTGGTTCGGGTGAGAGTTTGAATATTTAATCGACGTCAAGAGAGGAGGCGGCAAGGTAAGGAAATGTTGTTTCTGTACGACTGAAGGACCTCCAAGCCTCGTCCTGTGACAATATTGATAATATCTGAGGAGTGGTTCTCGGCAGGTGCTCAATTATTTCTTTTTTAATTCCCACATCAACGTAGCTACGTTCGTACCCTACGTAAAAAAAAAAACAGCACTATATGGTATTTTTTTTACTCACTGTCTTCTCTTCTTCCGATCGAAAGACTCTGAAACCAAAGAAAAATAAAAGTGTGTATAGTGTAGAAGATTATATCGTAGGCTTTAGCTAACGATTAACGAATCGTGATAATGGATATAATAGAGATTCAGTGTTCTCCGTTCCTCCGTAAAGTTTTTTTTTTTTTAGTCATTGGTTCTTTCTTTTAGCCTCTGCTATTTTCTGCGGGTCGTCTATATAGTCCTGCCGAAGTTTTCTTTTATCTATCTTTGTCACGGTCTTTAACGAATTAAGGCAAAAATAAATCAAAGCCATCCCCTTATACGCCATTGTTCTTTCCTACCGCCATTCGTATCAATCACATTAATGATGGGGTGCTTTTCATTAGCGTCCGAATTAAGAGTACCTTTCGGGCAGAACAATAAGAAAACAATTCGGGGAGAAAAACAGTCTCGTCTGTCCGTTGGTCCGGCCCTTTTCTGCTCTTTCTCCATCCCTCCTTTTTCTTCCGTCACTACATTTCGGAAAACCTCGAAAGACAAACTGGCCTCTGGACTCTGAAGTATCTCCCCATGAATTCCCTACGCGTATTTCCACCTCCCCCTACCCCGGGGAAACTTTAACTCGCTCAAAAGAAGTTCTCGGATTTCTTTTCTCTCTTTTCTTTCGTTTTCCTTTTATTTTCCTATTTTTTTTTTTTGTTTTTTGTTTTCTTTTTTCTTCTCTACGCGGTTCTATTCAACAAAATTAATCAACCAGTCCGTTACCACTACTTCTAATCGTGTCCCGAAGTTAAGGTTGACTCGTCGCACAGCTAGATCATCAAGTTGTGTCATTTTTGCGAGTCGATTTAGCGATATTTTTTATTCGAAATTTGAAACTCAATTCTCGATATGTACCGTGTGTTTGTCTGGAGACACGTCTCAGTAATTGCAGTAGCGGACCGTCAGGCGTTGTCAATGCAGACGTACACTTTACAGTGCTCGGTACAGGACTATAATAGCGGGGATGAAAATGTTGAAAAATAAAACGGCCCCACGGACTAGATCTTTTCTATTTACGTCGAAATGTCCTCAGGTCTTAAAAATATGATAGCTAAGTTTCATGTGAACGACCAATAAAACTGACCGAGTAGATATAACCCGGCATTGACAAGTCCGCGTATGAGTTTCGTATTATATCTTAGTTTCTCTTTTCGTGTAGGTACAACCCGGAGCATCTTCACTGATTGAAAATACGTTTTGTCAACCGGTATACCATCGTGGCTCTCTATACCTTCCTTTCCTGCACCTTAGTCGTATTTTCTATCGCTTCTATCGCTTCACCGCTTTATAACATCGATTACTTACCGTAACTGAACGAAGATACTTACTGTGACAGGTCTACCTCAACTCCCATAGGACGATGCAACCTGTCGTTTTCTTATAGTATAGTTTCTCGCGGTGCAATCAGCTCTATTTTAGAGTGAAATCTCTCGATAAAACTGAGTCCGAAATAACAAAGGTACGTATGTACGTATGAACGTACCGTGAAAAATAAATCCCTAAACAATTTTCCAAGAGAGTTTCATTAAGTCGACTTGGAACATTCGGCGAATCGTCTGTAGCAAAGGCACTTTGTTTATAAAATATATGTGGTTATTCCTCACACCGCTACTCAAATGCGAAACGTTATATTCTGACCTCAAACAATTTCACCGCAAGCGTTAACGGTTATGGTTTCGTCAAATTGACCACATTTATGCCTGTGTCTCTCGCACGCGTGAAAACCCTGCGGCTCGTGGTTTTGGTCTAAAATATAATGCGGCATTTTGGTCTAGACAATACGGACTTCTGGTAATAATTAACTTGATGCATTGCCAAATGGTATGAATTATTGATCGATTTTTTTAAACCGTTATAATTCCTGAAGCGATACCATATTTTTCATTCACCCCTCAAAGGACACTGCTTTGCCGAAGAGCTGACACATATCATTAAGGGGTCCTAGATTCTTGTAGGAAAAGCTACCAAGTAAGATAAAACGCGAGGATAAGGTAGGTACTCGTCACGCCGAGGATAAGGATCGTCCGCAAGCACAAGCGTCGATATTGCAGAAGGGATGTTCGATCGGAACCGTCGGTACAGAAGGAATTACACGAGCTTTTAAAGGGGTAGCCGATCGAGTTTAGGGGTGGTTACTGGTTCCGAGTAAGGGTAGCCGACTGCTGGGATAGAAAATAGAAGCTGGTCTGATTCTCGACAGTCCCGACGATTCGCTGCATTTATTTACCCGCGATAAAGACTAATATTGGCTTTTTTGGATTCAGAAGAAGATCCTTATTACAAAAAACTCTAATCTCCATCATTTTTATTTTTTTTTTTTTAATTTTTGCTACTCTCCTTCTTTCGATCTATCAAAAATCGATCAACATCCGACTACAACAAGTCGAGATCCTGTCTCTTTACTTTTGCAAAAGGTGGCACTGATCGAAAAACTATTTAAATTTTGAGATAAAAATTTTCACTTATGCCCACGACGTTATAAAGTTATCAGTTCTCAGCAGATCGCAATTCGATTTGAAAAATAATAGAATTTGTAAAAATCGTACCTATCGTAAGCATGTTTTGAAGTGATGTAGGTACACGAACGCAATATCCAATAGCGAGGTAACTATATTCCATAAAAAAATGTCTACCACTCACTTAGCGAGATGCTATTCAATGTAGCCGTTACGAGGCAATATCTTACCTCTATCGTTATCAGTTTATTCAGTTGATTAACTTTATGTTCCGCTAGCTCCTGCTCCGGTTGCGTTGGTACTTGCGTCTACCATCTTCCATCGCCATAATATACCTGCTGAAATCTCTCTCTTTTTCTATCTCTCTTTTCTTTCCCTTGCCTGGATCAATCGAATCTTAAAGTTATAGCTCTCGAGAAAGCTCCGCAGCCTCAGTTCTCTCTCTCTCTTTCTCTTTCATACTCGCAATACTGATTTATGACACATATTATACTTATGATTCGGTTTTCGGAATTATTTTGTTCACCTCATATTCGATGGGATGAAACTCTACTCTATACCTAATAATTATAGTAGTCGTTCATTAATTAATGATGATTTTTTTTTTTTGTAAACGCTAAAATGATTCGCAAAACGTGCCGAGTATCGGTGAACATTTATTATCCCCAGTTCTTCGATTTATTTTCCCTTTAAAAAAGACACCAGTTATCGGCGAGTGATTAAAAACTTGATCCTGGTCTCATATAGCTTCCTCACTTCCCGCCGCGATACAGACACGGACAATATGGCCGAGTAATTGTCAGGGTGAGAGTGAAAGACTATGAAGAAGATGGGAGGCAAGGAAAGAGGGAAAAGGACACAGAAAAAAGAAAACAAAAAAACTGAACGGAAAAAATAGGAAAAATAAAGCAAAAGGTAAAATGAAAAAGGAAAAAGGAGAAGAACCAACGATAGTGTCGGATTACCTGTGCCATTGTGAAGTGCAGACACGAGGAAATAGGAAGTTATTAGAAATACCTATCGAACGAGTACAATGCGATTTTCTTCAGTAAAAGTCGATAAATAGCGAACGTAAGAGGAGCTACGAATGGACAGGTACATAGATACTAGTATACGTAAAGACACACGTACACGTATACACGCCTACATTTACTACAAACAAACATGTATTAGATAAATACTATGATACCTGAGAATGAATGGGAAACAGGGAGAGAGACGATTTGAAATCTAATATCAATAGCGGAGAATAGTTGATATGGATATTAGATAAGTATATAAATAATTTTTGAAAGTGATAGTTATATATATTTCGTGAGAAATGATATCGGTGATTTTAATTAATCTATTAAACTGAGCGCGCCTTTTCGTTGAAAATTAATTAAATATGTAACAAATGAGATTTATCAAATAAATCTGGCAAGCTTTGTTCTCAGCCCTGTCTTGGATACAGCTGCTCTAATTACTTAGCTAGGACTCCATTTTATCAGGATAAAACGACAACGAGTTTAATACCTATAAAATTAAGGTTTACTCTAGAAGATTGAAGACTCTGGAGGAGAACATGTAATTATTGTATACCAAGTTTTTAATGAATTTGTCGTGTCGTTATGGATTCAGTTTTGCCTTCGTTGACGTGGTAGAAAATTTTATTGAATATTTTTGTACGTCGGAAAAATTTGTTTCTCCTTCCTAAAAAGTACTCTTTCTTTTTTTTTTTTTTTTTCTAAACCGCCGGCTTAACGATTACAATTTACGAATTTCAAGTAACAACTGATTTCGGAAAAATCTAATTTTCCCAAAGTTCATCGCGATATTGAGTCTAACGCGATCGCAGCAGTTCCAGAAAGTAAACTGAAAACAATTCGCCTAACTACATTGGCAGGGCTTTCTTTACCCTCTGCAAGCATTCCGCACGATCTCTTCTTCCCTTTTTCTCTTTGTCTAGCATTCGCCTCGCAGCTATTGTCCTCTCTCTTTCACTCTCGCTTCTGTCCACTGCGAGAGCTCCGTTTTCTTTCTTCATTTCTTTATTTCATTCTCTTTTTCTTTCTTTCTTTCTTTCTTTCTCCCGATTTCTTTTTCTCATTTCCCAATCTCCGCAAGCCAAACACCTTCGGACGGTCGTTTGGTGAATCAGAGTGAACATTTTTTGTACTTCCATAGTCTGGTTATCGAGTAAAAGTGGAGCCACTCACTCCTGAAGTATCAGACAATCCAGTCTGAGGAGAAATAGAAAGCGAAAAATTTCCCAACGTATATATAACTATTCCAAAATAATGTTTTCGGATGTAATTAAAGTTTGTACAAGTCTATTTCCCGGTCAATGTTGTACAAATAGGAAACCTTCGGAAGGGTTTGGTATTTGATTGAGATGCGTAAATAATTTATTTTCACGCCACCCCAATAATTTCTGAATCGACGCAGGCGCTAGGCATCGTCGTTGGCGTCGGCGTTGACGTCGACGTCGGCTTCGGCTACGGCGGCGTCGAGCTATCTTCGAGAAACTGATCACAAATCCAATTATAGGTGAAACTGTTCCTGGTGACGTCATGGCATCCCCTTTGCCAACCCCTTTCCGCCAGTCTATATCGGCTAGCAATTATCCCCACCTCTTAAGAAACTCGCCCGTTCGGCCTTCCGCTCGATCGTCAATATCACGTCGTTTTTTCTACGCTCTTTCGAGTTTAGGGAGTTTACTGCTTCTTCTCTCTATCTCCCGAAGGAATACCTCGCTCGAATGTCAACCAATGATACGTGAGAGTCCAATGAATTAGATTTCATTCGATGATTCGAAAAGAAAAACTGTCCGTCAGTTGTTCCTTCCACGTCATCTGTCCTGCTCCAGTTATATATCTCAGCTATTCCTCTCGAATTCGATTTCTCCTTTTTTTTCCCTTTCGATTCATGGAGCTTACAGCTATCAAGTAATTAATAATTATCCATTGTTCATTCCCACGCAAAAAAAATTATCGCAAAAGATTTGCGGGATTTTTCCCTTGGTTTTCGAAGTTTGTTTTAAATCGAGGGAAAATTATACATATATGCGAAGGAATAATTTCGCATCGAAGAGGGTGAGCTTCGCTGCAGCAGGAGGGGGATGGTCGAAGACATTGAAGCGTAGGCAGCAAGCATCTTCGAGGCAATGGTGCGCGACGTGGAACTTATTAAAAAGTCATATCATTCAGACGTCTAGCCTGCATATATACGAATAGAGAAAAGTATATACGAGTAACAAAATATTTCAATGTTTGTCGGCGGGGAATAAAATCTTCATAAAAATCCATGCATTTGTCGTTCCCCGTTACCGTAACTCGAACCTCTTGAAACAGTGAAATATAACGTCTCCAAGATATCCGCCCGTAGGAATATCCTGCACGCCGTGGTACGTATCGCTTCAGAATTATTTTAAATTAGGAACGAAGGATTTACGACTGGAGGAAGAGAAAATCGAAAAATTTATTACTGCATGTGTCGATTATACAGATTCGATAGTTCCTAATACTGTAAATTTATTGGAAATAAAAAAGGAACTCACTATACCTATATTCGTTTCAAGCCTCGGTCTGAGTGGCAAGTGATCGTGAGCCGCCCTGTTAATTTGTAATTAAACTCGTTTAATGTCACCACTAGGATATCAATTGCCCGGAGACTTCCGTATAACGTAACGAAATGGAACGGAAGAGTATATATATAAGCCATTCATCGATTTGTTCATTTTGCGAGGCTCTAGAGGTTTCTGCTATGTGCGTATATCAGGTCAGACCATGCAGCACACGCCACACGACGATCATCGCCGCAAACTTTTAATTACTAATGTCAGTCTTTCGGGATGTAACCTACGTACGTTATACGACGTTAATTGTTCGCTGCCACTGACGTTGGGAGTCTATAAATGATTTCCTATAATTAACGAGTATACTGCAACCCAGTTTTACGAATAGTATAGGTATAACTCCGCGTTTATTATACATATCGGAAATATATTTATTACACGTAATTAAAGGATTTCAAAATTTCTTCGACGGGCGTTAAGGGCCTCTAAATTTACGGCGATTTTTCTAGGATCGAGAAACGTTCATTTTATTTTATTATTTTTCGATTTTATCGTATTTTTGTCTGTCTCGTTGACCATTCGTTTTTATTCAATTTTATACAACTAATAGAATGTACAGGGTGTCCCAGAACTAAATGTCCAAAATGAAAGGGGTCCTAGAGGAGGTCGAACTGAGTAAATTGGCCCGAAGAACATGGGGTCTGCGAAGTCGCGTTCGCGAGATATCACAATTTTAAAAAAAGTAGCGCTTTGCGCCGCCTCGACGCGGCGCAAAGCGCTACGTTTTTTTAAAATTGTGATATCTCGCGAACGCGACTTCGCAGACCCCATGTTCTTCGGGCCAATTTACTCAGTTCGACCTCCTCTAGGACCCCTTTCATTTTGGACATTTAGTTCTGGGACACCCTGTATACATATACCTATAATATACATATATATATATTTTTTGTAAGTAAATTCATCGCAAATTTATTTTTACCGCACTGGACTTTCATATCTGAATCCAATTTATATTTTTTTCGTGTCAAAGTCCGTATAGCGAGTTATTTTGAAATTGATTTTTATTTTTTTCAAATTTTTTTCATGGTTATAACGTGAGTATTAATTAATTTTTTGATAACGAGCTAATTAAATTCAAGATACGTATATCAACTTTATTCAATATTTATTTTTTATTATTTTCGAAGCGTATAGATCATTATTTTTTTTACATCAACCGACGGAGCGATGTTGTTATCGGAGCAACTTTTTCCCTACAAATTGAAAAAAAAACGTAAAAAAAACGAAGTAATCGAAAAAAATTACAGAGAAGTAAAAGAAACAAAGAATAAAAAAAACACCAAAAAAGTAAAAGAAAAAAAAAAAAAATGAAATACGTTTTCACATCCGAAAAAAAAACATTTTTTGTGATTTTTTCATCCCGTTGTTTGTATGTGTACATACCTATATATTGTTTATTGTTTATATTCGTCGGTTGTAACACCTATCCTCGATTTTTGAACAATGTGGCAAATAATTTATAGGTATATATGTATCAAATTGAAAGCAAAAAAAAAAAAACGTTTTTCCCTTGTTTCGAAAAGCTTTTTATATATACGAGTGATGTAAATTGATAGATATACAGTTTTGGCAAAATCTATGATATACACGAGTATGACTTCGAGTTAACGTTACCGTCGAATAATAAGGGGTGAGTTAATTCCTCCATTGAGAAACAGGGCTGATTACCAACCGATATCGTCGCCGCGCCTGTTAGAATCACGAAACTTCTAATAGCTGTAATTTGATCAGGCGACCTTTTCGAGCATAAAAAATTACCCCTATTCATACTTACGCCTACTACTCTACGTGCTTCGACACACTGAATCGCAGGTTTGACTTATTGCTCTGCTGAATGACTCCGAATGAGAGCAAATTTTACACCGTCTACCCCAGGTCTCCCCATCCCTCATCCCTCCCAGAATCCTCCGAACATGTATATGTATACCTATATATATCTGTCTCTACTGAATTGGACTGATTGTATTCTCATGTAAAACACGCGACCCGTAATAACGGAGGCTGTCCTCTGGGGCGCGGGGTGTAGTGTTACCAACTTATAAACGACACCGTAAAAATTGCCAATTAGATGTAGGTAGGTACCTAACTTTTTCAACATTTTTTTTTTATTACTAATCCGTTCGATGGGGGTTATTTAGTTTTAATATATCTTCGATTCAATATCAAGGGTAGAAAAATTGACGGACGAAAATGGAGAAGTGATATAAAGATGCCAGGGTGTATAATAATTGGGATGAAGAGAGACGTGCTGTACGGCGTCGCTTAGGCATATAAGATTTCCAAAAGTGCTGAGAGGGATCGTATTACGCAACAATTATTATTTGATTACCGGTAAAGGAGTGGGCCACGTCGGCTGAGATTGGATTCGGATAGCCCTTCTCGAGGGCTAATAAGATTCAGGCCTTAATCAATCTGGCGCCGTGCAATTAACGCGTCGTTTTGACGGGCGAACGGGCGGACGGGCGTCTTTCCTGACGTGGACTTCTTTAATCAGTCACTGCCGGGGTATAGTAGGCACGAGGTGAACGAAGGCGAACGCGAAAGCGAACGAGAAGGCGAAGGCGAAGGCGAAGGCAACCTGCAGAGGCTATATGGTATAACGCCGCGCCGCTACGCGAAATGAATCACGCGACTGAATCTGACGGGTGATTTTTTAGCGATTGCAAATCTTCTCCCGATCTCGATATTATACCGATGGATTATAGTAGACCATTTTCATTTTTTTCTTCTTCTAATAAATTATTAAAAACTGATCCTAAAACTCTAACTCCTTAACGAATCGGCTCGTTGTAAACGACGTTCCTCGACTTCTTAGAGAATTGGAAGCTCGCAGCATGGAATCACATTTTTTTAATAAACATTCCCCGAGATGTGATAAAGTCTCAAAAATATTATCAAACTTGTGTAGAACCAGTTAAAACATTAAATCAAAAATTAGGAATCCGTCAGGAATATTATTGGTTTTGTAATCCTGAGTTGGCGAGAAACATTGCTAAAATAGAGATTGAAAATTATCAACGGTTGTTGGAGAACGTGATTTGGAGAGTTTCGTAGTTTCTATACCTACATCGCGAGAACTTTAGATTTTCTTCCAAATGAAATCGCCTGCCAAATCAAGAGTTCAATAAACTTTTTTGTACCTGTGCCAAGCCGAAGCTCTAATGAAAAAAATTACTTTTAATCCGATCGAAAGTTTTATATTTTTCATTTATCATCATCTTCGATTATCGTATTAATCTTTTCATCCGCATTTCGCGAATCGCGTACATGACTCTCCCTAAACCCAAGTCGTCACTCTTTCCTCATCCCTAATTTCAACACCCTACCCAACTGCAATACCACCCTCTTCCTTTTCACACCCCCAAAAGTAAAATTGCTCTCAATTTTTCTCCGGCCATCCTCTCACCGTGAGGATAAGAGGCAGCCCTCCCAGTTCCAAATCTAAGTATTGAAATATAAAATCAGTCCATTTGAATTGATTCAAAATTTTCTACGATCATTCGGTCCATTAGCATGTTTATCTGCTACGGGTACAACTGACAACGCTCGTAAAGTATGATGTACCCGAACTAATTCTGATTCAAAATCGGCTATAATTCGTAGTGTTAATCGCAGTGAAATTCCGGTTTTCAGTCGAGGTAAAATCCGCAAATTAGTATAATTTACGTGAACACGGCTGGTTGTTGACGAGGGTAAAACCGTCCGCCCGCATGCCCTCGTCGTCAATGTGCAAGCTGGAGCAATATGATTATGGCAAACGTATTATGACGCTTATACCTCATTGCAGCCGAATTCATTTGCCTTCTGTGCACTCGCCTATGTCAGAGCGTTATTCTCTCGTTCCTATATGCGGTATATACGTATGTTGTACAGTTTGTGGTGCAAACACGCGAAACTAGACACACTGCTGAATAATATCGTGTAACAAACGAACGGGATTTGAATCAACCAATTATTTCAATCAACATGACAGTGTCGGAGTCTGGCGCAGCGTTATTATCATATATATATGTATATATATATATTTTTTTTATCTCTGATTGCGTAAAGTTGGTGATGACTCTTCGACGCGTATCTAGGCCCTTTAGCTCGTTACCTTGGGCAATTCCGAGCCCGGAGTCTCCTTTTGTCTTTTTGCACATTTTCCGCAAGCCTCGAAGGACCAGCAGCGCAAGTGCCAAGGTATATTTCTTTCATTCTTTCTTTCGTACTTAATATCAGTCTGTATGTCTTTCTTTTCCCGAAGCGAACCGTATAACCGACTTTTCTTTTCTTTTTCGTTTTTTTTTTTTTTTTTTCTCTTTGCTTTTTTGACTCCGACCCGGTTCCTTAGCAGAAAGAAATGTTTACCCTTGGACGAAGGTTTTCGGAGGTGGAACCGTAAATAAGTAGGTACTATACCTTAGTTCCAGGAGTTCAAGTAATGAGGTACACAATCGTGGGGCTATTGGTAAAAACGAAATAAAAATCTGATCTGTAAGTTCTAATATATACTACGTTGCAGCATTAGGAGAATTTTTATTTATTTGCCACATAAAAAAAAGTACATATAAATATATAATATACACCTATATAATATCTAGGTATTTTATTTATTGGCTGTATCATTTTTGCTACGACCGTTTCTACTTCCATATATATAAATAATTTATGTAGATATATAACAGCTTGGTGTTATTAACGTAATTGCTAGAACGAAAAAGAGAGAGGTATGTATTAGTTTCTTATTTATTTATTTTTTTTTTTAAGAGAGAAGGATGTATGTATCGAGGCAACGATTCCAGCGGGTAATAATTACTTGAAAAAAAAAAAAAAAAGAAAAGAAAAAAAGAAATTATCACCACGAGAGGAGACAGGGCTAAGGCAGGCGACGCTCGAGCATAAGAAACTGGCTGCAGCGTAGGAACGTCGTTAATAAATCTGGGGTAATTAGAAAGAATGTCTCTCTTCTCCACTCTGGGAAAAGTGCCGGGCGGTGGAAAACGGTGTCTACTCTCCTCCCTTTCCCTTCCCTTCCCTTCCCTTCCCCCTCATATCTTGTTAAATTTTTATATTACCGGCATTGTAAGCTTATAATGCTAATTAATCATAATAAGCGAAACACGAGCCTTGTCTCTTCATCTTTCTCATCGTCTTGAAAATATCACTTTCTTTGAGTTACTAAAATTCTTTTCCCCTCCTGACTTTTGCTACCACGTGACTTTACCACTTATCATTGTACTCGTCTGCAGGGCGTTGTACGTATTTTTGAAAATCAAAAAAAAAAGAAATAAAAAATGCTTACGTTTTCAAAATTACTGTCTGCACATGGTTAAGCTTCCAGAATTATCATAATTATGATAATAATTATTATTATTATTATTACGCACAGACATAACTTCTCGACACTTATATTATGCTACGACGACTCTGTTTGCGTCAAGAACTCTCCTGATGCACAACTAATTAGAGAAACTGTAAACATAATTATCTCCAGTCTGGTTGAAGTTATAACTTGTTTCCTCAAAATGTGAACCAGCTGTTATCGTCCTTGGAGAGACGAGTATGGTATGAAAAAGCTATATATAAGATTTTTGAACGGAATAAAGGTCCAGATTCAAGGTATGCAAAAAGAGTATGGAGAAGGAGAGCGAATTTCTAATAATTTGTATATTCAAAGCGTATAAAAACGCGTATAAGACATCTCATGATAATAGGGAGATGGTATAGGTATATATATGAGTTTTGGTGAAACTGGGTGAAACTGTGAAACTTTATTTGTACAAGTTATAAATTTTCAGCCACGCAATTGTTTTCTCGCGTCGCGACGGGATCCTGGGATCCGGGACTCGGGACCCGGGACCCGGGGGGCCGTGGAAAGAAAAACAGAGAAGTTTGTTTTTCCCGCGGGCTTCTATATAGTTGGGGTGTAAATCAAGCTGCACCTAGACCGTAGTGTGTGACGCAAGTGGCTTAATGTTCTCATTGGTAAAATCGCGATTCAAAAGCTGCAGACTCTTTGATATACGTATATGTATATGGCAATAATAATTAAGCTCTTGGCCCTGGCCTCGCCTTACTTCTCATTCTAGTACCTGACCAGGCATCTAACACTTCAACAAACACATCTACACATACAGAGATAGTTTCGGCGACCGGAAACATGGGTAGATGTAATTAGGATGAGTTGTGACGCCGCGACTCCCCGCCTTAATTGGTATAACCACGTATACAAGTAAGCTGCACGTATAGCTGGCCGAGAGGGGACGGACCTACGGATGGTCATAAGCTTAATTGTTCCAGTTGCACGCTCGAACGACGGGCTGAGGAACGGTTATGTAACGAGATTTTGATTCGCGTCGGACGGCCATACCGTCGCCGTTGTTATAATTAATATTTATATTTATTACTCCGTCCAGTATAAGTAGTTATAGCGTAGAATTTGAACTGCAGTGTGGCGCGAAGCTACGTGCTTTGAATAATTTTAAAATTGCAGTGTGGGGCTGGTTCGAAGTTGCAAATTTCGGAAGTTCCGATCGGTCAAAATTACGAATTCATTTAACACGATTTCGAATTTTCAGAAACGTTGAATTTCAAAATATTGAAGTTGGGAAAGATCGGAATGCAGACGGTCCAGAACTCGGAAAGTCCAAAGCTCCGAAAGTCCAAGAATCCGAAAATTTAATAAAGGGGCACGATGCTCCATGCGTGAATTTCGAATTTCGGAGTTTTGGCCCTTCGGATCCTTAGCTTTCGGGATTTTGAACCTTCGGTGTTTTTCGATTTGAAGTTTTTCAAATTGACTATTCAGACTTTCGGGAAAATACTATTTATAAAAACCGTGATTCCTCAGTATAAATATAAAAATTCTGAGTTTCAACCCGGTGTCTGCAATTTTGTATATAAACGAGTATAAAAAAAATTAACAATTTCAACGGAGCGAAGCTTTAGGTTCGCGGTCATAGCTATACACAGGTATACACTCGCTCGTTATCGGCGGGGCGTAAAGCTCTGATGCTGGAATAAATTCCTTGCAGCAGAAATAAGAAATAAGAAGAAACCAAACCCTGCAGTAGGGAGAACTAACTCATCAGGGTGAGAGTCTAGAAGACTGAAACAGTCGCTAAAGTAGGGTGAAGCCGTTACGGGTAATGGCAAAAATTAACCCACCCATCCACCACCCAATCCCTCAGCCCCCTCAACCCCCCGGCTGCCTGCCCCGCCGACAACACTGCGCCAGACCTCCTTGCCACGCGTTTAATTCCGTTAACACAGTTTTAAAGCAGCCCTCCGAGGGGTTCTTTCCCATTTAGGGCTGGTACTGGACGTTATTCCGGAATTTTGAATTAAGTTTTGTCGTTAGCGGTTTCATTTCGTTAATACCCTTTCTTGGGGGCTGCATATTTTCATTTTGAAATGCATTTTTCTTAATGCACTGTGTCGTCGGCTTTAATTACACACGCTCATTCTCCTCACGTTGTTCTTACCGTTGCAGTTGGTACCGAGCGATGCATCTAAAAACCCGATGACGATCATCCTCGGGTATCTGTATTTTCCCTCTTTTTGTATATGGAACCTAGGGAATAGCCGGTTACCTTCAATTTACATCTTATTCCCTAGCTCCTTTCAGTCTATACCAAAGAAAACCGCCTTTTCTCATCCCTCTTAGTTCTTAAGTACCCCAATTGTCTCTCACTCTGCCAATTATTGCCTTATTCCTTTGTTACCGCGACGGATATCGATAAAAATAATCGGCGCGAAGTTCTTCATCTTCATCTTACGTCGACGATGAATAGTATAGAAATTTCTATAGTTCTGACCAAATGACAAAAAGCACTTGTACCGGAAGAAGATGGACAGACTCCCTCTGTTCCATCCTTCAATATACATCTCATTTCGGGCAGCGAATTCCTGACGAAGGTCGAAAACCCTTCTCGGCTCCTCTCTCGAGGCGTTACAAGGTTCCTTCGCGTCTTAGGTCCGGATGATGGTTGGCGGTTCCGCTAGGGTGTTTGCAGCACCATAGGCCCTCCTCTTCCTCGGGAAATGATGGTCTTCTGGCCTCTTCTTGCTCGTGGAGGTTGATGCGTCACTGACGTCATTAGCAGCGACACCGCGAGACGTTTTAATCTAGTTATCCCAGGCGTATAGTCTATTCCCAAGACTACGTGGCACCTACACCGTAGGTTTCGCGTGGAAACTAGGGAATGAGAAGACAGGGGCCACAGGGGGACCTGCTCGGGACCACCGACTAGCTTTTAATGAAACCCCAGCCTCTGGAGAACTTTATCTACCTTAGGTTTGCTCTAATTTATACATCACCGGTTTGCCCTATTTAATATCATTATGCGTCGACTCGCTGGCTTATCTAGTCTACGTCGCGTCGCTTTGCAAAGTTCCTCCATATTATTCCATGTCAATTCCTGAAGGGTTTGTCGAGTTAAGGTTTGGCTACAGAATTAACGAGGATTATTCATTCGCTCTATCCTTTAGCTCGATCCTTTAGCTAGATTTAAGGCTGCCTTCAGTTTACTTCTTGACAAGAAATCAGCCCAATATCACATCTGTAACTCCCTGCAACTGGCAAGGTATGGTATGTCGGGCTTCTATTATGCTCCAAACGAAGTTAGAAATTACCGCGTGTCACACTCGGTGGCCCGAGACTTCTGCTCACCGCGACGCCCCGACGCCCAGACGGCGAGACGCGTCGCGGCGCACCACTGGCTGATATCAACTACTTTGAAAACATTTTATCCAAATGAATCACACGACTAGTACGATTTTCTGCATCGGTGCTGAAGTGATTGCTGATTAATTCGGGATTATGGTTTATCAGTGAAATACGCGGTATTAGAAAATTTATTGAGATTATACATAATTGAGGGAGGAAAAATGAAATTTCCTCAGAGTTTAGTGATAAGAATATAAATTTTCCGGGTCATCTTTATGCGTAAAGAAAACTTTGAAAAACGCGGTTTTTTCCCGAAACCTTGATTATTCGATAAATTAGTTTTTGTAGTATAAAATTTCGGTTGATTAAATAACGAGTTTGAAAATAGAAAATCGTGACTCCTTGAATTACAAATGAATTTGTTACGTCGCGTTTAACATGGCGTGAGAAAATGCCTTTGAAAATTTCACTGTCGTTATTAAACGACGTTTGATGAAACGAGTGAAGTCGCGGTAATTCTTAATTCGGCCTTTTAATAAGATATTTACAATTATAAGTAACCAGATTACTTACTTCTTCGTTCATTTCTCGTTTGGCGTTTCGCAGCCCCCGTATATACCCACGTACAGCTTAATACCGTCGTGACACGACGACTTCAGACACAATACTATAATTGAGTTTCGCCCGTTTTAGGTATACCTGTATATATACCATTGTTTAAGAGAAATATCTCGTTTAAATTACCTCGTTTAGCTCAGACGAAACAATATCATTAGACCAGAGTTTCCAACCGACAGACTACCCAACGCCGGAATAAAATCCGATTTATTGTAACGTTCGCGTTATTGCTGCTAATCGGAGATTGTGACAATATCGAGTACGGTGAGTTCTGTGTCCCTCAGGACAAATCTTGGAGCTCCTTTTAGGAAAAAATTGGAAAAAACCTTTCGTCCCTGTTTCGTGAACTCGGCTAGGTATTTTACATCCAGCAAAGTCACCTTCTAAATTACGGACTAAGATAGGTATTCCACACCTATCAAAGCCGTCCTACAGAACTGGGTCAGAGTTAACTGCCGAGCCTGCCTTCCAGACGCGGGTTCGGGTTATATCCCAGCCATAGGTCGCACTTTCGCGCTTCCTATGCTGACTGAGATATCCGTCACCGTTGCTGTCAATAGCTAACTATACAAATTATAGCTGAAATTTCTAACAATGGATTGGTTAAGGCAAAAGGGCGAACAAGATGCGATTCTTTTGACTTAACAATGAAATAATAATGTTTAATAAATTATATGATCAAATACAAAAATAATATAAAAAATATTAAAGTTGAGTTGCAACTCCGATTCAACAGCGAAATTATATATTACATAAGTGTTTAAATAATAATGTGTTGTGACTCGATATAAACTGTTTGTTTGTGTTCTCGTGTTTAGCTGACGCTAGTTTGTTTGGTTTGCGTGTCGGTACACGACTTTTACATTTATCTTTGTTTTCTTTTAATTCGAACTATTAGATATGAGGTTATTGAAGTGGAATTTAATATGTGGATATAATAATCAAAATAGTTCAATTTCTGGCTTTGCAAGTTCTAAATGTTTTATTTAGACTTTAAGCAATTTTATCGAATATTATAGAAGACTACTGCTTTAGTAAGGCTCTATGTTTAAATTTTATACAATGATTGAGTGAAGCGCCTGTTTTGGTCACTTCCTCGGGTTTTGAGTTTAATTGTGAACAACGAGTGCTATACTTCGATTGCTGACGAGCTCTTCTCCGGCGTTCCTTATATACCCTGAGCGCGGACCTAATCCTGGCGGTTGACACGTCAATCAGGATTAGCGGTGTTATTCTGAACGCTGATTCGTTCTCGCGATCGTACGATACCTTCGTCTGTGGTGGGGTATCGGAAACGTTACATTGCCCCCTTAATAACTTCCGCGGAAGGAAGTCATCTTCATGAACAGGTAAGTTATTAACTCAGTTTCCGTTGATCAGATGTTGTCGTCAGTCTTCGTTTATATGGTGTTTCTTTTATGTTTCTTGTTTTAAGTTTACAAGCTTTGTATTGTTATATGTTTTTTTTTTTTTCTTTTACTCTATGTTTTGGTTTAATCCTAACGGATCACGATAATCAAAATTTTTGATATACTCCGGCGTCTCATCCCCTGCGTCTCTTTCCGGAGTCTTAGGTCTCCGTAAGATGCACTCAGGAATCTGTTCGTCGTCAGTGTCGGATAGGTCGAGGTCCACCGTGCCGAATATCCTGAACTTCGTTAGCATCCTCAGATGCTCTCGTCTCTCCTTCTTGTTTATTGGTAGGTCCAGTTTTCGTAATTTCCATGTTTTAGGAGTCCTGACATCCGTTTGTATCTTCCTTTTGGTCGACGTCTTCGCTGTCTTTGTGTCCGGTATTTTCGTTTTTGTTACATCTGGTGTTTTAGTTTTAATTATGTCCGGTATCTTTGTTTTTGTTACGTCCGGTATCTTTGTCTTTGTCATGTTCGGTATCTTTGTTTTTGTTACGTCCGGTATCTTTGGCTTTGTCACGTCCGGTATCTTTGTTTTTGTCATATCTAGTGTTTTAGTTTTATTCGTCATAACTGGTAGTCTTTTTCTGTAGTTTTCTAACGTTATGGCTAGCGGCGGTTGTTGTCTTTCGTTTATCGTTGGTCCGGTTATTGTTTCTATTTTAAGAATAACTGGTTTTTTTGTTGTTGTTACCGTCATAACTGGTGTTGCCGTTGGTTTCATAGTAGGTATCTCCTTCGTCGCTATGTTCGGTGTCGCAGGTCTCGTGATTGTTTCGATCCTCACGGTCGTGGTCGGTGATGGTAGCTTTTTATCGTTCCCTGGTGTCTTTGATGTCGTAGCCGTTGGTGTTAATTCCTTGTATTTCTTCGGATTCTTCATCGCTCTTTTGTTTCTCTTCGTAAATGATTTCGGTGTCTGTGTCTGTCTTGCCTTCCCATAGTATCCTTTTCCTTTTTTAAACTTCCCGTTGCATCGTACCGTTCCACAAAAATTCACATTTTCAGTCTCTGGGTTTTCGATGTCATCCTGGTTGACTTGAGTACCTCGGTCCTGCACGCTCACGTAGTTGTAAAGTGACATTTTGAACTTTGAGTGAAATCTATTTCAAATGTTCATCTCTTATATGGGTTACTGATCTCCCTTCCAAGTATTATCTGCTCATTTCTGGATAACTCCGGAATTTCGGTTAATCTTTTCATTGTTCGCTGCTAATCCTTTTCTTGTCATTCTTCGTAATATTTCTTAAACATTGTGACGTGAAATTTACCCCTCTCTTCGCCTGTATTCATATTTTCTAATACGTACGTAGCTTCGCCGATTTGTCTTTTTATACGATACGGTCCTTCATATAACGCCAGAAACTTTGCCATTCGCTTATTTGCTGTATCAGATACATTCAATGCTTTTACTAAAACCTTATCATTTATTTTGAATAATGTTGTTTCATGTGTTCTATTAAATCTAATCGCACGTCTTTTTCCATTTCTAATTATGTTCTCTCTAACTAGTCTAAGCTTCGCTTCATAAGGAATTTCCTGTTCATTTTTACAAAACCATTTTTCCCAAAATCGACTCGGTGGTTGTTTTAATTGGATTTCGACCGGAGTGAATCCTGTGGAATCATGGCACACTTCATTTATGCAGGTTTCTATGATTCTAACCCAATTTATCCATGCAGTATGTTTGTCTGTCAAAAAGGTTCGGAAAAACCGACCGAGTTCACGGTTTACTCGTTCAACTATGTTGCTTTGTGGATGTCTGATTGACGAGAAAACTGGGATAATGTTCTCATCTGATAATTTGTTTAGCCATGCAGCCGAAGTGAATTGCGTGCCATGATCACACTGGATCCTCCGTGGTTTCCCTAATTCTGGTATATAATGCTCGAATATGCACTTTATAGTGGATGGTGCGTTCGCGGACTTCAATGGATATAATTTTACAAATTTGCTAAAAGCATCTATCGTGACAAGTATCCACTTATAATTTCCCTTACTGGAGGGAAGAGGTCCGAGAAAGTCAATGGAAACTAAATCCCCTACTCCACCAGGTATTATATTTTGCATCTTTGCACTACTATATTTGTTAGGTACTTTACATCGTTGACAACGGTCACAACGTGCTAATGCCTGTCTGATTTTTCTTGCTAGTTTTGGGTAATAAAAACCTTCCCTTAGTACTTTGAAACATTTGTTTGGACCTACATGTCCGTATAGTTCATGACATTCCAATATTAACCTTTCCAATTTTAATTCGGGTACGTAAACTCGTGGAGTGCCCCCTGGATCACGATAGTATACTATATCGTTTTTGATTTCAAACGTTTTATACCTTCCATTCAATCCGGAATTCAATATTTCTGAAATTTTAGGATCATTCCTTTGATGAATTGAATACTCTTTAAACTCTGTAATTAATTCTCTATCGATACTTTTCGCCAGCGGCGCTATTGTTTCCATTGCAGCTACTGATTTAAAATTCTTTTCTTTTTCAGGAGGGTATCTACTAAGTATATCCGCTATGACGTTTTCCGTTCCTTTTATATATTCAATGTTGAAGTCGTAAGTTTGAATAAACAACACCCAGCGCGCCAGCCTCGAACTGATAAGCTTACAATTAAATAAAAAGGTTAAAGCCTTGTGATCCGTGCGCACCGTCAATTTTGCTCCTACTATAAAACTTCGAAACTTTTCTAAAGCAAATACTATTGCAAGTAATTCTTTTTCTGATGTAAAATAATTGATTTCTGCTCCTCTAAGTGTTCTGCTAGCAAAACCAACTATTTGATGTTGATTGTCCTCAGACATTTGATATAATACTGCGCCTACAGCAAAATTGCTTGCATCGCATTCTAAGTAGTACGTTTTGTTAGGTTTTGGATGATTTATAATCATTTTTTCACAAAATAATTCTTTTACTAATTTAAATTGCGCTCTCATTTCGTCATTCCAATCCCATTTAACTCCTTTTCTTAATAACGCGAGCAAAGGGTATGTCGCATTTGAATATAAGTTAGTGAATTTACTATAGTAGTTAGTCAACCCTAGGAAACCTTTTAGTTGTTTAACATTTTTTGGTTCTGGAAATTCTTTAATCGCTTCGATTTTGTCCGGTTGTGGATGAATTCCTTTTTGTGTAATTCTATGCCCTAGAAAATCGATTTCCTCTCGGAAAAATTTGCATTTATCAAAATTTATAGTCATATTATGGCTACGAAAGGTTTCAAATAACTTCCTTAAGTGAATTAAATGTGATTGGATGGATTCAGAGATGCACAGTGTATCGTCTACAAAATTTATAGTAAACTGATCTGTTTCTTTTAAAACTATATCTAAAGTTCTGATTAAGCTCGCTAGGCTGGTATTTAATCCGTAAGGCGTCACCGTGAACTGGTATGTTTTACCCTCATGCATAAATGCTGTATATTTTCTTGATTCTGGATCTAAAGGTATCTGCCAAAAACTAGCTGTCAGGTCTATGCTAGACATGAATTTAGCATTTCCACACTTCTGGAAAAGAACCTCAGTCGATTGTGCGCAATCACGGTCAGGTACAATCAGTTTGTTGATGAATCTTGCATCCAGAACTAGTCTGATATCGCCTGTCTTTTTAGCTACGACGACTATTGGGTTTATGTATTCACTGAACGCTCTTTCGATTACTCCCATATTTATCATTTTTTGAATTTCCAATCGAACTTTATCTCTATACTGCATTGGTACTGGATAAGATCTCCTTATGAATGGGCGATCTTCGTATATTTTTATATGATGTTGATAAGCTGTGACTCTACCCGGAATTTTACAGAATATGTCTCTAAATTCAGTTAACAAAGCGAAGAGGGATTTTGATTGCTCAGCTGATAGTACCTGACACTCAGATATTTTACTTCGAATTTCATCATGGGTCATTTCATATGCAGTCCGATCGTACATGACCTGATCAGCTGTCGCGTTTTTTGCAAGTTCAATTTCTCCTATTTCAGCCTTATAATTCTGTATATGGTTGTTTTTAAATAATTCTACCGAATCTCTTTGTGTATTAGTTTGTATCACGAGTCTATTTGATTTGAAATCTATATCCGCTTTCCATTTTTGTAATGTATCTGCACCGATTATGATATCTTGTTTTAGATTTGGAACAACCAAGAAACAAATTTGATCCGTGATTTTTCCTATGTTAATATTTGCAAATATCTGTTCTTTTACTTTGATAGGTCTGCCCCCTGTCACACCAATTATCTGAAAATTTACGACAGGTAACTTTCCGCATTTACTCAGTCTTTCCTTGTTTCTCGAATACCAGTCTAGCGACATACACGTGACTTGACTACCCGTATCTATAAGACCTTTTATCGTAACCTCCTCGACATTTAAATAAATTTCAGGACATTGCTTTTCGCTTTGTGATAACTCATCTATTTCTTTTATTAAATAATTGGCTGGATCCTCAAAAATCTCGCAATGGTTTGTATTTATTTTTGCCATGGATATATTGAAATTTCGCTGCGTCGCAGTTTTTGGCGGCATATCTGGCACAGCGCCTTCTAGTTTTCCGAACTCGACGAATTTTCATTATCGTCTGCTTCGATTTCATTATCTTCCGTTAATACCTGGACTTTGGATGTTGTCCAGTTAGTGGACTTATTATGGTTGGTCATGTTTGCTTTTCTATAATTTTCATGAGTATCGGCTACATTGTTTGAGTCGCGCATTGTCTGTGTATTGACTCTTGCGTCTTTGTTGTCGGTTCGCCATGAGCTTGTCTTGTTTTCATCAAGTTGTCCGCTACACGCTGAGCCTTGTTTACTCAAACTTATTCTACTCTGATAATTTTTCGGGTTATTAGATCTGTTATTTGACCGCATCTCGTCTAAAAAGTTAAGTAAGTGATCAATATCTCGTATATTTCTACATTTTGCTGCTTCTACGATACGTTCATCAAAATGTCTTATCAAGTTTTGAACTATTTCGTCCTCAGGAATCCTCGGACGAAGACCTGATGCCGTTGCGTATTTGCGATTAGCATACTCAGCCATGGTTGGTTTTTGTTTACCACCTTCCAACTGCGTTAAACTTTTATCAGACAGGTAATAGCCGAATTCTAAATCTTTTCTAATTTCCCTCTGAACTTCTTCTCCCCAGAATCTTTTAAGAAATTTATCTCTAAATAATTCCCAGGTATCCATTGAATCGCGACGCGCCACCCACCAGTCTTTAGCATCACCTGTAAAGCTTTGACTAAGGAACTTCATGCGCAGTTCATCGCTTACATCTAGAAAGGTAAAATATTCCTCAATTTCTCTTAAATAATTTATTGGTTTTTCCCAATGTTTCCCTGAATATGTTGGTAGTTTAATGGTTTTAGTGATTAACCTAGTGTTATCGTTACTCTCTAATTGTGAATTTGCTTTTCTTCGTAATCTTTTCATGTCAGATTCTATGCCTATCCTAAGACGTGCGTGATCCTGATCTAGATTATCAATTCTACTTAATGTTTCAGCATATAATGCCTGAATTTTTTGCTCAATTTCAGAATGATTGCTTATCGTGGTTTCTATCAACAAATTTTCTGCTTCTTTTACTTTTTTGCCACATTCTACAATCCCTTCGTCACATGTTTCAGCAAAAATTTGGAACTTGGTCTCTACGCGTTCTATTCTTGTTTTGTATTCAGAATCTCTCTTTTCTATTTTGTCATTGATTCTCTTTTCAAATTCAGTGTGTATTCCTAAATTTTTTACTTGTAAAAGCTCAATTTTATTATCAAGCTCTGTGAATTTATTGTCGATTTGTTTTTTCAGACTCTCCATCGATGATGCAAGCATTCTGAGGAGCTCTGAATCGTTGCTATCAGCTGGACTTCTCGACATAGCGTCTTCTACTTGAGAAAGTCCTGGCTCATGAAAACCTGTATCTCTACTTGATTTTGTTTGTTCCTTATCACCTACTGGCTTATTGCCTGTCTTTGGAATCGCACCTTTGTTCGCCATCTTGCCTCAATCAATCGTATGATTCTACAGAACAAAAGGGAATCTAAGTTGCGCTAATGATTCTAAGTTATGAAAGTGATTCTACGTTAAGTTTTTTAGTTTAAATTAATTGATTTTACTGACTCTATTGAATTTAATTTTTATTTTAAAGGAGCCCCACGTTGGGCGCCATTTGTAACGTTCGCGTTATTGCTGCTAATCGGAGATTGTGACAATATCGAGTACGGTGAGTTCTGTGTCCCTCAGGACAAATCTTGGAGCTCCTTTTAGGAAAAAATTGGAAAAAACCTTTCGTCCCTGTTTCGTGAACTCGGCTAGGTATTTTACATCCAGCAAAGTCACCTTCTAAATTACGGACTAAGATAGGTATTCCACACCTATCAAAGCCGTCCTACAGAACTGGGTCAGAGTTAACTGCCGAGCCTGCCTTCCAGACGCGGGTTCGGGTTATATCCCAGCCATAGGTCGCACTTTCGCGCTTCCTATGCTGACTGAGATATCCGTCACCGTTGCTGTCAATAGCTAACTATACAAATTATAGCTGAAATTTCTAACAATGGATTGGTTAAGGCAAAAGGGCGAACAAGATGCGATTCTTTTGACTTAACAATGAAATAATAATGTTTAATAAATTATATGATCAAATACAAAAATAATATAAAAAATATTAAAGTTGAGTTGCAACTCCGATTCAACAGCGAAATTATATATTACATAAGTGTTTAAATAATAATGTGTTGTGACTCGATATAAACTGTTTGTTTGTGTTCTCGTGTTTAGCTGACGCTAGTTTGTTTGGTTTGCGTGTCGGTACACGACTTTTACATTTATCTTTGTTTTCTTTTAATTCGAACTATTAGATATGAGGTTATTGAAGTGGAATTTAATATGTGGATATAATAATCAAAATAGTTCAATTTCTGGCTTTGCAAGTTCTAAATGTTTTATTTAGACTTTAAGCAATTTTATCGAATATTATAGAAGACTACTGCTTTAGTAAGGCTCTATGTTTAAATTTTATACAATGATTGAGTGAAGCGCCTGTTTTGGTCACTTCCTCGGGTTTTGAGTTTAATTGTGAACAACGAGTGCTATACTTCGATTGCTGACGAGCTCTTCTCCGGCGTTCCTTATATACCCTGAGCGCGGACCTAATCCTGGCGGTTGACACGTCAATCAGGATTAGCGGTGTTATTCTGAACGCTGATTCGTTCTCGCGATCGTACGATACCTTCGTCTGTGGTGGGGTATCGGAAACGTTACATTATATATCAGAGAACGAGTTCAAAAAAATTTCAAAGTATAATTTTTTTGCAGACCACATCTTATACCATTACGCTTAGCTCAATTTTTTGTCATTTGCAGAACGAAAAAAAAAAAAAGAAAAAATTTCTGGCAAATATTTTGGAACAGGGCTTACGAATTTCTATAGCAAGTCTTGACACGATTCTCATCTTCGTTCGGAATATAAAAATGCAAAGGGCCATACGCGAAAATCCGTCAATGATGAATTCGCTAAGCGAAATTTAGATCGAACAGTGTGAGCGTGATCGTATTGAAATTTTCCATTCTTTTGGCTCTCTCTTCATTTTTTTATCCTTTTTATGTCTTTACTTAATTTTTTTTTTTTCTAGAAATTTTCTTACGACTAAAGGAGCTTCCTCTTCTTTTATGACGAAACAATATCGTGGCCTACCTTTTCCACGGGCCTTTCTGTCCCTACATCTCTACACCATATATATATACTATACCCGGCCTTTCGGCCCTCGTCTCACCAGCTCCCATCCCATCTGCATTCCTAGTCCCAACGAGCCGCAAAGGAATTCCAATTTTAAACAAAAGTTTCTTGACGGCGGCAACGTCTACTCTCACTCTCTCTCTCTCTATTTCCCTTCTCGTTCTCTGGTTTCTCTCTACCCTGAACGTCGCGGATTCTGCCCGCGCGTTCATGCATACATACGGACGACCCCCTGCACCCCCACATCTTTACTGTCCAGGTTCGCGTGAGCCGTGATAGTAGAACTCGGATTTCAGAGGAAAATGCTAAGAAAAAGGTTGAAGGTATAGAAGGTGGAGGTGGAGGTGTAGGTAAGAAATCCCTTCTCAAATAAGGTTTAAACGTCATTGACAGCCCCGGAATCGGTGAGGTACCAACAAAACGAAAGGTTCCATAGTTTTCGCACGACACGAATTCCCGGCACCGTCAGCTATACGCCGTTCTTCATATTCTCAGCTGGGTATATGGCACTTTACTGTTCAGTTTGTTTAAAAATAAAGGTCAAATCCTTATTGTACAGGTACAGGTGTATAGGTGGAACTATAGCCACCTAAGAGAAAAAGGTGAATCGAAAGGGAGAAGTACGTGAGTAAGTGCGATATTACACGAATGCCGATCCCCGCATGGGCGTAGTACCTATACCTACATACCGCGTATCCTTCGGCAAACAACTGCAGTGAACAAGTGCAGCTGCAGCAGGCGTAGAACATCGCGTCGTCGACTCCGAGGCATATCACGCTGCGTCTGGTGCAATATCGATAAAACAGTGATCCCCCATCCGTGCCTAGAGCTAGGAGTCCAGGATTCGTTCAAGCATTGGACACCGTTTACGTAACGCGAATCTGTTTGCTTGGAATTTACTTACAGACACGTGATCCCAACCGTGTTATTCCGCTGCTAAGAACCGTGCCAGACTACACTCTCCGTTGGTAAATGCCAAAGAGAAAAATATACCGAGGATCGAATTCGAAACCGTCCCTTAGCTGGGTAGTCCTGATTCTCAGATTTGCCATTCTTTAATATATTTTACGACAGAAAAAGGGTGTTCAAGTCAAATCAACGTTTCTAGAAAATCGTTTGAAAGGCATTCTTCGAACGACAATACCTTTTCTATAAAGTTCCTGCGATCAAGTCTCGCTCGAATGACCTTCTTTCATACTTTTTCGAAATTTGTTGTAGAAAAAAATTTCGAATAAGTCGCTAAATGAAACACGCGATGAATCGGATAGAACGTTTCACCAAAGAACTGTCTATGGTATACTTCGTGTCTGTATGCGCCCGTCTTATGGTCACCAGATCCTTTCTGAAGCGGGTATTCAGATCTTGGAGGAAACTCTATGTCAGAGTTTGAATTTCGCGTGGATTTGCGTGGCGGTGCGGATCGACTTGAAATTTGAGATCAAAGTAGGGATTCGTGCATCGCGGAGAGGCGGTCGAGGGTAAAGAGGTAGAGTAGATACCAATACCCCTGTACATAGAGTTATACAGGTACCTATATATAGTATACGTACAGTATACATGGACGCATAGATAGATTCCGAGAGAGCCGAGCCCAGAGCAGTAATTGTAACGCCGGTAAACTTAGGGCTCAAACAGTGTGGTGCAAAATTCACAATCTAATCCAACTAAGCAAATTACTCGAAGTTTCTGGGCGACAACGCACTGTCCCCTCTTCGCTCGTCTTGCCCTCGTACCTTATCCCTACATTCCGAAAACTTAGATCAAAGGAAACCTGGACGCTTTCTAGACGGTAATATCTTACTTTCGTCTTGATCGCGTGCCATTCGTAGAAATTCACAACTTACCCCTTCCGCTCAGTGCGACGAGTTTACAACAAACGAATGGGCGAAATATATCATTCTGTGGATTCAGGGTGCAGGAACGATTCATTCCACTTTCATTATATAGTTAACGAATACTGCTTTTTTTTTCCAGACTGTTTTAGCCATTCAAAATGTCAATTAGGTAGCGTATTGTGAAATGAAAAGTGTGTACATACGTTAGTGTGCGGATAGAATCAATCGAAATAGAATGCAAATGAAGGGAATGTTTAACGAGTGGACCAAGCGACTTCCTGTTTAAATTGGTGACGTTTTAAAAGCAAACCTACGTTCATTTAGAATTCTAGATACTCAAATATTGATCCCTGTCGATATTGGACGTGGCGGACGTGGACACTGAAATTTATAACCATTAAAAACATGTTGACTTCCGTATTGACTCCGTCTGTCAATCGAGGCTCTTTGCCGTTTAGTCAATTAAAGACTTGCGCCAAGATTTTTTGATCGATTAGAGACCGGCCAGGTTTTGCGTAATTCTAAGCTTTCGAGACTCACTCCTCCTCGCGAACGATGAAGTGCAGGCCCACTAGGCGAGGAGCAAAACCACATCTGTTGATTATCTGGTCTGTAAACATGGGTGCATTGTTATTGATTGGGCTAACAATCTGCTGCCGCCACCGTCGCCGCCGTTACCACCACCACCACCACCACCACCACCACCACCACCCTTGTGCCCGTATTGACGCGATATAGCCTCGCCTTGCATAATGAATGGTCGGCTAATGACCCTACAGCGCTTGCGGAAACCGCAGCAAGAGGATGGCGGACCGGGCGAAGCACTTCCGGCATCAAACATGCACGGAGCTTCCGCTTGGCCAAGGCTTTTACAAATGTCGAGCCTTGCATATCGTATTAATTAATTGAAATACTCAAAGCTTAGAACTCGGCGAAAGCCATATTTCCCCGTTAGACTTTATCCTTGTCAAGATAACACAATGTACGATATGAAACGAAATTTTAAGTTTGTTTTTTCTTATCCTTGTTCCAGTGCCCAAAACTACGCGGACATCGACGAACGCCTTCTGACAACCGCCCTGACGCGTCACTGTGAGTATAAAATTGTAATATGTGGTACGAAATTAGCGAATATTGATCCATTGAGATTATGTATTAAGACCCCAAGCATTTGGTTTGTATGAAATCCTGTGATCTTCATATCTTTTTTAATCAAAGACTCGCTGAGAGAAAATGAGATGAGATGAAGAAGAAGAAGAAGAAGAAGAAGAAGAAGAAGAAAAAGTCGAGTATAACTTTTTAGATGAACGAGAACGGAAGTTGATTTGCTGCGTAATAATTGGCGAGTAGAAAAGAGAGAAAAAAAAAAATTGGTCTCGTGTAAAAACATCTATAGCGAATTGGGGAAAGAAAAATCCCGTCACCGAGGTGAACATATATTTCTAGTACCCGAACGGTGATGACCTTCCCCCAGGACGCATCCTCGAACTCTTAGGCACGCAACCTCGGTCCTCCGGGTCGTTCAAACTTCGAGGTTGGAACTTTCGGTGACGGGGGGAGGGGAAGAAACTCTTGGGCGAACTTATATAACGCACATCTCCAAATCTTTGCCAATATAACTCGCAACTTTTTATGGGGTAATATATTGATGCTTGTTTATTATTAATCCCAGCAGAAGCCTCCTCCCTTCTCTCTGTAAGCGAAATGCGCTACCCGAAGCAGAGAAAGCTCGAGGAGTAAGCGCGGAACGAACAAAAAAAAAAATGAAAACGAAAACAAAAAATAAAAGCAAAACAAATACAAAAAAAAAAAAAGAAAACTTTGAGAAAACTTTTTTTTACCAACCCGCAGGGATACAATAATGATTCTAAGCTTCTTACATTTTGGATGGTTTTTACCAGATGAAAACGACCAGGTGACGTTGACCAGCCTGCTAAAGGACTTAAACAACTTACTTTCCTCCGCAAGCTGTAAGAGGCTTTGCACAGGCGGTTCTTCCTGACAACTACGCGTTATATAGAGAGACATCGCATCGAGGAAATATTTCGTATCTTGCTCACAGTTTTACTTCCGTTTCTTCACTCCATCTCTCGTTCTTAGAACTTGATTTTACATTTTATACCACCTCCATGTATAGTTCCCTCTTATACCTCTAACGCGCCGTCTTAAGTACCGTAAGTTTGTCTCAGACAACATCCACCTACTTTGCGGATCCATTCCTTGGACAAAGGAATCTCATTTCTTTCTTCCCTTTTTTTTTTTATTATTTTTCGTTACTTTTTACTATCACTCCTCCGCTACGGAATTACATTTAATGAAAAGAAAGCTCCTCTTAACCATGGTTACTGCAGGGATTCTCAGATAGAGGGATATATACCACCGTATACCATCCACCCACCAAAATCCACGTTCATTGGCTCTTAATTTAGCTCCCACAGGAGTCGTCGAAGACGCACTCCCTCGCGGTCACGTGCACTTTCGTGTTTTCCCGCACAAATCTCTTGGGAGAAACATAGGTCTGCCCCTATACGGCTACGTCTACTAGTACTTGGTAAATGAAGATCTGGGAGAGAAATAGCGTTTAATTGTATTCCGTGGAAGTGAATACGATTCAAAGAGAACAACTAAGATATTTATGGCGCACGTTTGGACCAGCACGGATGGAAAGGCGGAAGAAGAATACAGAATTATTGACCCGGACATGAACTCTGTAACAATTGGTTTGCGAAACCCGTGGATCTGCACGTGACGCTGGGCTTCGTCACGTTGCATATATTATTGACAATGGCGATGGACTGAGCCAATCGGAAAAATCGCTAGGGCATTGAAGAGTCGAGGAATCGATGATTGTATAACGAGAAAAACGCTGGTCCCACCGGTTGCGCAATCGGTTAAATAATTTACGGTACCTTCGAGGCGGAAAAATTAATTTGATATAGGTATAGTTTATACCAGATCGACGAGAGAGCTGAACGGTGTCGAGGATCATCGTTCACTGACGGATAATTATATACAAGAGTAAAATTTCGCCGTCTATATTGCACCGTGACGTAGCTGTGCGAATAGCAAAAAATATACTACTCCAAATCCGAGGTCGGATAACAGATGAAACATGCCTTTTAAGATGAGAGATAAAAGGTGGCGCCGGTTGCGGGAAAACTTTTCTATGAACTTTCGCAGCACGCTGTGTTTGCCGAGGCAATATGCTAGCGCTTGGAATGCTGTAATTGGGATGGTGGTGTTGCGTGTTGGTCTAATCGAGTGACATGGGTACCTAGATAAGAGTGTCATTGATCTAAGCGCAAGCCCTAAATCTCGACAAACAAAAACCAATCGTATTCCGGCACTTCCCGTTATACCGTCGTAACCGGATCTGTAATCTCAGGTTTTCGAACGTCCCCTGGATCCCTATAACCGACACGTGATCGTCGCGGCTCGTCACGTCGCAAATAACGAAGATTCACTCCCTATGGAATTAGAGGTCCAAGGTCTGATCATGGAGACCGACGACCATCTCATGTTACTTTATTCCACTTGTTTACACCATCCACCCTATTTGCAGTGCTGCGGCAGGGAGAAAGAGAGCTTGAAGTACTGTAAGTCCATTTCGTCCAGTTCTCATTTATTGCACTTTGCCCTCGACATCGCACTGTGTATTTTATCGGGCCATTGATTGATTGGAAATAAAATTATATGAGAAATCGTACGAGTGGCCATTGCACGTGATAAAATTTTCCCACACATAGAGTAGCGATTATCTATGAGAAATCTGGGTACTAACGTGTACAGTGTGGATAACGACTTGATTTAGACAGCCGCACAATCTATTATGCTTCAACGATACATTTTTCATGCCCAATCGAAGAGTTGTGATTGCCAGACTGACTGCATTAGCAGTCTATGAAAATTTTATTCGACTGATGTAGCCTGCCAACCCTCCGAAGTTAACCGTCTGCTTGTGACGTGCGGAACGGGTGAAATGCTTGGACAGTGTGAATAATTAAATAAAACTTCCCCTAAACCAAACTGGGCAATGACCACTAGCTGCAGTATTTACAATTAGACCAAGAACCTCCACTGAGAACTTTTCTTAGTTCGATAAATTTTTCATTCGTAAGGTTCGAACGGGAAGCTTTTAACGGAACCTATGATAGAATAGCACTAGACGTTGGAGCCGTTCAATTGTGGAGGAAGGATGAACGGGAGGAAGTAAATGAACAAAAAACAAAAAAAAAAAAAAAGGGAAGAGAAGAGAAGAGAAGAGGAAAAAATTATCGATCGTTTCGAGGTCTCGTACGAGTTGTTGCAGATCGAGGTAAAGTTTGACAGAATTTTTACAGTCACTCAAAGTGATGCGATCGCGACTCGTACATGTATACGAATATACGACCGGAAAAAGGTATGGAAGTCCAATGTCGTGACGTAGCATCCGGTTTACATCGTCGTTAAGTTTTGCCGTAACGTTTACGCCATTCTCCCAGTCGGTCGTGTCGCGGCGCGAACCGTCTTCCGCGAGCCTCTAGTATGGCGGATTTAACGGCCATTTGGCAAATGAAGACGAAACTGCCACGCAGATTACCGGAGGCGAGAAGGCCGGTCTCTCCCAGTAGAGTGAACCGTAGTTTCCTACAGGAGCGTAAAGGAAGATGGGAAAGACGGGAAGAGTGAAAGGGAGTTAGGGTGGCACCTCCCTAGTGGCCAATAAAGATCCAAGGATATACGTTGAGAGTACTCAGAAACTTACGCACTCTGGGACCAGGATTTTTTCAGTTTTATTTCAAAAGGAAGCTAACGATTCGTTGAAACTGCATTACGCAAATATGACCACATTTCTTTTTTTCTTTCAGGATCAGTTAACTCACGCAGTAATTTTACCTTTTCAGAGGCAGGACCTTACCAAACGGATATAAATTAGAAATCGGAGTTTCATCGGTTTACCTGAAAATGAGTGAAATCAATGACGACGACACGACGTCATGATTGCAGGCTGTGATATTCTTGATATTATTCAATATCCAATGTTGGGAAATTGGAGATTATATCCGGCGCGCTAAATCTGCGGTAATAAGTACACATTGGTAGCTGTTTGGTTGTTGGTAAAAGCAGTACATCCGTGGGAAGGTTGATTTCATAGAATTTCGAAATGAAACTCTATGTTAACAGTAGCAGAGTTGTTTGAGGCACGTATATTATGTAATATACATACATACCTACCGTCCTCGCATCACATGGGTTTTACATATGTATACATTTATATACGGCTTACGTTGTATAGAGGGAATTTAAATCCATATATGCCTACAGCTTGTGGGGATGGGAGGGGGGGTCGAATTTGTGAAGGGTACCGCCCTGGATTTAAGAGGATTTTAGAGGAATGATAAATTAATGACCCTCACGTTAGACAAACCCGTTTTCAATACATACGTTGCCTTATTATTAAGCAAATTTTATGCGCTCGTCTGCAGTATTGGGCAGATTTCTACATCACGAGCGGATAATCGAACTTGAAATTGTATTATAAATAGTCTAGAGATTTAATTGGTAACGTGAACCATCGACGACTGGTGTAGAATTTAATAGATCGAAATCGTTGCGCGCATTTAACTACCAATTACATTTGAAATTGAGGTATTCCTCACAAACAGAGATTGGCAAATGGCTCTTGGTATTGCGTGACGTGTATATGTGAATGTACGATCATTATCAGCGCAGGAAATGCGTATCTATAATACTTTGGAGCCTTGAGGCGACGAAAACTAGTTTTCAACGCTTCCGAACGGTTTGTTTGATTTCAATTTGCGTAATTGTGATCTTTGATCGGTCGTTTCCCACCAGCTATACATATACGAAGCATGGGAACGTGGAAATGGCGAAACTATCTCCTTTGTAGTCAATTAAACGTCTCTCCGTTTCCCCGCGACGATTCGCGTTCGACCTGGTTCACTCGAGTGCCCCCGGGAGTACCTCCAGGAGGGCAATAACAAACGTAGAGCGCAATATATACCCTGGCGCTACCAAATCGATGACTAATTCTACAGCAAGCGAACGAGCGGGTGGACGGGGATCAGGAGAGTCGAGACAACAGGTCACCCTGAGTGATAATATCCCCTTGCAAAACGCCGTTCATACTATACCGTCCGTATCCCTAGGTACGTATAACGTACGGTTAGTCCGTCAGTCCACTTGATTTCAATTGAATTTTAAGCCAGCTAGCTCAAGCCATACAATATTAAATAGCTTTCAGGATTAAGACCGAGTTTGTAGGCGTCTACCGGGTTTCCATTGTTTCGCCTTCACCGTGGAGTGACATTTTCCGGTTAACGCCGACAACCAGTCTCGTTCATAATCTCCAATCTTCTATCTCTAATTCTGGATCATCGTTCGATTATCTTCAAGAGTCTCGACAGTTCTTTTTTCTTTCTTTACTCGAACACATTCGTGCCAATTACTTCCTTCGTATATATTCAATTCGGTCCCAGTATTTACGTGCTTTTTAGACTTGATTTGATTCCATCTCGATCATCAGTGTGAAAAGCATTAGAAAGACTCTAGAAAATGACACAAACCTCATGACTACATCGTGCAATCTTATTTCTTATCAGCTCCATTATGCTTCGTCTCTCACGAACTGACAGTTAATTTCAAGCTCAAGCAAATTGAGATCATAGTTTGAGAACAACGTCGCAGTATCACCAGGCGACTAAAGCCTTTGAAGAAGACTCGTTACAACCTTTCAGAATCTTCTTAGAACAAAAACCCTTAACTTTTATAAAGTCAAACAGACAGTGCAGAAAAGTCTCATAATTATGTAGTTATTCTTTGATCTTTTTACCCGCGAGATGTAATCACCGAAAATATTTGAGCTGCTTTTTATAACGAAGGAGGAATCCTCCTCACGGAATGAAGCTCACCCCGGGCGCAGGACTCAATGGCTACTTGTTATCCTCCCGTACTACCGCCTGCAGCGAGATGGATGCGCCTCGTCGAAATACTGCCTCGGATCGCTCTGATCAAGATAATAACAAAATCAATGCTCATGCATGCTGATGATTCTGCGAATCAATGGAGGCTAATATCACTCGTATGCAAATCGGGTGCGAGCGAGTTACCAAGGCAAGGAATATGCGGACGGTAATATTTTGTCCAAGTCATGAAATTCAGGTTAAAATGTGAATCCGGCAATTGGTTGAAGGCACAGAAAATTTCTTGGGATGATCTCGAATCCAGTGAATTGAAATAATAGGTACCATCGTGTGATGAACACGATCATTCTCTTCGGTATCATATGCCCAGGAGGATTTTTTCGCCGGCTCAAAATATAGCAAATATTTACTCCACACTCGACAGCAATTTCACTATCCCATCGAGCATATCCACTGCGATTACTTTGACAACACATACCCTGGTAACGGTGAATTCCGATCAATCGATAAACATACCTCGTTACGACGCCTGCCTGACACCCGTCCACGTCTAGGCTCACTAATAGGCATAGGAAACTATAGACCCAGGCTAGCTCAGGCTAGGAGAGCGCGTAGAGGGAAGGTGGGCGTGCGGATGTGGCAGAGAGTGTGTATTCACCTGGTGACAGTGGTGGTACGTGGGGCTGTAGCGAGTGAAGGGCGACTTATTACGTCCCTAGAATTACCATATAAATTATCACGTGATGAACCCGCAGAGGGCGAGCCAGCCACTCTCACAGCCTTTGTCGAGGTTTCCGTTGTAGTTAATCGGCTGGGCCATTTAATTTGGATTTTCAGGTAGCCCGACGCTGGTTCAGGTGCATTTTACTACCGGTATTTACTGGTTTTCTGAGATTTTGTGCCAATCCGATTTTGATATTTGAAAATAGACGTTAGCGGGATAGGATTTCCGGATTCATTCTATAAATTCTAAAGCTACGTTATAGTATGTGAGGGAGCTCGGTAGCTTGGTAGCTGGAAAGCAAAGGCAGGATAGTCTGGCGACTACGTTTCAAACTTTTTTTTTTTTGTTTTTTTTCTTCTCTTTTTCCTCTCTACACGCGTGTTCGCATATTTGAATGAAGTGGATATCGCAAAGATTACATTTGCTTTTCTACTTCGCATTTTTCTATCGTAAAATTCAACGAACGAACTACTTTCTCTAAAGTACCTCTATCTTATACCCAACGCGACTACATCTATAGGTATATGTATACATACATATAGGTATATATTCTCACCAAGTTTTCGGTCAAATTTTCACCGTGTAATAATATAAAGAAGAATTTCCCTAAAACTTTTCCCGGTGTATATGTACTCGTGTATGTATATAACCGGCGGCAACGCGGGTAGGATCTATCCTAGAGGATTATTTATTTCATTACCCTGTTTATCTCGGTCTGACGCTTCCAGCGAAATAAAATTCAAACAAGTTAATGCCGTTGGAAAATTGTTAACGAATAATCGGTTTTATTCAAAAACCAGTACACGGTGGAAAAGTGATTCAGAAACTGTTTTCAGGAGCTACTGAGTAGCTATCTAAAATCATTTCCACCATAGAGAGAAGCAGACAACTCGTCAACGGTATGCATCCGTTATCCAAACCCTCGCGGCGTCGAGTCAGGCTCTCTGTCGAAGTCTCTGATGACCGAAACTAGTTCGGAAATTTCGTCGAAATTCAGCTTGTACCAACCGAAGCAATACGCAAGCTGAACAGCGAAGCGCCTGAAGGCCGAAAGGCCGTTGCCAATCCCCTAACTTACCCCTGGTGGGTTACTCTCGAGTTAGTCAGCACGGGCAGTCAATAAGCCTCTGCATTGTGGTTACGTTTGAAGCTTGTTAACTGTTCACCCGTCACCCATCTCCATACTAGGCCAGTAAGCTAATGAAACGCCAAAAAAAAAAAATTAGCAACCGCATTCTTAGCTAAATTTTTCATTTTTCATTTCAATTCTGTCCGTCATTCCACGTATTGAAAAATGTCCAACGATTGATCCGGAACCAACAGACTCGTGCCTTGAAAATTTAACGGATATATCTATGGACTGGATATTTAAAATATTTAATAATCCCACGTGGGTGTCTCGGGGGTTGTATTTTACTGTTGACTCTGTGGAGCGGCCCCTTTCTTGGTTCCTTCTCTTTTTCCTTGCTACTGTGTTAGCTGGTCGTGGCCTGGCCTGGCCTCCATAAGGAATACTATGAATATTCAAGAGCCTTTCTCAAGCCATATCTTTATACGCAACCACTCTCTATGTTTCATGCATTCTGATGTCCTCCTTACGTCCTCGTTGTGGGACAACGTAGTAAGATGAGACTTCCAACAATTTTGTTACGGTCTTACCTTCATTATGAGCTATTTAAAAGCCCGTCTATTCACGGCGCGTATATAATCTCCATCGAGGCAGGTATTTTTACTAGCAACGAGAGAGTATCGCCCCTGCAAGGAGGCAAAACTGCAGCGCGAGATTTTTCCCTAATTTATTTTTTATTATTTATTTTGCTCATTTTTACCTTTTTTCTATTTTTTCTATTAATTCTCTTAAAATCGAGACAATACACTCTTGAATTTACGCCATCTTGGTTTCCTTCTGAACAGTACCGTACTACTTACATACCCCTTGCGTTCCACCGAGCCGGAGGTAGGTAATTTATAAAGAATTTACTTAATCCTATTTGTTTTATTTTAGAACTTCAAGTACGACCTGGGATAGTTTAATTTCCTCACAAAGGAGCCGGACGAATAAAGCGGGCAAATTAAGTCACGGTAAATTAGTACGTGGTAGTAAATTCCGTTTCTTCGACCCTACGATTGTTGCTAGATTTCAGCCCCTCGTTTTATACAAATAATAACACTTCAAAGTACAATTTCTGTACCCACTCGTTTATTTTTTATACACGTATACTCTGGTATAAGTTTCAGACGTATTTGCGTTTCAAATGTTCCACAATTCTATATATTCAACTAGAGAGAGAGAGAGAGAGAGATAGATCTATTTTCAATTTGTAAGATAACCCGAGCTTGTATAGGCGAACGGTTTGATATTGAGTCTCCAGAAATAGTTCGATGAAACATCTTGACAATAATCTACACTTGCGACGTGTCTGGATAAAACGTAGGCAGATTTTTCTACCAAGGGACGTGATTTCATATAGAATATATCCCAGCTGCCGGTACAGTGGCAAATACCAATTGCTTTTACAACCTATCCGATTCTAACGAAACGTTCTCCAAATTACCTTAACTCGATTTCATATAATCGGTATCTCTTATACCCACGCGTATGACCTGGAAGTAGATATAAAAATGATCCTGGTGTAGCTTTGATGAAACTTTAAAACGAGGCACATATATACATCCCAGCAAGGTTTATCTCGCGGAACTGGATGCACTGCTAATTCCGCGCTACCGACCAAAACTTTTGAGAGTCACATTTTGTAGCTTTGCTGCAATTTTCAGCGTCAGCTTCAGCTCAGCTCAGCTCACCTCTTTTACGACGTCTACCATTTCAAAGTAAAGCAATGTACATGCAAGATTAAAACGGGCCTAAACCTCCCTACATACAGATATTATACCTGCAGAACCACGTATAGTTTTTAAAATGAGATTATAAACCGTGCGGTCTATATCCAAACAACTTGCATTTAGTTCAATTTCATTTAACCCAAATTACCGTCATACTGTTTACTACGTTAACCTAATAGAAGGTCAGTTTCCCCCCCCCCTATCATTGGTACTTAATAAAGTGATACTACACTTACGCGTGCATGGGCTTGCCCGGATGTTTACCCAGAGATATCATCTTGCTGAGTATATTATGGCGTAGCATTTCGATCAGAAAGAGTGCACGGCAAACGTTACTTGGTAAGGGGACTGGAGGACAGGTTAAAGATTGATCCATCGGTGCCTACCTCGGCAAGGATGAGTAAGGGACAAGGAGGTGAGGTTCGCGACGTCAGTGATCAGGACGCTTCAGGGGTCGGAAAAGACGGGGAGGTTTCGGAGGACAGTAATTGATTAGAGAGGATATTGGCCCTCTCCAGCTATCACTCGCACTATGAAACACTACAATAGTCTGGAGACTCGAAGCCCGGCCTATAACATAGAGAGCAGTCTCTGCGGGGGTCAGAATTCGAAAGGCGAAGAAGAGATGGGAGAGACAAACCAAGAGCGAGAGTATCGCATCGCATCGTATCGTCGACGTCCCTTTTCGAGTATCTCTCGATCGAGTGAACTCGATTCAAAGAGGGATCGGAATTTCATTACAAATAGAAACTTGTAACAGAACTGTGGACGGCTTCATTCTTCGAAATATATATGTATATGTGTACCTATATACCAAGATCGAGTATACAGTGCAAAAACCTTATCAAAAAAAAAAAAAAAAAAATCTTTCGTTTGTATCTATCTTCTCCAAACGCAATTTTTGAACGTTTTCTTCCAAGGTGCGTGCACCCCCGACACCCTCAAGGGGAACGATGTTTGTCCTTTGCCCCGAATATTTGTCTAACTAAGACGAGGCAATTTGCTCACGTTGCGTTCAACGCTGCGGTACTATCCATCACTCGGTTTAACCCCGACGACAAGCGGGCCTAGTATATCATCAGGCTGTACCCTGTACTGAGGCCAAAAAGTCGCAACTAGAACACGAGTCGGTGGGACTCTCAAGAGTCTAGACTCTGTATAGGATAAAATTGGCTCAGTGTATAGGTATACTATATTTGGCGATTTGTTTCTCGCGGAAGAATAACGCTGACATTTTTCCTTAAGTGAAGTAAAATAAAAGGATGAATAATAATATATATATAGATCCAAGAAACTGGCCTCGTTGAAAGAAACCCTGACCTCTCAGCTGTGCCCCGAAATTTATAAAGACCCCCTTGAAATGTTTGAAAAAAAAAAGAAGAAAAATACAAATAAAAGAAGAAATTCTAATTGATCCTCTTTTGTTCGACAACGAGCACTGTACCCTTTACCTCGTAGGAGGACAAGGACGTGCTTCTCTGAAGGGTCGACGGAATGCAAAAGGGTGGATTAAAATGTGGCGCAACAAACGGTTGCGCTCGATGTGATATACTCAACAAAAATAGAGGGCTAACTAACCACTTTGACGTCTGTATCGGAGAAGGATGCATTTTGAAGAGAAATATAACTGTCAGGATGATCAGAAGTCCAGAAATTTGTTTCAGGATTTTTTAGGAAGTGAGAAACCGTGAAATGAGTTCGCAGGCGGTGAAACCGTCTTCAAAAAAATCCACGTTTCTTCTTTTCTTTTTTTCTTTACACGTGTAACGTTACATAACGTTTCGTCCAGTACAAGGATATAATTTCTACGACACGTGACATCATTTCCGGTCACCCACAACGCCGGAAGTCGTAAAGGGACGCGTTTAGATGTGAGAGTTGTACGTATAGCGGGTGAATTTAGCACCGGAAATTGGTGTTTTCCTTTTTCGTTGACGATAAGACGTTTTAGTCGAAGTTCTCCTCTTCTACGTCTCCTTTTTACTTCACTTCTTTATTTCCTCTTCTTTGGCACACTTCCCTCGTCTCATCTCTGCGAGTCTTTCTCTCTCCACTTTTTGGCCCACCTTTACCAATCAATGCCATCTGAGTTTTCAAGTTCGTTGAAACTCAGTGCATTTGAATTGATATTGTAGGGAGAATTGGCAGCAAATATACCCGCTTTGCCCTCGGGGATATTTATTTTTAGTTAATAAAGCAATTTCATTTTTTTTTTTTTGTATTTCTTTTCTCTCTTTTCATTTTCTGGTTTTTACGGGGTCACTCGACGTCGGAGATACAAGGGAGAATTAATTCTGAAAAGAATGGAAATAAAATGATGAGCGGAAAGTATACGGTTTAGAGAATTATAAAGTGATATCGAACATGAGACATACAATAAATATGAGATTTATATATCGAATCGATATCGACGTCTATTGAAACCGTACCTATCCACCTATACCTACCCTCTCATCCCTTCGAGCAATGGAAAGCTTTTGTATTTTACTTTCATTTAATTAAATTTTTACGCAATATTTGCCGAGCAAATTCCCAGACCAATTCCACCGGCTGCTCATGTCGTCAGCGGTAAACACCGGTATTTGTTTTCTTTAATTGAATTGGTATATAAGTTCCGATATGTATTTTTGAATTTTTCTTATACTTTCTTATACGTCCATGCTTCTCGTTTCTAAGTTGGACATTTTCAAAAGCTTTAAGAATTCTTCGGGAGCACCTGACCCGAAGAAGATTAATATGACAATCGGATCAATACGACGAGAAGCGTGGGAGACGTTTATTAAAAAAATCTAGAATAATTTAGATTGAAGACAGAGTGGCTACAGGGAAGAGTCGAAATTTTAAAAGAATTACCTAAGTGAGGATCAGTCACAGTGTTGACGTTAATATTTCAATCTATTTCACGATTAAATCGATCTCTTGCATGATTTATAATTATTTAACGTGTGAAAATGCTCGTTTCAATTCCCCTGAATGATATATTTATACCAAATATATTTGTCCCAATTGCCCAGTGCAATTTGGATCAATTTCATTTTGGTTAAAATGGTATCGATGATTTATAGAGACTCCAGCTGGCCATTGTTGTATTTATTTATGCTTACAACAAGCTAGAAATTAGTATTGATCAAAAGTGTCTCTGCGGTCTGTGGTTTAGTCAGAAGTTAACGACTTTACCAGAAGAATAATTTATAACCCTTGCGGAATATCGACTTCCTGCCTCCCTTATCTATTTTACATAGCGATAAAACTTTCACGACGTAATCGTTATTCGGTTAATTCTCGTCCGCCACCGAGGGACGGACCGGGGTGGTGGGTAATACGATATCTGAAAGGGATGAAAATACTGGGATATTTCTTTCCATAAAAATTGGAAAAAATAAAAAAAATGAAAAAATAACCAAAAACATTAAAAAAATCCCAGTAGAACCGAATCAAAACGCACATTTGGAAAGAATCGCTACCAATTTACATTCTCGGTATATACTTGGTTATATGTATATACCTACTAGCATGGGCTGAATCAATTTCTCATTATAAAGTTATGCCTTATTTTCGTCAAAATTTTTCTTTCATCGCATGATAACATTCAGCAAACATTAATTTTAAACCCTGGAATAAATGTCGAATAACAAAGCCCACATTTTCGGAGGGGTAACTCCGTGATTTGTATTATTCTTCCCTTTCATTATTCGTTCTCCTCTTTTTTTTCTCTCTTTATTTTCTTTTCTCTTTCACCAGCAAAAGAAAAAAAAAATTATGTTTTACATGAAAATCAAGAAGAAAGGAAAACATGTTAAAAAATTTATTCTTAACCACAATTATTATATATATTTTTATAATTCTGTTAACCAGATGCCCCAGTGATGGAGGGCGAGGGCACTTTGGGCCGGGGGCACGCGAACGGGGGCCGCGGACTGCGCCGGCAGCGGTCCCTGGAGTGGCGCGAACGGCGTGGCTATGGGGGTGCACCCTCGAGTAGCGATGAAGAGGATAACTCCAGGCACGGCGTCGGAGGACCTGCTTCTGCGGGGCCCAGAGGAGCCAGGAGTCCTGGCCAGGTCTTCGCGTCGCTCTTGGCCCAGCAATATAACAGTAAGTGTGATTTTGGTACGGTATTTTTGATTTTGAGACTGTGTGTGAAAATTCTTGAGAATTCAGAATGATATAAATTTGGAAATGGGACGAGGGGGAAAGTGTACGTAAATAATATGAAATAAAATAAGATTCGTCGTTGATATTCGCGTCGCTGGCTGGTTGCCTACCTTTAATTGTAGCATTACTGCGTAAATGGCTCAGTTAGAGGTAATCTCGTGGAAAGAAATAAAAGGTTCCTTTTCATTTGACCCGATTTCTCCCCTACCCTCCGCGCTGTCTCTCCCCCGCTCGCCCGCAAGCCCGCAGGAACCGCCTCGAGCGAAAGCCGGGAGATTTCTAACCGACAAAACACCATCGCTGGATTGAAGAAGATGGAAAATGAAAGATAAAAGCCTTTTATGTCAAAGCTACTGGGAAATTCCCTGCATAGTCGCGTGAAAGCCACTTGGCACAATGAGGCATTCAACGAAGTAAAAATATCAACGAATAAAAAAAAAAAAAAAAAACGAGAGAGAGAGAGAGAAAAAGAAAAAAAAGGGAGCTGGGTAATACGTTGGAAATTAAAAGCTCAAAATTCATATAAAAATTAATACCTACCCCCCTCGCTGATCTCCGTACAAAATGATAAAATCTTTTTATAACATTTGAATATCCGTGGGCACATTTCTTCCTCGCGACTCGTTTAAAATTCCTGTTTTAAATCCTCACCTCGCACTCGGCGATCCACAGTCTTTATTCTCTTTTACTGTCAATTAGATTCTTTCAATGTCGCGTTATAGCCCCGACGATATTAGGTATATAAAAAGAAAAATTCAAACGACTTCATAAATCTACGTTACCACCAATCAACATCTAAATAGTAAAACCAAAATTTTCCCATCCATTTACTTCGATCACTTATTTTTTGTCTCTAACCCCTTTCTCAGAGGACGAGCTAAAAACACACTTTCGTTCGATCAGATAAGAATATAAAAATATACGGGATGAAGAAAACTGGATTTCTGAAGCTTTCAGGGCAAACGCGTGTGCCCCTTGAAACAAAAAAAAAAAACAAGAAATACCAAAATAAACTAAAATAATCTTCAACCTTAGCGAAATACCGGGATACATACACGTGATTCATTTCAGCTCTTCGATTGTGAATTGGTCACAAAGAGGGTATGTTATATAGGTATCTTGGTATCTGTTCTGAGATTCGCAATTACTGCTGGTAAGTATTATTGAAAGATGTGAAGGACTTTTCATTCATTTATATTTATATTTTTTTATATACATATTTTTTATGGGGATGTAAAAAGCAGATGCGTATTGTACAACTGCGCAATAATTAGGGTGCAATAAGGGCGGTGCGGTTGTACCCGCGGCAATCGATAAATAATAACAAGGCTGTAAAAATATTACCCAGTTGATAATAATTTGGCACCCAATTAGGGGGAATTAGTCATTGGATTTTAGCCCTCGCTGAGAAATAATAACCTCTGCTTTGAGGGATTACCAATGGTAATTAGGTAGGGGCTATCAGTCGCCAATCATAATTGGGGATTCTCAAGCAGCTTAAATCCTCTCGGTCTCATGTCACTCGGCTGGCTGTTGCGATTTCATCTCAACCTGCATCGTCTCACTCAAACCTTTTCATCATCCCTTCGGAGAACCGACTGCAACCTGCACCTCAATTTCAATCAATCAATGTCGTGCGATATTTCTCAATCTGTACAGAGTGGCTTGAGGGGAGACAAGTATCTTAACAAATCTATAACTCTTGATCACATTCACTTAAAATTACATCGCGTTGTCTCATTTTTAAAACAAAAGCAAAAAATCAATCTCTCGAATGTCACGACGTGCTGAAAATCTAATACCACGTTGATCAGAAATTATCGGAGTCGTCGATGAGCTTGAAATTTATATTAGCTTGAAAGATATTGGATTTTTGTAGGAATGGTTTTTTTTCTTCTTCTTTCTTTCGTGTTTTTTTCTTAACGAAAGTAACTTCTCGTTTTCTTTGTGTGTTTCTTTGAGTTCTTTCGAATTTTCGATTTTTCTCTCCCTCCCATCGGGTAGATGGCGAGTAGGTGCGGTTTGGCTCGCGATACTTCGGAATCAGAACTCTTTTTTTCTCTCACCAAAAGTACGGGGCGGTCTTCTAGCAATAACGCGAGTTTTTCAGACTCGTCCATCATATTCCATCAAACACTTAGAAGCTTTGCAGCCCTCCCGACCTTCAGCCTCCAGCTTCCAGTCTCCAGCCTTCGGACGCCGCAGATCCGATCCCTGCCAACCGCCTAACCCTCCTCAGGCGTGGATTAAGTATTTCCAGAATTAGTTTCACCCTCTCCTTCGGATGTATACACCATGGTATAATTGTATAGGGTATGACCATCGGTGCGATGTGATTTCAAGATATTCACTAATTTGAAGATATCGATGTAAAGAAGAGGAGGTAAAAGATGAAGATGTAGAAGAACAAACGCGTTTCTTTTTATTATTCATTTTTTTTTATTTTCACTTTATAAAGTAGGTACTTCTCCGAACAATCATGCCTCGTCGATTTCGAGGGCGTACAACGTTAATCAAATGCAAACCGGTAAGCCGAACCCTCATTTAGTTAACAACGGTTAACTCCTCGTAACTTTGTGTATAGTACTCCTCGTGTAGTACATTGGTCGAGTATCGTTGAGAGAAAGTATCGAGTATCGAAGTGAATCAATTACATCGTCGTTAAAACCGTCAAATTTCTCTCTCTCTCTCTTACTTTATAAATTCGTCAGGTTTTTTTTATTTTTATTCTTGTAACTGAAGGGTGAAACTGAGCTCTGTATGCACACACAATACCCTACTTCCGCATGAGGTTGCAGGAGAGCTTAGAAGGTGAGTAAGTGTGCATAATACTTGTTTCGATATGCCCGAGCCCTAGAGAAGCATACGAAAGAGGTAAAGAGAGGCTAGAAAAGTTTCAGCACCGCTTAAAGTTCGCTGATTTCTTTGAAAGAGCCCGTTCATGGATGCAAAACGGTGTCATCAATTACGCGTAACACCCACAGGCCCGATTCCCGCTGGTAGCATTGAAATATTTCACTGGATTAAAGGAAAAAAAAAGTAAGCTTAATGATAAATGAGCCTAACCCACGCCTCTGCTCTGGCCGATTCGTGGAATATTTTTCTTCTTTTTTGACCCGTAGAAACGAATCGATTTCAAGAATACGTCAAATTTTATTCGCTAGTAGCTATATACATACGTACAGATATAAGAATCATCTAACCTTATACCTCAAATGTGTGTTTTCTTATTTTCGATCATTATTCTTTTTCGTTTTACTCTCCTTCTTTCGTACGAACCGAAAGACTATTGGCAGAGTAAGAACAGACCAGAGTCTCTATGTTCTCACGCCATCGACGCGACTACGTGACGCGTTGTCGAAGGTGTCGAATGGGCGGAGGAGGATAGGATGAGGTGATGGCTGGACCAGTGGTAATCGACGACCAGTGAATTGGAACAAATGCAGACGGACGCGAGGCGAGGGTAGCCGAAGGGTTGGTTGTTTGGTTCGTTGCTTGGTACCCTCGGAGGGTGCGAGAAATAGAGGAATATAACATAACCGGGGTGGATCTCCCCTGTTTCACGCGACCCCCCGGCGCCCGGGTACGTATTAATTGAGTCCCTCATTCGTCCCTCTTCTGACCGTCGCTATATTTCACTAGGTACGTACGCATGTATCATTTAGAGGTGCCTATTCCTACTTCGTCGAGGCCTCGTGCCTTGGATCCACGATTGGAGGCTGCATGGGCTCAGGTTGTCGTTAATGGGGTGGCTGATGGTCGGTGTCTGGTGTCTGGTGTCTGGTGTCTGGTATCTGGTGTCTGACGTCTACCTCGAATCATTCTCTATCATGAAGAATAAAGGAGCGAGGGAAATGCCGAGGTAGAGGAGCTGCTAGAATTTGAAGGGAAGAAAAAATTTTTCAAAAGAAATAGCTAGAAATTTTCCACAATTTGTTTCCAGGCATTTTATCTGCAGATCCATCGAAACGTGAGCTCAAGTTTTTTCCTCCCATATTGTTTACTTCGACTCGGCGCAATACCATTCAAAACTTTGTTTGACTTGTGAAAATCCGAACAGCACATCGGCGTTTTACCCGCACGAGAAAAAACGTCGTACGTTTTTCTTTTTTGGTTTTTGCGATGAATTTTTTTTTTGATTTTTCTTTGGCTTGGTGATATAAAATTACGAAAAGCCATCGAATCTTTGGTCGAAACAACTTCGTACTTTATATTATAATAAACTCGTAATAATAATAATCGGCGGAGTAAAATAAGCGAATTAATTTACCCTTTTCGGTCAGTTTTCCAGTAGAGAAATTTGTCTCGTCGAGAAGGGTAGGTAGAGGCGTGGAAATGAATTTCTAGCTACTACGCGGCTGACTGAAATAATGAAATGTATTAATCACCCCGCGGAGACAACGCGGCAAAATATACACAACCGCCTCCGGACAAGCGTGTGATTCATCAGCGGCAACTGTCGACAAACGCGGCCATTTTATATATTACCTAACTACAAATGCCTTGCACGTGGTGCATTACCCGAAATTAACTCAGGACTCATCCTGGAAAATAATTCAAGGGCAACGATCACGGTACGAAAATTATTTCATCCGAAACGATTCAATTTTCCATTTTAATCATTTTTCATTGGAAAATTGTAGCTCGCGGAAGACCGCTTTTCCGAAATTATTGTCTACCATAGAACAAGAGAATTATTCCACCGTAGCAACAGCGAATACGAATTCTGACGTCGTATTTACGACACACAAACGTATCCACCTATATTCTCAATCGCGTTAGAACCAACACATTTACAGAGTATATTGTATGACAGCTATTAATCTCCGTCTGGTCAGTCATCAATACGCTAACGGGAGATGGCGTCCGAGTTGTCGAGGGTTCGGTTAGTTTCGGGAGAAGAGAAGTGGACATAATATTGTCAGGTCATTACATCCTCGACGGTTTATGTCACGCTATGATGCCCTCGAGTCGATAAAATATTGGCTATACGGGTAATCATTCGGTTGAAGAGAAAACCGCGAGGGTTAAACTCTTCGATTTCGGTTGTATTTTTGTTCTTTTTCAAAGGATCCGATATTCGGAGTCCATCTTTCTGAGTTTCGCTCACTCCACGATCTCGCAAAAGCAAGTTTGCGCTGAAAGCAAGAATTTTTTCGCAAAAAGTATCTTTATTCTGCTCCCATAAGTACCGATAATCGATTATTGGCATTGTAAATTCTGGCTCGAAGATAGATCGTAGTTGCATAACCACAGTCGATCGATCAGTAATTAGAATTGACTAACAGTGAGAGAGAGACCTTCGCGAAATCGAATAAAGATGTGGAAATCTTCAAGTTTGAATTCCACTTTGATTATTTATGTATGATAAAACGTTTCTGATGCGGGAACGATTTTTATTTCTTATTTTAAACACGATTTCAACATCGGAAAGACTATTTTCTGTAGCTGCTCTATAGGTAGAATGATGAGTTTCTTTTCGAGAAATCCGAGGAACGTTTCTTGTATAAGATAGAAATAAAAATATATAGATAAAAACACTCGAGCGTATAGCGTAGTCGTTTGTAAATTCTTGAAGCGAGAGCCACTTAACCCTCTTTCTGGAAGTAAACTGCTCTCAGACGTATCGTTCGCTAACAAATTCGATTTCGATGCATTCAGAGCGCGCCTGACCGTCCGGGCATCGACCGACGCCGATAAAATTGTTGCCACGCGCACCGGGAACGTTGAGGGTGGAATCGAGGGTGCAGAGCGTCTACCGGCAAGCACAAGAGATCAGCGATGATGAATACACGTGGCGCGGTAAACTTTACGTCGCGGAAGATGGCTTATCGTATTTGTTACCGACAAAGGCGACGGTCGCGGTCGACGAGAGCAGAGCTGCTCAGATTTAGTCGGAGCCGCCTGTCCTGGTATCTGCAAGTTTTGCACGTGCCTTTCAGCACGTGACCAGCTCACTTGTTCAGTAACGGATGTTGAGCCACTACTGCGGCAGGGATAGAAAGTCATGTCGAACTGTAACGGAATTTTTTCTTTTTCGTTTTTTTTTTTTTTCTCTTCTTACCGCCAAAAATTTGCAACGGATGAGATTTTTTCTACCGACATTACTACCCGCCGATGTTATTTTGGAACCGAAATTTGAACGAATTATAAAATATTAAACCTGACCTGAACCCCTGGTGGCTACATTATGTTGAAAATATTACGAGATTCAGAAATTATCAATCCCCGCTCTACTTCCCTGGAGAGTTTAAACGGATGGGAGAATACGAGAGAGGTTTTGAAAAGCGTAAAGGAGAAATAAGAAAAGTATTACGACAGGCAAAGCGAGCCTGTGCGATCTGACATCTCGGTAATGCTTTTTTAAAGAGGGCATAAAATACGAGGAAATTACATCTCCATGGAAATCGGTATGTGGAAAGGCACGTGACCTCACGTCGTAAAGATTCCCTGGGTGAAGGGTCGGGTTTCAGCCAGGATTTCAATAAAGAACGTTATTGTTCATCAATGAAAATAATTATACGTTATAACATCACCTTGTATAAAAATCTGGAACAATCCCCTGACTCATAGTCCACTCGCCAGGTAATTCAGCTTATAAAATTACGAAAAGTTTTGATTTTTGGATGAGAGAATTGCTCAGGGCCCCGAAATACTTCTCTCGTCAAAAAATCAAAACTCTTTTAAATTTTTCAAGACATCTGCTTAATTTTTTTTTGTTGGGTCTAGCGACTGGGCTATCGTGATCGTTGCCAAATCTTTGCTGATCAAGCCCGAAAAAAAAGTCTAGATTAACACTCCGAAGTTCTAAGAAAACAGAGTTAATAAAGCTGGGGCGATAATATCCTGTGAGGGAAAACTGTTCCCGTAAAGAGGTCAGGTAAGCCGAAAAGTTTATCCGTAGAGATGTCGGCGTGGCACTCGCTAAAAGCCGCTGTGGTGGCTTTCGACGTCACTCCAAAGGACGGGATCAGCCTGCGTCGCTAATGGGGAGGTATTACCTGGTACACTCCATGCACCAGATCTTCCGAGGAGGGCTGGGCAAGCCGGAAAATGAATTCGTAATGAGTGGTAAAAGTCGGGCACCGGGGCTTGGCAGGGAAAATCTCATTTTGCTAATTACTAAGCTCCTCTACATAGCGGCTACAATTCGGCCACTGTTTTTTAACTTCAGTGGACTGCCTCGACTCTCTCTGCTGCAGTGTGTTTGAAACTCACAATGTATGAAGCGATTCGTGATTCATGAGGCTAAAAATCCCCTCATACCTTCACGCGTCTTTTTTTAAAACCGTTTATAAACCCAAGCAGCTACTAATAGCACAAAATCATGGACCACACTCGCATCTCCCCGATACTCGAGAGAACGCGATGGATAAAAACTTTTGTACAAACGGCATTAAAGGAGTTAGCAAGAGAAGCATTAAAGTAGCAATCTAAAAGTCCAACAGTTAGATTCCACCTCGTACTCCGGCTAAGAGGGGTTCCTCTTTCTTCCATGCTGTTTAACTTTCGACTTGATCTGTACTACGGAATCTTTTCGAATAATTTATCCATATTTGAACGTTTTATTCAACGTGTCTAAAACCCCGGGCTAATTTTTCATTCACAAAATTCGCTCTCGTTCTTTCATTTTTTTTTTACCAACTGTTATATCAACTCGCGATCGATCATGCCGGTGCATAACTCGATACACAGACCGCGGGAGTCTACGCGCTTATGAAATAGGGCCGTTATAGTCCTCTGGCTTAATCAGAGACAACGGGGGAAAACCGACCGCAGCCGTTGTACCGTGCATCCTATGCGTTGTGTCCATTATATCAGCCCTGGTGCAGGGTGCAAGATAGGGCTGCTCGGTTAGGCCTATAGACAACCGTAACGCCGATACATACCCAGATTCACGCAGGTTTCTCTCGCCGCAACACGGCTCGCGGGCTAAGTGCGTCCCCACGTTAATATATCATTCATAAATGTACCGACCACATCCAGTTTGCTGTTGCTAATGTTGGTGCTGGTTCTGGTTTCAGCCATAGTTTCGTTCGAAGTTATATCCCCAAATTCCGTGACAGGGTGACAATTATTTTCGATTTTTTTTTTGTTCGTATGATTTATGGACAATAAAGTCAGGTGAAAGTAAAAGTGCAGGTTTTTAATCATGGGGTTCCTTAACTTTACATCCTCGGATAAGTTATTACCGACAAACTTGAAAACGCTGTTAAGTTTGTCCAGTCTAGGCTCGTATTTTCAATGGGTATAGGGTACCGCGGAATTGCTAACTGCAACTAGTAATGCAAGCAAGCCGCAGGGAACAGCAACTAATCATAGGGTCTGGTCAGCAACTCGGCGTCATTGCGTCGCCCTACGTCCCACTTTGTTCCGTTCACTAGATACGGCTGCCTGCCTGGCTGCCTGGCTGCCTGGCTGCTTGCACGTTATCAATTTACGGGCTAACCTTTAGAGTATGTACAGAAACTCGTGCAGGGAGTTGATATAAGCTGAATCCTGCAACCTGTGGTTTAATTATTAGCCCATGATTTCTTAACGGACTTTAAAGAGCTTTTGCAAACACCATATACATCCTCGGATGTGCTTTTTCCTTGCTTCTTATTCATCTGAGGTTACCACGTTTTAGTGTGTTTCTATATTTATCTAAAATTCCAAAGTGGCGGAGGTATACTTAGTAGCCTAGATGAGTGGCTCGATCAAAGCTGCTAATTTTCGATAGAAACGTTCGCCGCTCTCTGTCGCTTTGTGGAGAACAATTACATCGCTGTGTACGTATGTATGCACGTCATGTATGCCGTTCAATTCACAAAGGGGTTTCGACAAGTATCGTTGTACTGGTTCGATATTCATTGTACACTATCCGCCGTTCGATGTCCATCGTGAAACGAACAGGATGGTATACGACTACTGTACGTAATCACAGAGACGGACGGTACGTCAGGTCGACTAAACTTAGCCCGAGCCGTTTAACGCTTTATCAATCGAATCGAATCGAATCTCATCGAATCGAATCGAATCAAGTTCGCGTCTGGAGTTTCAACTGATCCTTGTCGGGCGGTTGAACGGACATTTGCACTTCTGAAGCGACAACTGACAGCTGCAATAGTCCGCCTCCAAAATAGTCCAACTTTGTCCACACGGCGAATCGATCTCCGGAACTCTACGAGGTGGAAAAGTTTCAAATTTTCTAACCACTTCATGAACTCCGACTCGGTATCTAAGGATAAGAGATAAAAGAAAGAACGAACGTAGATAAATTCTAAATTATTTTGGGTTCGGTTGGATATCCTGTGCACTTATCCTCGCCCGTGCACCAGGATGATATTTTTTGATTTTTTCCTATCCGCTATCTTCCGTTGGGGAGAAGAGAGCGTATCTGTGAAATGAGCTTTTCAAAGCGGTGCTAGTCCTTTTTAGAATGAAACGGTCACTAATAATTTTCATAACCCACAACGGCCGTTTTACCCTCGACTTAATATTCGGGACTATAACCGTTAAGCTGGATGTGCTTCGCGCTTGGATCTTATCCGAAAATCTCCCTCTCTCTTACTCTTTCTCTTTCTCTTTCTCTCTCAAACCGGATGTACGTTCCCTATACCCATCCAACCCTCGCGACGAACAGACTTCCGCTTTTATACCAGCTCCTACGTATATTCCCCACCCTAAGAACGAACAAGTTTACCTCGTCGGCCTCGATCTCTAACAGTCCTACTCACCCCCAAAATCTGTATCTTAATCGCGAGGTCTGAATGCTTTGGTAAAAAATCAAGATCTTCAATTGTATTATGACATGAATGCAGAATTATAATTACGAGTTCAGATAAACAGGACGAGTTCTCAGACAATCCTAGACCTAGGTGGTAGTTTTCTCTGAAAAAATAAACGCCTCGGTTCTTTCTACGTGTGTATGTTCGGGGCTATAAAGGTGCGGATGATATATTGCTGTAAAAATACTGTTCGAAAGTTAAGTGCCTGTTATTAGCGATCTAGGTAGCTTGTTCCACGCGTAATTGCACACCATGTGACATGAATGCATAGATGTGTAAGGGTAGGTATGTGTGTACATACATACATCGATTTTGTATGGATCTGAATGCGTAATACGTAGCCCTCTACATATTATACGTATACCCACCCAACTCCTGTATGTAATATGTATATACACAGCTCCTCCTCAGCTCTCAGAACCGAGGGTGAACCTAGCTGATAGATTCACTAAAAGCTACTCGTAATTTTCAGTGTGTGCCTTCGAGACGGGTTAGGGGTGAAACACATTGCCTGAGCAAAACCCTCCCTAAACTGTTCTCAAAATTACGAGATCACAAACATTGACACGGACGATTGGTTGGCTATTCCTACGTTTTAAAAACATCGTTTAAACCGTCTGTCACGGTCAAGCCCTCTGAGATATAAAGACGACAATCGGAGGGCCTGTGCTTTTTTCAAATTATAATAACCAAGAAAAAAAAAATCAATTTTACGTACGAGATTAATTCTCTGTGTCATTTACGTCGCCATTAGCATCAGCTAAGCTCGATAATCGAGTTAACCCATGCCTAGAACTTCCGCTCATCGTCAGCCACCTACCTATACCAAAGTTTAATGTAACACAGTCTCGATTGTTTTTCTAACTTAAAAAATGCTCCCTGCCCCCGAGCTTCTCCATATTCCGAGAGTAATTTCATTAATTAAGTTTATTTTAACGTGCAGTAGGGGAGTTGCGTGTTTAGGCTAACCAACTCCAACAGCGGATCGGGTAGACCTTTGGTCGCACAAGAATTAGTATTTGCTTTCAGAAAGTAAGCTTTTTATAGTTATGGGTACACGATGAAACTGCGATCTGCGATACAGAATTAACAATATTCGGGGATTTGAATGACGTTCGGGATTATATGGCCTTTTGTTTTTCAAATTATTGTGTTATGGCTTTATAATGGAAACGTAGGTGGAAATGCGAGTTACGGAAGTGTATCGTTGACCATTTATCCCGGAGGCTTGGAGCCCTTTTTCTTCTCTATGTACCTTACACACCGGGTGTATAACTCATACGAAAGAGGACCGTGGTCACTCAATAATGTAGTTCTCGAGGTAGCTAGCCCGAGGGCCGTAGACCACCTACGTCAGAAACGTGTATGCGAGAGTAAGTCACGATTAATATTTGACGGGGGTGGACTTTGGGGGTACAAAGTGGGCAGACTGACCACCGCAAAAGCGTACGAAGGTATGGAGAGAGTAAGTGAGAGAGTGAGAAAGGGAGGCGAGGCGAGGCGAGGCGAGGCTGGAACGAAGGTTTCATTGTCCAGTCCGTTAATTATTCGCAAAGGAAATTAATGCCCTCCTTGAAATAATTTATACCTGCCGAGGAACGAATGGCTAGGACCCAACCGAATTATTCAGTTCCACGTTTCTCATAACTCGAGAAATTGTGTTTCGTAACTCCGACTTTGAACTCTACGGCTGGGTAAGTACATGTACGTATATACTACATGCATACGTCCAGTACAAAGTCTATCGTGACGTTAGCTCGTTTTGCTTACCGAACACGCTTTCGGTGAAATGGGACGTTGCCGGTTAATTGATTCACGCGACGTTATGATCGCGCAATCAGTTCGTCCGGATTATCTAGACGAGCTTGTGATCCGATTTTCACTTTTTTTGCATCTTTTTTTGCAATTTTTTTTCCCTTACCTCCTCTTCTTTCGATTTCTCAATTCTCTTGTTTGCACAATTTCTATTCTCTTCTCACTTTCGATAAACGTAAGTCGGCGTGGTGGACGCGGGACATTTGTTAGTTTTCGAAGTGGCTTCATCAATATTGTATTATAATGGACAGGTACAAATGGGCCCGATTTGTTCACGTCTAGGAATCGATCAGGAAAATCCATCTTACTCGTTCAGAGTGTGATTGAAACAGTACTTTGTTTCCGTGTTTGAGTGTTCCAATGTTTTCCCGTACCTATATAACCCGGCCACCACCTCCACTCACATCCAGGTGCTACTGCAGCAGGGGAGATCGGGCCGCATGTGACGGCTCGTATGAAAATATATACACGACACGGAAATAAAGTTATTGACTTGTCCGTATTTCAACAAAATATATACATCCATGTACCTATATTGGGAAACCGTTTTTTCAAACTTGGAGTAAACGTTGACACTTCTGTTCGCAAACGAGAACAAAAAAAAAATTCAAAAATTGATATAGAAAGTGAAATTCAAATCTATATGTACTGTAGCTGTTTATGGAACTGTAATAAAAAAAAAAAAAATAGCTAAGGAGTTTCCTTATTGCTTTTTTTTGTCCGATTATTTTCGTTTCCCTTTACGGAAGAGTGATTTTGTTTCCTAAGTAGCCATAGCGGAAGTCATAGATCTACGATTCGTACGTTTGTTGGTAATGCGAAAAGTTTTTACGTCGCCTAGAACTGCATCAAATGTATTCGTTACTTTCCGAACTAACGGTAGGGTGACTATATTCGCTATGCGAATCTAGACTATATAACCGTTGCATACGATGGAAATCGGCAACAGCTACATTGCTGGAACGAGAGGGAAAGCGAATTTTATTCTTTTTTTTATTATTATTTTTTGTTATACACGTCTCTTTCTCTACTTCCGCCTCACCCTTAGTTTTTCTCTCTTTCCGTTTTTACTCTCGCTTTAGTTTTATTTACGATCCACACTTTTCCGTCGCCCTCCAAACAACTCTTTCTCGTTTCGAGGCTATTGTGCGCGCCAATTCTCGTTGATGATGTAAATTCGATATTTGTATTTACATGCCGTTAATTGAGTGAAAATGAACGCAGAAATTGAATTGTTACCGCTACATGAAAACGCGTTAACTTCATATACAATATATATATTTTCGTTTTTCAATAGTATTATCATCCTGTCCAACGAACTGTCCAAAACTGTACGAATGCATGTACCGACGAAAAATTAATCCAATTTCATCATTATTTTATTATTTTTCAAAAAGCACGATGGCGGCAAAAATAATTAAAAAAAAAAAAAACGAAAAGTTTCTGCCCAACCCCCGTAAAAGTTTTTTTTTTTTTTCTTATTCCTGGATTTTGTTTGACCTTTCTCGGGTCACGCGATATGGGGTCGCGAGTTCATTCTTAAGATTTAAAAGCAAAGCAGAGAGAATGAACTCAGTTCTAAGAAATAATGGGGAGCAACGAACCCGGTGTTATAGAGGGGTGATCTCAAAGAACTCTTCGCGCAACCTCGGCACGCAAACCGGAGGATTACGCGGCCATATTTATTGTTTCCGAATGTCTCTGGTTATTGCCGAGAAGCCCGTGTCCACCACCGAATCCCGACTGTATTTTATTACTATTTCTTACCGCTTCCCTCGTCATCTTTTCGTATTTGCGGTGACCCTAATCAAATTGACTACGGTATCACAACTTTTTATTCTCCCTTGGCTAAAGATACTTACGTTATCAGAACGGACACGTATCATATGGCGGATAAGAATGATATTCTACCAAAAAAAAACCAACAAAAAAAAAAAATTGAATGAAAATCAAATTTTCTATTCCACTTTTTTTTTTTTAGACAAGCGAAAAACGTTTTCCGTCATGTAGTTTGATTATTGGTAAAGTGTATGAGACCTTTCACAACTCTCCGTGTTACCTATTTAATAGAGGTACAAGGTACTAAAACGAAGTATAAGAGTTTGACGCTGTGTCGTAACGCCACGTGTTCGCCAAGGAGCAGTATAGGTAGTACGTACTTTGGTAAACTTACTCTGGTTGTATTACGGCTTCGATGTTTCCCTAAACTTTTCGGGAACCGTTCCCGCAATATATTGCAAAATATAAGAAATAGAAAAAGAAAAAGAAAAAAAACCTCAGGAATATCATGAGAAACCGCGCCGCCCCCGCAATAATAAACTGAAAATAATATCGAAATAAAGATCTTACGGGCGTTGGATATACTATAACGGTTCGGGGGGTGAAAGAAGGATATACTCCAGGTCGTCGTTGGGGGTTGGAAAACTTTTCTCATAACTTTGTTATCCGAACAGGAAATAATTGCACCTCGTATGCAATTCCCCCGCCGTTTCTCGTACAATTTTACGATTATGGGGGTTGTTTTTCTGTTTTTATTTAATTCGTAGTCTATTAACGCATTACCTCGACCGTAAATCTCGTCGTGTAGCCTCCGAAAATTCCTGTCTAACGAGTCTCATACCGATTAGGATTCGAGGCCGGCAAACGAAACGAAACTTTGTTGGGCTTAGGTCAGCCGAAAATCAGAGTTTGCAAAAAATCGGGCGCCCTTTGACCTGCCGAAAAGTCAAAGTGAGGCTACCTTCCTGGTGAACTCGCGGAGTGAACAAACTCATATCCAGCTATAACGTTCGCTTGTCTCCCGGGGGGTTTAAAATGGTAATTCCTTTGGTGGGGAGTTGTTCTGAAGCTGCCCCCGACCTCGACCCCGACCCCGAGCTGGTCCTGACTCCCGACTCCTGGCTCCCGACTCTAGACTCCAGACCAGGACCTCGAGGATCACCCTACATGCCAGCCCCTTCCATTCCCGTGGCAATGTTGCCAGTGACAGGAGCCGTGTTTCTGATCCGACATTTAATTTGCGTCGCCCGCGCCGCAGTCACTCCGCCTCTCCTGCCGCGCCTACGAAAAATTGCTTTTTTCCTTTTAACTCGCACGGGCTGACCCGGGAGAAACTCGCTACGTTTGACAGCCGTAGGAAGTCGCTCCAAAGAGCGAGGGATGAGAAAGAAATAGGGAAACCACTGAACCAGCCTGTCCTACGATTAATTAATATCAAATTCTGCGGAATGAAAACCCGATGATGAGACGACGCGGTATAGAGGGAAGCGGAGAGCTGAAAAAAAACAGATGAAAAAAAAAAAAAATAGTAATTCTATCGATTATCGACCACATTTTATAACAAATTGCGCAAGGGAAATGTCGAAGATCGACAATTTCAAAAGCTCAAACTATTTTGTATAGGTTGAGATAAAATAAACAGGGACCTGTCTCCCCCTTGTCTCCTTTGCCTGTTAGCGATCTCCTGAACGTTACCCCTGCTACAGAATTTTGTGGAAATGCAATGAAAACATTTTGCCGCCCCGGGTTACCGCGCGGGATGTTTTTCTCTCTTTTGACTGTCGACATATACCCGGGTTCGTATTCTCATTAGCGGTTGTTTCCCCGGACGGAGCATCGGCTTATTAAGACAACAAATACACGCACGCGAGAGTCGAGAAGAGGGCGGCGATCCTTTACTCGGTATAAGAGCTTGCCGGAGGGTGAAGAGATCCTTTTGGAAAGAAAGAGAACGATACTTTTCACCTGTTGAAAGTACCTATCGCTATTCTTTTGTCGTGCGATTCCATTGTAGTTTAAAAATTTCCGCGAGTATGTACCTCTACTCCAGAGAATAATACCTACACGATCGATAAAAATTTCGTATAAAGTTAAAAAGCTCATGAAAAATTTACACGCATAGATTCAATCCTTGAAAGTACAATTTTCGTTGATTATTTTTTTTTGGCTGCTCGTTATTTTACAAATTCCCTATAAGTACTCATTGTGAGTGCGGTAAGTGGTATACCGCCGAGGTACAACGAGGAGGGTAATTTTTTAATCTTATTGTATAGAAAGTTTTGAAAGGATTTTATATAATTCCATCGTTTCATGGCACAGTACTAATACTATAGAGATCAGATTCCGAGCTTAATTTAATATAATCCAGGGGTCTGGATGTTGTCTTTGCAGCAGAGATGAACTTCTCGTTTTGCTCATCCGAGCCTTGGATTAAAAGTTTCGATTAAACGGACCAGAGTAAAAGAGGAAGTCATATATTTACTTGGCGAAAGAGAAAAGGACCAGAAATAACCACGGTTTAATTTAATTATAAGTTATTCAAGGGCTTTAGAATCTCAGAATCTCAAAGTAGAGGGTCAAGATTTTCCCGAGCCTTCAGCGAATAGAAAATGAAAAAAAAAAAAAAAAAAACCACCTCAACAAAATTATCTTATCATAAATTTTATCAACAGCTTTGACTCGGCGATTTTTGGAACCGGTTCAAAAATTGTAAAAATTCAGAAACACGTTATCGCTAAAATTCAATCGAATTTTTCTTACACATATATTTTTCACAGTTTTCCTTTGACGTTGGATTCCACCGCGAAGAAAATTACGTCGTGCGGTCCGTATAGAAATAAGAAAACAAAAAAATAAAGAAAAAATTGCATCCCGTGTCGATTCAATTTTATTTCTTCAATTCTGTGCGAACTGAATATATAAGCGACAAAAATGGACTAGCTGAGGGTTTTTCACAGTATGCACATGTCTCAGCAGTGCCGTTTTGTTGCTGAAACAAAGAAAAAAAAAAGAAAAGAAACAGAAAGAAAAAAAAAACAAGTATATCGTGTCCCCTAAAACTTGACGTAGACGGGAGAAGCGATACCGAGACATTCGAATCCATATGGATTTGAAAATCCAATATATAAAGGTGGAATGACGGAGGATGGCCATAACACAATTACTACGCGGGGTTGATGCGGGGCTTCAGGTTTGCTCCTGGGCCCCGTATCCCCGTAGTCCCGGTTGCCTGGGGTGGCAAGATTGAATATGAAAGTTTAATGCCAGTAATATCAGCGCTACTGCCCCTCTGCCTACTCTGGACTATACCACTCTCAGACATTTCAGCTTTCCCGTCGCCTGCCTCCACGTATCTCATAACACAAGGGCCTGGCCTCGACCTCACAAACTAGCTATAACCATGTTACATATAAATTTATACAGTTTTATACCTAAAGGATGATAATAACATGAATAATATGGTAGATTAGCCGGCGCAGGAACCTTAAGCTCATATAGTATATCGTTAAAGATGAGAAAATTCACCTACCAATCTACATCTACCTACCTACTTCAAAAATATTCCCCAAGGATTTCGGTTCCTTGCTTCGACGATAGTGGATTTTGATTTGGGTATGACGCAGATTTCCGTTTAAATTTGTACCATTTGATGCGTGAAATTTCACTTTCGGCCTTCGGCTAGCGAGGGAGACAGGTACTTCTTCGATAAATTGAATATATGTATATCTACGCATTACTTACACGGTTGATTGAAAGCTTCGGTTATTCTTCGAGACGTAAGAATCATCGATGATGTTTTTTTTTTCTTTTTTTTTTTTTTTCATCCCTTCGATTTTTGGTACGGGAAAAAAAACTGGGCGTTTTCCGGTGCCCATTGAGATTCGATTAAATATCATGAGGTTTGATTAATCGCGGCGTGTCTCGTGGCCGAGAGTTTATCCGATATCTGATGAATAAAACCAGCAGACTTGGTTGAGTAATTTTTCTTATTAATTGGCATATAATTCCTGGCTACAAGGAGGCGCGTTCTAATTTTCTGTTAAATTTCCTTTCGCCAGGGGGAAACAATGGGGCGAAACCGAAGACTGGGTAAAGGAACCGAGGTATATAGAAGAGGGTGAGATCAGAAGGGTTGGAGAGGATTGGATCTTGTCTGTAATTAATGAGGAAAGTTTTACAAATAGCCGAGAGGCATCGTCACTAAACGCCTTAGTAAACCCGGGAATCCTTTCCGCAAGCGAAATATTTTCATCCGGAAGAAAATTCTTAATTGACAACCGCGCTCGTACCTTCACATATAAAAACCAAAAATATCTATCCCCTACCACCGCGACTCGTAAACTTAGATAATTTTCGCCAAAAAAATAGTTTCTCTAAAATTTACCCCCAACCGAAGAAAATTTAAAAAACTCTATTCAATCTTCTCCGACCAATCAATCCTCCGCACCATCTCACTTTTTCTATTCCATATACCCCAGGTAAGGGATCGATGTCCACGCCGTAAAGACCAGAAGAGATAGCTATCAGTTGTCACTCAGTGAGCGCGGAAGTACATTCTGTGAAACGACGTCGTTCCCTGAGTCAGACCGGGTGACCGGGGGCTAACCTAGCACTCGACTCCTGGATTTGATCACACTTATTTCCACGGGAGAGATTCCCGCCCGTAGTCCGGGTCAGCTCTATCTAGGTATATGTATCTGCGAGTGTTCTTCCGTTGGTGCAGCCATCATCCGCCAGTTTACTACCGTCTAGTCCTCGTGAATTCGTGAAGCAGGAAACTCGAGTGGCGTATAGAGTTGTATTGGAAGAAATTTCCCAAATTAAAAAAGTCAAAAAAAAAAAAACTGAACATTTATTGACGATATTTTACAGATTAGTTAAAGTTCCGGGTCTCTTATCGCTGTTCCAGGTGCTGGAGATCGCTCGTATCGCACGGGGTCAGACACGGAGGGCGCAGCGACTACGGATAACCCGACGACCCCGTTCCCGACGCCGCCACCGACCTTGACCCCTAACCATCGACAAGCCTCTCCGTTTCCTTTAGAAAGCACAAACTCACGTCGACATCACTATAACGGAACTGCCCTGCCGGATAGATCGCGTAATGGAAACGGTAGGTTGATGAAATTTGTTCAATGCAGTTAAATTTGTGCTTTTTTGTAAAAAATTGCAGTTCCGCTTTTAGTCTGTTTCATGTGTGTTACACGAGAACTCTCAGTTCCCAAGTAATATTATAGAATTATGAAATTAAATTCCATTCCAAAGAGGGTCGGTGTTCCTGTGTCGGAGAGCATCTTGCTTTACGAGAAGCCAAAGTGCTCCCGTGCTCGTATTAGACTTTTCAAAGTTTTCAATCCGGATTATTCCAGACGGTTTACGTTATCCATGATACTCGTAGCTTACGTCACCTGCAAGGGTGCACCTCCACACGTGCGAACAAATTCAACCGGTTAACCCCGATCACTTGTCGCTCGAATGATTAGGGCGTGAAAATAAACTCCCGGAGGAATGGGATTTCGCTCCGAATATAGATTAGAGTGGTTGCTTAATCGCCGTTTACAATTCCTCAAAAAAAAAAAAAAAAAAAAAAAAGCAAAATCGTCATTTCCTTTCCGCTAATATTTCAGTTGAAACTGTGTACGCCGCACCCACGAAGAAGAATAGTACCGCTGGCGGTACTCTGGGTCGTCGTAATCGGCGAGGACATGCTAGTGCTCTTAGCAGCAGCTCGACAGCTAGCAGTGATAGATCAGAGGCCGTATTTCCGGACGAACATTCGCGCATGCACCTCAACAACGGTAAGTCGAATTTCATATTATCATATTCAGTGATTCACTGGTTCAGTCAATCACGACGAGATCATTCCATCGCTTTTCTCCGCTTATCATAAAGTCATCAACGATCATCACCATATCGATGAGCACTTTCAATCCCCTGATATAGAAATCGCGAATCAACATCATGCATCGAATTAGCTTTGAAAAATGTTGAATTCTGGAACCGGAATAAAAGTTAGTCCCTATCTGTTCATCCCTCTCTCTGTCGTTGTTGTCCACTGGGCGGCCATACTGCTTTGCTTCGCGAGTAGGTAACTGAGTTACCAGTTACCGCGGTCAGGCTAGTTAACGGAGGTCACTGCAAAGTTAGCCTGTGCCAGTCCATTGTTTTGGAACGCCGAGAGTATTTAGGCCTCCGTTCTCTCCTCGCCTCTCTTCTTCCATCTCTCTCTTTGCCACGGTGTCCGTTAGACACCCCGAAGCTCAAATACCCTTCTCTATCTCTCCCTCTCTTTATCTTGCACACCCTAGTCCTGCCGCGGCTTACGCGGTCCCCAAAGGTAACGCAGTTTTGAACCACGGGATGAACAAGTTACCCCGAGGTTCCGCCATTGCCATACACATTCAACCCCTTTATCTTTCTCACTCTCTCTCTCTCTCTGTCTGTCTGTCTGTCTGTCTCTCGGTGCGCTAACTTTTGAACGTATTTGACTAGATCTCGTTTGGCGACACCTCTGTCTCATAATCTAAACGCGTAAAGCTGCAGTATCGTTATTTGAGCAGCATTGTAGATTTGTACATAAATGAGTAACGGGATTTGAACCTAAGTCAATTATTGGATCGAAATTTATCGAGTGTAGAGAAATTTGAGATACGGTGTTACAGCTATGTACCTCATACCCGGACACCGGTACAGGGTTAAGCTTAATCGGAAACCAGAAGACAATTGAACTTGACGGGATCCTGTTTCCAGTAATTGTTCGAATCGCATGACCTGCCCAGCTTCGGTTCAGCCTCTAACGAAGGGACACCGAGCGTCTATTAGCAAATGGCTTTCGCTGCTCGGAGACAAAGCTTACCTACGTTAACTCCGTGTCCTTCGGTTAAAGGCTAGAGGACCCGCTGGAATCAGATTAGAAGCGGAGAACAGGGACCGTTATGTAAGTAGTGGGTACCTAGACACGGACTGACGCTTTCTCTGGAATGGTATGTTACCTCCGTAAAATCAATTTCGGTGCAATGATCCGTGTCACGCGTTCTTAACGGTTCGGTTGATTCGTTCTCTGTATCAGAAATATATTTATTATGGTCAAAGCTCGGAGAAAATCGACGACAACCTTTCGTCTTTGAATCAATGAGCAATTTTCGAATAAACGACGAATCGTTTACCGAAAGGAAAGCTATGCTACCGTTCAATGAATCCCATTCTATATTTATACTCCAGAGTTATTAGACGAGATCGTTAAATATTTTAACTGCATATAATCTCACCTCGGAATATCGTAGAATCTTTAACCTGGGTTAGTGCCAACCCAATCAATGAAACTACGGTAATTATACACGTGTGAGGAAATTTTGCCAATTGATCGTCTTCGCAGCGATCATTACCGATCCAATTTTCAATCCGTTATGAGGGGCAGTGCTTGTGCCTCGGCTTCTGGTCGGGAAAAATTTAAGCACGATTTCAACCCACGGGTCATACTGCGTTTAATTAATTCAGGAAATAAGGTACACGGCTGTAAAAATTGGAACAGAATTTTAATAATTAGTACTTCGATCGATTTTAGATTTCAAAAATGTGGAATGAACTTTCTGCACCCTTTTTTGACTGTTATTTATTACTTTTTTTTAAATTTTTGTTGGAAGATCGTTGAGTGTCGAGGACGTTTTTTGTTCCCTGGCAGGGTGAAAATCGTCAGTTTTGAATATGAGAAACGATGTCCTGGTTTAAAAAGCATAAAATTCACCCCTTCCGAGAGACAATTGATATAAATTGCGTCTATTTGAATGAACGGGACGTCACTCCGTTTTGAAATATCTAATATTTGCATGAATATGTATCTCTGAGTACGGGGGGTGGTCCTCCTCCGGTTTTGATCGAGTTACCATACGCCGCGGGTGGCTAACTGCGTCAAGTCACTGTCCACCTTGTAAACCTCCAACGGTAGGTACCTACAGTACATTGCAGTATCTGACCAAGCCTCGCACTGATGAGCATGCAGTATATACAAACGTAGAGACAAACGGACGGACCAAGGGAGTCGGGTGCGAGGTGTCAGTCGGATGCCGCCGTCACCACCCTTAATTGGCTCCGTGATTACGGGCTTCCGATTCACCGAGCCCCCTGCGTACCCTGGACGTCATTGCGGGGCGTGTAGCTCGCTTGGTAAATCAAGTTCGCACGAGAACGCGAGAGAATTGGCGCGAAACATTTTCCCCTCCCTACTCCACCCTTCTATTCCCTTCCCTTCCCTCTCTATCTATCTATATATCTGTCCATCTCTCTCTTACCGCCCTTCTGCTACCATGTGCCCTTTCTAGCCTATTGCTATGGGTGGGGTTTTAGCAGAGGGTGATAGAGAAGTGCATGTGTGTAGGTACGTGCGTACGATACGTGTACGTGTATAGGTGGCCACTTGGGCATCCCCGTGCTTCGATTAAGCTGACTTTTATTCAATTATTATACTCGAAGTGTGGAGAGAGGACGGGCAACAACGCTTGAAAAGCGACTATGGCTTTTCGATACAATATTTCGAGCTTTATGCAATTTTCAGGGACCGGATACTGCGTCAAAATGTCAGGGAACATAAAACGCTGGGACGTCGAAAGTTGGAGTCGAGTTTGTTTTTCAGTACGCGGAGAACCTCCCCCCCCCTCTCGCTCTCTCTCTGTTCTTTTATTTTTCATACTACTAATTTTTTTTTTTCATTTTTCGTCAGAATAGAAAAAAGCTCTTCAACTTTTTTCTTCCTTTTTCTACCGGGCAACTGATGTCCCCTTATGTAATTACAAATATTTTCAATTCTCGGTACGATCGAGGCTGCCATCCAGCTCGTTTCAATAACGGATACGAATATACTGTATTTCGATAGTAAAGTTGTCCAGACCACATACCTGCAGAACCGACACGGGTGGCAATGACAGAATCCTAGCCCCAGTTTCATGCCTCGATTTAATTAAACAATTGCTGCGAATTACAATCCGCCATGCATATACTGCAGCTGCATCGCCTTACTCATCGAAGCTCATATAGGTGTTTCAACAATTTTATTGGCGCCGCAAAAATACTGCCGATTTTTCAAACGAAACCTCTTAAACTGACCTAAAATCGACGATATTCGTTCACCCTCATCGCATATTAACGTGTCACAGCTCTGTCATGCTTATTTTCGCACATTTTATGTAATATACTTTGATGAAAGTCAGTCGGAGTTATTCATCACCCGCACGTAATCATTGTTCACAAAATTTCATACCGAAAAAATTCATCACAGTAGTAAATTATGTAGTAGCACTTCGGCGCACAGCAAAGCTGCACTAACCATTATTTTTTCTGTTCTGCACATGAATTTTGCACAGGTCTGTCGAGGCCTTCTTATTTCACCGGTACGTATTTAGAGCAAAAGAGTACGGAGTCTAGATGACCATAGGTATAATATTTTGTGTAGTGCGAATGTGTACATGTATGCTCTATAAAACAAGTACCAAAAACGAAGACAAAAGAAGATAGGGGAAGGAAGGTATACAGGGCGTCCCAGAATTAAATGTCCAAAATGAAAGGTGTCCTAGAGAAGATCGAACTGAGTAAATTCTCCCGAAGAACATGGGCTCTGCGAAGTCGCCCTCGCGAGATATCACAGGTTAAAAAATATCGCTTTGCGCCACGATCGTGGCGCAAAGCGATATTTTTTAACCTGTGATATCTCGCGAGGGCGACTTCGCAGAGCCCATGTTCTTCGGGAGAATTTACTCAGTCTGATCTTCTCTAGGACACCTTTCATTTTGGACATTTAGTTCTGGGACGCCCTGTACAAGTAACTAGGCAGGGATCTGTCCGTGACACGGTTCGTTTACCGTTCTATCAATTACTGCAGCTCCAATAATGACGTTAAACTAATGGCCGTTAAAATGGAAACAATGGAACGTCGGAGTTTTTTTCCAATTCATAAATTTTAACCCGCTTTTATACCAGTACCTGTACGGCAACATATAGATATATACATATGTATACCATACGAGTATACAGCACCGGTTACGGATTATCGAATGACACCCGAGTACCAATCGAAACAAAGCTAGTCAGTTTTTGAGGGATTATTTTTCTCTACCAAATGGTTACGTACATCCGTGGCGGATGTAATTTTTTACCACTGTATAACTATCCACCGGAACATTTCTAACAAAAATCGACTTACTCAATTCGAGGATTGGAACTTTGGAGTGGTACCAGCTAGTTTCGTAGTTACGTAGGCGCACGTTTATTGGTCTATACTAGATCGTGGGTAACACTGATTTACAATAATGTCCACTGTAATGTTAACGGCTAGTAATGGTTAGATACGACCTTAATTATCCGGCCAGACCGAAACTATACCCGGGTCATACATTTCACGGAATAATTAAATCTATACACTGCTACGACTTTGTTCGTTATATCGGTTAAATGCACATAGGTATATGCATGACAGAAATACAATACGTAATCTAAATTCTAACATAACCGATCGATCTCCTCTAAAGCAACAAGTTTGCCAGACACCTTAAACGAGAATAAATAATTTTCACAAAATCAAAGACATCCCGGCTGTTTATGGAAGATCTTTTCTTTCGAACCGAAACTTAGTTCATGAATAGATTAAGGCTGTCTGAGAAAAAAATAATAACGAAAACGAAGTGTGAGACAAAATCGAGGGAGCTAGGGGTTGATAATCTCTATGGTTAGTGCACAGGAAGTTTCTGGGTTCGGTATCAATGCGGTTGTTAATTTGCATTCTGCACGATACCGGCACTTAGGCATGTTTTTCAAGAAATCCTGAAGCTGTTTAGCATATTTATGTCTCGACAGCCGTGGCATGTCCCGCGTTAGTGACGGTTATTATCGATTGCTTATGAGTATACGTATATATATTTATACATTTTACGATGTTAATGGGGCACTAAATTCGCCTATTACTACCAAACGACGAAGGAGTTTTATTGAAATTTTTGATTTACGGTAATAAGCTAGTTCAAAATTAACTGTAATCCGAGTTGGCACACACCTCCGTAATTTTCTGCACCTCGAACGTATTATTTCGTCTAATTAAACCGCGATTTTATTCACATTGAAAATTAAAATCCGATCATTTTCATCGCGATTTTTATTTATTTTTTTTTCTGTTTTGGCAAACTCGAGAAAACGCAGCTTTTACAATTATTTTTCATACGAACGTGAATACCGGAACTTCTATATATGCGGCAGTAATTTCCAAGACGACGTTGACCTCACATATCTTCTTTTAAATAATGAAATGAAAATATACAAGTTGAAAAGTCGTGACAAGTCGCTGCCACGGTTTACCTACTGAAATATTTAAACCCAGAGAATTTATTGCTGACTAAGAGACGTATAATAACTGACCCACCGCCGCATACTATCCGACTAAGGATAGAAATCATAAGGGTATAACCTACCCTGTCGACAATATTGCGGTGTTACACATACGTATAGCTATACAGCCTTCGTTATATACCTTTACTCACATGCGATGTATATTTCTTGCTGAAAATGCAACGGGTTTAGGGTCTAGACACGTGGCTATATACTGAACGGGAAATTAATTGTACCAGTGAAAATATATGCAGACAACAAAGTCACCGAATTATTTATTCATTGAACTCGTGCTGACGCGTTGAATCTGCCTATTTTTTTTTTTTTTTTTTTATTAGATGCATGGATAGTAGTGCATTTCGTTTTGTTCATACGTTGCCCGTAGATTCAATCGATGTTCATTTACCGCATATTCTATCATTTGATACTCACAATTTGTCATAGAATATTTATTAATATAAAAATCGCCAGTTTATACTCTGCTGCTGAGGGGTCGGGTTGAAGTTCCGAATTTGGTAAGTTCCGAACGGTCAGAATGATGGATTCATTTGAGACGATTTCGAATTTTCAGAAACTTGGTGGAACCTAAAATTTCAAGTTTCGGAGTCTTGGCCTTTTGGATCCTTAGCTTTTGGAATTTTACACCCTCCGTGTTTTTCGAATAGAAGTTTTTTAAATCGACTATGCAGACGTACGGCGAATACTCTTTCTAAAAATTGTAAGTCGGTAATATTAAAAATTCAGAATTTAAAAATTCGGAATTTCAACTCGGCCCTTGCGAAAGCTGAGTGAAATTGTTCAAGTTTGTAGATATGGTGGCCATTGCACGGTATATCTATGGGTACACCAACATACCTCGATACTTTGACATACTCAGAATTTTTTTGCCGACCCAGAACATGTCATAGCGACAAAACCAACAAAAAATAAAAAAAAACGAAAACAGAACCAACAGTAACAAGAACAACACCGCGACATACCGCGACAAAATGCACGCGAACTCTCGGAAATTTATAGGATTCAAATTTCCGTATATAATACAAAAGAAGTTATGGTTGCCTGTGCAGACACCGGCGGGGATTCCCCGCCAGAACCGGCACCACCAGAAGTGCCACCGCGGGGCCCTTCCCTTCATGCTACTCACACGCTACGCGCTCAACAGGCCCGAAACGGCTGTCCACCAAATGCCACGGCTGGATATACCCTTCCACCGGAACAAGTTCAGTCTGAGAATTACCAAGGTAAGTTATTTTGAGAAAATCCCGGTCTAGAATCGTCGTTATAAAAAAATATTCATTGTTACATATACCTACGTAAGTTATACGTACACCTTGGGAACGATATGGGATCGAAAAAGTGTTATTTTCGTTAGAATTTAGGATAACCAAACTTAAAAGGTAGATATAATCGTAAAACAGAGTAAAACACGGGATAGTTTTGAGCCGACAAACGGTCCAAATGTTCCGGCTGCAGGCCCTCCCATATATTAAATGAAGGTTTGCGGACCGTTAACGCGATATGGCTTATCGAAAATGCATTGCAATAGATTTTGTGTAAGCATACCACGGGGCTGCACATGCACACGTTACCTTCCTGCCTCAACTCTCCCGCAGCAGTCTACATCCCCGCCGGCTAAATGATTGCCATAAAATTTAGCTGATCCCGGGGAGCAGGGGAAAACCGGCTCTGTTTCTCGTCCGATTTTTATGGGATTGGGGAAAAAAAGAAACAAATTCTACGCCTGCATTTTCGAGCCAGATCTGCACATTCGTTAAAATTAAACCAGGATATTTGATAGTCGAAATTAAACACGGAAACTCAATTATCTCCACTATCTATAAATTGTAGGCTATCTTTAATTAGAAATGAAAATTTGTCGATGGTCATAATGCAAATTCTTCAAAGATTTAATATTATAGTTGAATAAGTTCATGAACTGCTGCGAATTTTAACACAATTTTTAGCTTTTTTGTTCGCTATTTTATTTTTGATTCGGCGTACTATTCTGTATTTTCTGTCAAGGGGTTGAGCCACGTATCAATTTGACCAAACAGTGTATAACATTCGGTGGAGTTATACTCGAGAGCAAAAGCTATTTTAGTACCGTTTGAATTTATCGTGACCGAGAGATTTGCTGTTGATTTCCACTTCAATCGGATCGTTATTCCCTGGTACAATTGATAGCCAAACCAAACTGAAACCTACTAATGGCAAGTGGATAGGAATATATGCAAGCAAACAGAGGCTTGACTATATGTACAACGAATTAACGGAAGCGTTAATGCAAAATCCTGCCTCCACTTCCATTAGTTTCAACAGATTTCAGCTGACCTACGTCACCGCGCGTATGCATAATAAACCGACATACGCGCGGGCCAAATTTCTCGCACCACCAAGTTGCTGAAACGAAAACTGCATTTTTGCATTATTACATAACCCATTTTTCGACCGCGCTCCTATTTCGCGATCCATTTTCGCCAGGGCAAACACCAACCGTATCCCAAAACTACGGGAGCGCTATAACCATCGGGAAAATCATCATGTTAAATATATTCGACAGGAAATTGAAATTCAAAAACAGCACGCCTGCAGTAGTATACGCCATTATAATTATTTGATACTTTTCTCATTCTTGTTTCCTACTTTGTCAACCGAAATTTTTTTCTTCTTTGTATTATTTCACCTGAAAGGGGTGAAAAAAAAATTCAAAGAATTCATTCGGGGTTGAATAATTGAGAAACGGTGTAATTATTGTATTGCAATAATTTAAGGCACGCCAATATGATCCTTCCCGATCTAAAATCAGCCCTCCGCTTTACCTGTCGTTGACTTTCAAGGAATCCAAATCACTCGTAATTATAACAGCCAGGTATGTTACTACCCCCTCGTGAAGTTACGTTTAGACCCTGATAGTCCTTCGTCGGAATGTACACAATGCGCACATTAATTAAACCCGTTCGTAGCTATTTGTCGCACAGTATAGAATGTGACGAGAAATTTACTCGTTTCTAAAACTGCAATAGCAGCAATAGCAGCAGCAGCAGCAGCAGCTTTGAAACATCGCATTTACCCCGAAAATTATTTTCAAAACTTTTTCTCAAGCCCCTCAAAAATTGTCTCTATTACTCTGAGCGGAGTTTTTAAATTTCTAAAACTACGGGGATTTTAAAAGGATGAAAGTCCCTATGAACTTATGAATATATAAGGTTTGAGAAATCCCTGCAAGAGTTTTTCTCGCTGCAACGTAAAGCTGGAGGTACAAAACGATGAAAAGATGTTATACCTAGCCACCTTTCTCTATTAGCATAAGTGCGAAATTTATTTTCCTCGCGAGCCTGAATGGAGCAAGTGCAGGAGATTAAGACGGGCTTAGATAGGTTTTCAAGTTTTCTTTGGTAGCTGAGCGGAGTCAAGGGGTCAATGTCTTCGGGCCGAGGATCGTTGTCGGAGAATTTAAAGGCAACCGCGAGTGTTGCATAAGAAAATTGAAGCGACGATACCCAGGAGAGAAACTTGGAACGGAGACTAAGCCGGCGGTGGTATCATCCTGAGTTCTAGACGGTACTTAAGTGATACGTATTTTTGCATAACCGCAAATTAGACATAATCACTGTTACGCCCATGGGAAGGGGGGGAAACGGGAAACAGCCTCGCGATGCGAGCGAGAGAGCCAGTAACGTTGCTCGAGAATCTCCAAAGAATTTGTCTAACATTCCATTAACTCACACAATATACGGAACAATGAACTAAGCCATTAAAATATACGTGAGAAGCTCGTTCGATTGGTAATTCCGTCTTTGGAAGCCTGCCGCGATTGATTGTCCTTTACTATCGGAGTTGTAAAGCATCGTAATTTTGGGGAAATAATTTTTTTCTCTTTTTCTCTTCATCCTCTCTCGTAATGGTTACGTATATGATTTTATGGTCGAGCAAGAAAAATTGTAATTCAGAAAATTACACACTCGCGATCGTAAACAGTCTAGCTTATAATATATCTGCACAAATTGACTAGTTTTTATGATTTCTCAATTCACTGTTACTGTATCTGAAGAACTAATTTTTTGAGTACTTCTTTATTATGTACATAGTACCTATATCCAAGGTAAATATTCTTACTACTACACTACTTCTTCAGACCTTTGAAGGCAACGCAATTTGAAGTAGTAGTATAGCTGAGTGTCTTTGAGTCAGACGAGATCTTTGACTCTTTCATTTCCATGAAGTAAAAATGCGTTCTCAGCGAGTGTGATTTTTATTTTCATTTTTTTATTTTGTTTTTAGAAAATGTAACGTATATTTCTCGTCTGAGAAATCCTCTTTGAATTTAAACTTAGAATTTCGTAATAAATTGAAGAAAATTCTAGATTCATCTTCGCTTCGTTAAAAAAAGGAACGAAAAAGAGGGGGGGGGGGGGAAAAAAATTCTTGACGACACTGCCAACGCCATGATAATTCTCGTTTTTTTCGTATCTGCCGTCCGAAAGCGTGGGCGAACGTTCTGTCGTGGGTTGATAAAGGAAAATGAATGAAAAAATGAAGGCAAACAAAAAATATATACTAAAAATATAAATAAATTGCCGAATAGTAGAGAGAACGAGAAATTCTCAGACTTCAGCTTTACCCTGGAGATACCTAAGCGTGCGCAGCCCAAAGGCAGGGGGAAGGTCTGAATAATAATACTGCTAATGTGGGCCAACTTTCTAGTTACAAACCTCCCCCTCCCAACCCCCCACACCAACTCAAACCTCGCAGTTCCCAACTTGTTTCCAAACGAAGCCGTTATAGCTCAGCGTATATAGTATATGTATATAGTATATACCCACGAGCCCGAGTTTCGGTTTAGGAGAAAGAAGCAAAAGGAAAAAGAAAAAAGAAAAAAAAACCTGCCTCATACCTTAATTCTTGGATTTTCTGGCATATGATTGAAATTTAAAAAGTTATTTTTCGAGTCTGGCAAAGTTGATGTAAGCAAGGTAAAAGAGGAAAAAAACTTAAATGACCCTAAAGCTTTGAGGGTTTGGAATATCCCGAGACATAAGGACTAACGAATATATGTTTATGTAAATTTGTATGAAAATTTTGAGTAGACGGGTGCCATAATTTGTGGTAATTGACCAATTAATATGATAACGTTGGTCGCGCCGGTAAAGACTGCAGGGTACCGAAGGGGGTTCAAGGAGGTCGTTGGTCGGCGGAAATCTTGGGTAAAACCACTTGGCTTCTCAGGGGTGTCGTAAGACGCTAAATACGGTTCCTAGTATGCGAACATGGGACCCGTGGCAACGGCAAAACAATTACAATGGAAAGTAACGGCGGACAAAAGAGGCCGGAATAATGGTCCAATCACATTACCTGTTCCCCCGTAGTCCTCTCTCTCTTTCTCCACTATCTCGCCTTACCGAATAGATAAGAAGAGAAAATAAGATAAGAGAGAAGAGAGAAGAGAATAGGAAAATGTTCACGCGCACGTAGTACGAGAAGGCTATGAAATTTCTGTCCATTATTCAAGACCGTATGACCTCTCGATTCCCGGAGAGATCCTGGTAAAGAGAGGTAGAAAACGATAGCCTTTTTATTTTAAACCACGAGATTGTGATTTCGAGAAACAAAAGACTCGCGTATTAATTCTTCTCACGTTCGCTCTATCGTTTTGCCTTGATACGGCAGGTACTCTAACGAAGCTTAAACGTCGAGGTCGACCTAGTTGGGCTGTGAAGATGATAAAAGAAAATTGTCCTTCTTGCAACGGGTGCTCAGAGACCAACTCCTAGATGAAATAACAAGTAGATGCGTCAATGGAATTAACAGTTCGAGAAATAATCGCTTTACTAAAAATTCTTACCCCCGTATACAGTTTCAGTCGACTCTTTTCGGGTTTGAAAAACCAATTTCTTACTCAGGGCTGAAATAGGATATAAAATTTTGGAAACATTTTTCCTGAGCCATGTACCGATTATATTTTATCGAAGTTATAGACGGAAAGGGTGTTTCCTATGGCGTAAAACTGAGGGAAAATTGATTTTCGACTATAGCTCCTGACGTTTTGCCGAACCGAGGTTCTGTAATTACAGAAGGGGATAGAATCCGGGGTAGTATTGTCCATCGAAGAGAGGTTATCGCGGGCAATTTAAGAAGCAATTAGATAAGTGGGACCGCTTCCTAGCTCTCGACGTTCTCTGATTCGATAAATGCGTCGCCCGCAGCTTAACCGGTAGCTGCCTATACTCCTGCACCCTGCAGGACCGTAGGGAATTGAGAGAGGCTCGATGGACCGACGGTCATCCCTCAACCAATTAAGATTTTTCATCAACGGAAAAGCTGAGGCATTATTTTTTCGTTTTCCCCGCTAAGTTGACCTTCATTCAAAATTTTCGATCACAAATGCTTGATTTTCTTTACCGGGTCTCCCTCATATCCCTGCGAATCGATACGCAATGGAACAAGTAAGATTTCAAATAGTATATCTGCAGGGTAGAATTTCGGCATTTATACATCGACTAGATCGAGGCGGATCCTTGGAAGATGGACCGCGTAGTTTCAGAGACGTTGTAAGATCGAAGTAGGGTGGTTAAAGCGAAAACGGTTCCGCCACGCGTTGAGTGCGGAGAGGGTGATTCCCTTTTCCAATTTGCGGGACCCGCAGCACACCGTACCGTACCGCACTGTGCAGACGACTATCCGGAAATCCTCCGTTCCTTCAGCAGCGCAAATATGCTCCCTGTGCACACTGGCTAAGCCACAGCAGTCTCCCCCTAGTCAAGATATCTTCCGGACATCCTTCCTAAATACTTAATCCACTTCGTAGCTAATGCTGGGTAATTAATATACGAGGCAATACTGCGCGTCGAGGGCTGACGGTCAGCGCCAGACGAGGGGTGACGGCCCTCTTCCTGGCTTAATAAATATTCGATAAATTGGATTAACGAGAGGGTAGGAGAGACAGGAGCCGGTTACTTCGTACTTCGGCATGCGTTAACATGTTATATTTTATGTACCTCAAGTGCTACGAATCTGTTTTCAAATTTGGAAATAACGGACATTTACGAATCTTAAGAGTCAAAAGAAAATTTGGACCACACAGAAGCCCCATTTTTTTGTTTTCATGGAACAAACGAGCTGTGAGAACCTGAGTAAAAAAAATAAAATAGAGAAAAATAGTTTTTCATATCTACGGAAAACAGTATACAACTATACACGTATAAAAATCGCAGCGTATAGAACTAAAATCTCAGTGGAATGTTCGGCGTCCCTTGATGGACCAGTTTCGAGCTTTCTACCCCGACAAACTCTCCCGCTCCTGCATCCCGCCGCTCTCTAAGCACCCCTTTTTCACAATACAGCTCCAATTTGGAGCCCGCTTCAAAGCGCCTTTGACCCGACTACAGAAGTGACCTACGGATGCATACAAACAAGCTCTGTACTTTGGAAAATACGCTTGGTACACGGGCGCTGCACCAGCAGCATCCGCTACTATCTACGCTCCATATATACGCTGTGCTGTGGGATAGTAGCTGTACATAGATAGTTTGTTTCTGATCCAGATGTAGAGACGTGCAACGGTTATACGCCGCTTCACATTTTGTAACGTTGGAACAAACTTGCATCGAGTATGGGGGCGACACACATTAGGCAGACTAATCCCCCGGAATATAGTATAGCTGCGGGTATATATATCGTGTGTATGTAGAACTGCAGGAATTTTGTCGTAATTTCCATCGTTGCAGTGTAGGTAGTACCGCTGATTACCTTTTCCCCCCTTTTATCCCTTCGCTTTTCTCCTACCGGAAGACTAAAACCCCGAGAACCTCGATGGTACGTGTCTATGTATACGTATGTGTTCATGTGGAAGAGCTTGTGTATATTCGCAATACGCAAAGAGAGGGAGAGAGAGAGAGAGAGTGGCGTTCTTTTGGTTTACTTTGGTTTAAACTAAGAGATAAGGATTTTCTAGGTGCATTGCAGGAAGCGCAGTTCTCTTTGATATTCGAGTGGAAAGCGTGGAGAGGGCGAACAAGGAAAAGGCTATCTGTTATCTTGTTAGAATTGGATCCAATTTCCAAGTTGTCACGTGCTTAGCTAACGTGAAATTCTCGAAATAAGTGGTAGACGAAACTCTGACGTTTGATCTTGGCATAGAAAATATATATCCCCGATTTTCACAAATGCACATATACCTGAACTAAATTTGAAAAAATAAAATAAAATGAAAATGGCGACTGCTGCAAACGACTGAGAAGAAAAAATAAAAAAATACTATCGCAAATCTTGACCGGAGAGACCGACAGCCTCTTTACTTCTCTTAATCCACGAGCTCATTGGTGCGCACCAAGAAACCACATGCCTTCTTCTTCATGTGAGAGAATATCGTAGAGAAGTAGCGGACGGGCCCACATTTTAGAAATCCCTTTGTACGGCCTGCCTGCCCACGGTCTTCCAAGTCGCGTGATGCGTTAGTCTCTATAAATCTGTCGCCACCCTCTACTCCCGAACTCACCCCTTGAGGGAGAGAGAGCTGAGTTTCTCTCTGTCTTTTTCTGTCTGTTCCTCTCTGTTTCTCCTCTCACCAAACGACGACGACGACGACGACGACGACGACGAGGACCCTCTACCATTGTGGTAGGAACCGGCATAACTCAAACTGTCCTCGGTGGGCCAACCGAGGTTTGGATTTAACGGGAGATCTTATCGTTGAGACAACAATAGCACCAGGCGTTGAAATGCTTATCATTCGTCCCACCTTTAGCTACCGACAATTTATAAGCTCAAACGACGCTGCATTCTCGGCCTCAAATGACCCGGCCTGACCTCACCTGCAATAGAGAAGAGAATTCAGTATGTTGCGATAGGTCACGCCATATAGTATAACAAAGGTATTTCCTAAGGGGGAGGTGTTTCGAAATTCCATAAATTTATAAGCAGCTTCAAGAATTGAAAATAAATCATTGCGTGTCACGTGTAGGTATATATTAATACCCACCTACGTCCATCGCGGCAACGCCGCGCCGTCAAAAAATTTGAGTAAACGTTATAAACCACCCTCCGATATAATACCTACTCAGGACAAATTTTCTCCGTCACGATAACGCGGCTGTGGTCTTTAATCAAGACTACCTATATATATGTATAGAGCTATATACCTACTGCCTATTATAGGCGTATAACAAACCCGTGAATTTCATATAATCGCAGTGACTTGCGGGGTTGAAAACAATCCTGATGGACGTTAGGACGCCCAGGAAGAACCGCACCCTACAAAGCTGCTAACAAGATCAAAAGATTTTCTCTAGGTAAGCGGATCGACGGTGCTTTCTTTAATTAAGCCCCGATCTAGCGATAATGTGCGGTGCTGTTTTTCCTAATTTTCCGGGATCACCCCACCGGTTCAGCCCTCACAATTTTTCGCAGTTTGTATGGTCGATCAATTGATCGAAATTATAGTATTAATTTTTTTTTTTCGGAAACCGAACCGTTTGCCTGCTTTGCATGAAACATTTTCGATTTTGAATCCTTTGATCTCGCGTTACATGGCAAAAAGCAGGAAAATTTTGGCCCGCTGAAGTTCGTATAGCTATTTTGCGCCGCTATCCATCTACCGCTGCCACGAACGATGACGTATTAGTTTTGCAAGATGTAGCAAAGCGGATTGATAAATAGCCGAAAATACGCCACCGCGAAACAGAAACCATCCACACAACAATAACCGCGGGAATAGCGGGGGATGAAAATCCGCGATAGTGTGAGAGAGAGGGCGTATTTCTTAAATGTGCGATGTGTTATATAATGTCCATCACACATACATACATGCACGGCTAGATATATACCTACTCACAAACCAGTAATCGAGGGCAAGAAGTTGTTTGTCACGTGATTAATTTGAGATTAGCGATATACGGATGCGACCATTATACGATAGGCGCCAACTCCCACGCTACCAAAGTATTACAAGGGAAATAGACTAGCTCTTGGCGCGTCTCACACTCACGATTAACGTTCTAAAGAAACACTAGAACGAACTTAAGACCCGGGCCCTTTATCAGCTGAGAAAAATTTCCTGACACCTTATTTTTTCTTATGGTTATCGATAATACTGCGATATGAACTTAAGACGCACGGTGGCCAAGGCTGTGCCACGCTGCATCTGGATTCACTGAAAATTTCATTATAAAAATGATTGTAGCTAAGAGCTGATAAGGTTCTTTTTTTTGTATACTATATTTTGATTTGTGAAGCATGTTTGATAGTTCGAGTATACGTTCTCGATTCTGTATGTGTGAGCGTGGAATTGGCCAGATTCCTTCTTCTTTTTGATTCTTTCTGCTGCAAGATCACGCAACGGTTTGATTGTAAAACTCAAAGCTTCTGGCCGATTTCACTTTATAGCTATGGAACTTGTAATAGAACTATCACGCCGACGATAGCCTTATATTGGTTGCTTTTATGGAGGAGTTCTCGCGGCTCTGTTCCTCCTCCTTTCATTTCTGTTTTTCACCCCCTCTCGCCCTAGCTGTCTGTCTTTCTCTTTTTCCTTTTCGCCTTTTTGCCTCCCCGCTTCTTTCTTCCTGCTGCAATTTTATTCCCACGTTTTATTCCTGTGTTTTACTTCAGTTCTACTGTCGAACCACCGCACGTACCTACGATGAGGGAAATGGTGTTCCGCAGGATACTTTTCTGATGTCATTCATAGGAAAGGATTTTTTTTTTTTGTTTTTGGTCTTCTTCACTTTGTTTCTCGTTTGTTGAGGTTTGAATTCGTTTATTCTTCTAGTTGAATTAATTTCGAGTTACTCCCCGGCGCGCATGTAAGTTTCTCTTAGGTGAATGTGTATAACTTCTTGCAGGAGGGATAATATATCGTGTTCCACGCGATGCGATGGTTCGTTACGTAAATTTTCCGGAACAACGACGAGACTTAAAACTTTGCAATTAATTGTTAAACTGAAAATTTCTCCCCCTCGACCATCTCAATCCATAAATATTCATCTTGCAAGTAATTCAGCCCCCCTCTGTGCTACGCCTAGTCGTCGTTTATCGGTCGAAGAACTTCGAGACTGTTTTATGATACAGTTTTGTTTGCGAATCTTGAAAATACAATTTCAAGGAATCATTTACTCTGGCAAACAAAATTCATCCACTTCAATAATTCCCTTAAAATCAAGCTCTAAGCTTGTCGATTATTGTTATTTCATGCTCGGAACTTTCCACCTTGTAACCAACCCTCCTATTCGCTATTCAAAAACAACACAAAGATATGTGTTTAAAATCAAGTCTGACATTAACTATGCATAATTAAAATCAAACAGTTTAAAGCAGCAATAAAGTTCATTCCAAACCACACCGTACCCCACATATGCAATTATTACGCCCACGTGTCACGGTGGACATAATTCCATGTTGTTAACTCAATCACCCGTAAGCCACGTGCAATTTGTCAGTTTAATATCAGTTTGTAAATCGTTTAAGTTCACATATAAATTGCGTTGAAAACATTGCGAGGAAAAAAAAAATTTTTTCCCTCGATCATGGGATCCTGATGGTAGGCACTCGTTGGTCGACTTAATTAAGATAGGGCATCGAAACGTAACATTCTCAAAATTACGCCGCAATATCTCGTCTCTTTTATATCGCGAAAGAAGATAAAGGAAAATGAGCGAGACCATGGAATCAGGAATAGGGCGGAGGTTGGGGGGAGGACAGGTAATTAGTAGAAATATCCGAAGCATTGGCACGCTGAAAATACGTATTATGTTTATACCTATAGTTATAAATGAGGGGATGAGGATTGTCTGGGCAGAGATGATTTTTATTTTCTATAGTCTGGGGCTGTTAACCCTCGACTACGTCTTCGCGGCTCTGTACTATAACGTGGACTCTTAGTTCTCCTGGAATTTCGAGATTCAACGCTATGTCAGGAATCCGAGCCATTGTTATTGCTGGTATAATTCGCTGATTGCTCCCTTACGTCTAATAACAAATTTCTCTTATGCTTACTGTAGATGCTCGGAGTTTTCACCTAGACGAAAATGAAAAAATTTTGTTTAAATATAAGAATGAAATAGAACAGATCGAGGAAAACAAAAAGAAAAAAGATTCGGAAAATGTAATTGCTTTGATCATCTACGTCCTAGGCTATTGAACGGGAACCTCAGAGCGGAGTAACGTTCCAGGGATTCCGAAGATTCGAGGCTATATTTTTGGAATCCAGGGCTATTGTTATATCGTCGTTATAATCCGGTCTGTGCTCCCGAGGACTTCCGATATTGAATAGACTAGAATATAGAAAATAAAAGAGTTTTGCCGAGGAGGAACCGGAGCGAGGTAGCTGGAAGAGAGAAGAGAAGAAGAAGAAGAAGAAGTAGACGTCCGAGCCGAAGAAATACATGGCGAAACAAGGCGAGACGTTGATATAAAAGTGAGAGAAAATTACTCGGCAAAACGAGATTCCGTTCAGTTCGTATTTTTAAAGTTTAATGGCCATGGCGAGGCGGGCGGGCCCGAAGAGACCAGAAACACGCGACTGTAGAACGAAACAATGTGAAAGAAGAAGAATACACAGAGAAGGAAGTTGGGAAGAAAGGTGGAGCACCGGGGAGTTACGGGCTTTCAAGTATTCATAAGTTAATCAAAAACCGAAGGCGAATACCAGACCCTGGCGCATCTGGGTTCGATCTCGGCGATTCCGACCACCGCGCCGTGCCGTTGAGTAAAAATGTTTGAAATAAAGAGAGAGAGAGAGAGAGAGAGAGACCCGAATCAAAAATAGAAATATTTCTATACGATTCCGAGATTTGGCTCGTTATAATTCTTTCGAAGGATACGAAAATCCGTACCTTACCTATCCGGATTATGACTAAAGCTCCTCAATCCTCTGCAGAAGACGCGAGATCGCGTTAGAACGCTTCTGCATTCCGTAATAAAAATAAAAATGAAAAAAAAAAAAAACCCATGTCGCGTGTTTCTCGTGGCGTGAATTTCCGCCCGAAGCGAAGTAAATCTTTACTTACATCTCGAGAAATCCGCAGACGGTCTATTCGGACGAAATACCGTCTAAGAAACACTGAGCGAACGCCGTTCTATGGCTACTGTTAGCTAGGATTATCCTAGCAGCACAGGATAAAGGCTTTCTATTTAGACTCGACCATTCATCGGAGTACAAAACCGTTGCTTCTCATCCAGCTATAGTTTCTTTGTTTTTTTCTCTCGTTTTTTACTTCCTCTTCCTCTTCTTCTTATTCGTTAAATTAATTCACCCTATTATGAACATTAAATCCCGGCTTACCCGAGTGATTCTATGCAGCTTAATGAATTATAATACTGATAAAACACAGGCGTGGCGATAACGGACCCACATCGCCCAAATATGTTCGGTCATAAAAGTGCAGGCTTTTCATTAGTTCACCGACTAGATTCCGGTCTAATCCGTTCCTCAAACACATACCTACTGACTTAATTTTTCGTTCGATTTTATTCATGAACTTCCCATATACGAGACTCGCGGGAGTGAACTCTAAAATTTTTTTTCTGCCCATGTTTTAATCGACGTGGCTCCCGTTCATTCGTCGTTGTATATAATCAAGTGAAATTCTAAACGCAGTCGATGAGATCAAAAAAAAAACAAGAAGTAAAAAAAAAATGGAGGGAAAAAAATTGTTTGATTTAGTCCTGAGTGTATTGCCTACGCTAAACGAAGAGCCGTGAGTGGTTATACCTACTCGATCCCGCGAGTGAATTCCAGTTAATTGAACAGTGCAGCTCAAAAGCGAGTGGTCAAGGTCATTTAATTAGGGTGTATCGAGGTAATTTTATCGCCAACAAACCGGGTACGGTTAGAGAATCGCAGTGCGTGCGATCAGCATGATCACTGACTGACTGGATCGCATTCCCATGGGGCGAAGTAACGAGCACGGAACCGGGATTTTCACGGAACACATACTATATACGTCTGTACGATACGATACTACCCCCATCCTACATACGTACTTTTGGCTAGGAACCAACTTGCGACCCGGAACACGAAGAAAGATAATACACAGGGCTATACCGCGTGTGGTAGCGGTGAGCTTAGGGACAGGGAGGCCTTCCCTTAAGCCTCGCCCTTCCCTCTTCTCTTCCAAGTCCTATTAGCCCAGATATTGCTTCGCGAGCTGCGAAAGTAATAATTTATTTCACCGTGGCCAGCCCCGCGGGGCTGCGGCTGTATCTACGTCTGCCCGGCTCATTGTACCACAAAAATAACCCAGTGTATGATGCATGAGCGAGGGGAGTTGGACACACGAGTCCTAACCCTTGTAGGTAGAGCTGCCAGGGGTTGCCAAGGGCACTGTGGAAGGTTCCACTCTATGAGCGGAGCCAGACTTGGGGTGGCATCACTCGGTGGAAACAGAAAGTTCAAATTTCTTACCGAAATTTGTTCTTTATTTTTAATTCCGGGTCATATTCGTGAGATATTTTTTTTCCCGGTGGTTTGGCATTGCGAAATCGATGAGCTTGGGCTGATTGACCCGAGGATATGTACGGTTAGGTAGGTAGTATATACATATAACTTTGTTAAAAAATAAATCGTCTAGAAACGCGTGGGCTGGAATCAGTCAGGTATAAAATTGGAATAATATTATTTCTGTATTGTATAACGATACAAGTTCGCTCTTTCCGAGAATTTTCTTAACCTGTTTCTAACGGAATATACCTATATACTTCATTCTCTCGTTTACTCTTCGTGTTCTGCCCCCTACCCAGCTCCCACCTCGGTACCCCCTACCTTCTCATCTTATTCCCGTACTTTGGGTAACGAGACATTCGGTACATATAACAACCTCGTTCGTTTTCGATATCTGCGTTCAATATCTTTTCAAGATTAGCTTGTTTAAAATTCTATACCAACGACACCTGGCCAACTCCGTTCCCCTAATATTCGCCTTTCGTTTTACCTTCTCTTCTCTTCTCCTCTCTCTCCTCTTTCTCTCTTCCATGCCCGTTACAACACGAGGCACACGTCGAAGCCAAGAACGACAACGTTGTGACGGTGTGCGCGTTAGTAGGTTTGCTCAATATCCGACAATTTTCGTTTATTGGAAACGCCTCTTTCAGATAGATTGGACGAAGGAAAGTTAATTTCCTTGTGGAATACCAGGAAAATCACTACCACCGCGGGAAAATATTTCGGCTCGCCACGTTTGCCCGGATTTTTTCGTTATTTTTTTTTCATTTTTTTTTTTTCTCCTCTTACTTTTTATGCGTTCTATCAAAATGAAGAAAAAAAAATTCCAACGTCTGTACGAATTCGCTTTTACTATACATAAAAATTATACCGCGATTATATTATCCGATGTCAGTGAGTGCATGTGCATGTTTGTACAATTTAAACGCTGGCGAAACATTCGGTCATTCTCAATCGATAGAATATGAATGTTCAGAAACTTTATTTCATGTCTGTCATGGCGATATATGGGTGAATGAAGGTAATTCAATGGACAAAAAAATGTTCTACAATTTCATTTATTAATTTTTTTTTTTTGTGACTTACCGAAACGCGAGTTTCAGGTAATCGTGATAATTGGATCTAGTGAAATAGCTGTTGGCCATGGGAAGTAATCTCGGATAAATTTGTGGGTCGGTGATGGGGTAGAGGTATAGCCGTGTATAGGAGTTTGGCAAATGAAATTTTTATTCGAAATATAAAAGTTGAAAACTCAACCCTCCGGCTGTAATAAATAGCCTATAAATTTCATTTGCCGCGGTGTCGCTTATGACTCACGTAGGGAGCATGCGGGAGCTTTATGGACAAATTAAAATCGCTATGGTGAAATTAACGATTCCCTTGACGGGAGATGGCGACTCCAATAAAACAACGGGGTAATACACGGATGGACCGGGCCAAGCATTGCTTCACGCTGTTTCCAAGCGCGGCACGTGCGTTCTAAACGCACGAAGAGTACAACGGTAGGGTGACTTCCGGCGAAGGAGAAAATTCGGTATGAAAAAACGAAAAAAAAAGAGAAAAAAACCCCCAAAAAACCGTAATTGAAAAATAAAATTTTCGGATTTTTATACCAGTCGCTCATTTCTATTTCCGCGAAATTCTCGGCATATCAAAATTCTCGGTTAACATTAAAGCTCGCCGTTTCTCACCTTCTGTCTGCTGACGCAGGATAAGTCGCGCAGTGGGTAACTCGAGGTCGGTGCGGCAACCCTTACGCGATATAAATCTCTCGTGTATTAAAAATAATTGTGTTAAGCTACTACGCCTCCGGGTTATGCCGCGTCGCGACGCGTCGTTCACCGCGTGGGGTAGGTAGGTAGGTAGGTGTACACCGTAACGTAAGTGTGGGGATGCTTTACGCCTTCACTGTTGGCTGGTTCTCATATCTATACCTACGGGAGGCGAGAGGCTTTTGTTACCCCGTTAAATCTTCTGCTGTGAGAGAGCCACCGAGTGGCCAACGAGTACAATAGGTTCGTGATCTGCGACACCGTGTGGAGGCCACTCCCGAGAACCAAGAGCTTCCAATAAACTCTCTACTTTATGCTATAACGGAGTACAACACAACGAAACCAAACACAAAAGGTCTGCCTTTCTTATTGGATAACCAATTACGTGTCTTCAGGTGTACATTATTTTTCAACGGATGATCCTAGACCGGATATCCTGAACATAGACTCCAGGAAAATAAGATACACTTTATATCTTCGAATGCTCGTTGTATTCTCCTGCATTTCTATACCGTCGCAAGCTCATGGGCTTAAAATCATTTGTAATTTTGAATTGAGTGGTCTTCGAAACCAAACACAAAGCTCTGCCTTTCCTATTCTATACGACTGCAGATTGCACGTCTTCGTGTGTACTTTTTTATTTTTCGACGCATGATCCCAGCTCGGATATCCTCACATGTCCAATGCTCATTGTATTCTGCTGCATTTCTTTAAGGGTCGCAAGCTCAGGCTTAAAATCAAGTATGATGTTCAATTTAGTAGTATTCACTACCGATGAAGTGTAAACTGGACTGAAAGGCTTCTACAGCTCTCTTACAACCTCGTTACAGCGACGCCCTATCAGCTTTAATAACAGGGGTATATTTGTGCGGCCTTATGAGCCCTTAGCGTTTTGTTGTATATGGTTGTCATCGGAGTATCTGTGCCATAGGAGACCCAGTTTTCAGCAATACAGAAAATTTTATGCCAAAGATTGTACGACCGACGTCATTGATATCCTTGCTACACGTAGGGAGTGGGGATTTTTTTTCGTTTCCTCCTTTTTTTAACAATCGTTGGGTATGAGGGATTGTTTTTAACGTTATAACATAGCCGTGAATTTGGCGCCTCTAGCGGAGGTTCTGTCAACCATTATTATTGACCGCCCTCACTCACCCCTTTTAACATTCCGCGGGGTTCTCGCTCTCACTCTCACTCTCATTCTCACTCTCTCTCTCTCTCTCTCTCTCTATTCCACTGCTCTTTGGCTCTCAAGCCTAGGGCACTAGGTATACATATAATTACGCACTAACACGCACTCGAGCTACAATGTGTACGCAGGATTCTCAAAGCGGGATTAAAACGCTTACCTTTATGGCAAAGTTTACGTCCATGTTGGTTACGTGATGGACCTGACGGCGAAGGGCTCTTTGAAAAATACCAGGATCACGCAAGGGTCGTAGTAATTTCATCGGACGTTAGGCGTTACAGGAAAACAGAAAAAAAAAAACAAAAAAAATTATATCAATCACGAAAAAAATTTACTCTGTACAGAACACAGTGTCGTTTTTGATTGGAGTATTTTTTGAAAATACAGCAAAAATTTTTTATATTTTTTTTTTGTTTTTTTTTTGCTCTTGTGGTTTTTTTCACATATGTGACAGCTAGTAGCAGAAACCCTAAAGCGATTTATATGTTAAGTGGGTTTTAAAGTGTGTGTCTGAAAATATTTCGACAGGCACTTGTATGCCGTATACATACGCACAGGATATAGAGGTATATATGTATATAGAAACCGGAGAAAAGATAAGACATTAGGAAGATGAAAGATGGATTCTGAGCCGACAAGAATGTATATTGTAGAAGATACGAGATCCTTGAGTTTAATGTAAAAATTGAAAAATTGCTGCAAAAAGGAAATTGCGGAAATTGAAAAACGTACGTTTGAGAATTTGCAGGATGAATTATCGTCGCGACATGTTCATGTTATGATAATTTTTACACATTTTTTACTACGAAAGTACCTATACCTACAATTTTACAATAATTGATAAATTTTGAACATTTTTTTCTCAAAATTAATTTATGGCTCTTATCCTTCTCTTCCCCGCTGATCCTTGTCCGAAAAACTGTTTAGAAATCCTTGAAAAAATCGTATCGCAGTAGCAAAGAAATAATCCTTATGCATTTCTGTGAGAACATTAAATGTCATTGAATTTTATGGAAACCCCGAACACCATGGATGTGTATTTTTTGGTATAGCCGTCAATTACAGAAAAGGTCCCTCGCGTTCATCGCGTTGTTATTTTAGGACGACTGCGCCTCGAACTTGGTGAAATTCAAGCGCGTCAGATCAAATACTAAAAGACCCCGAGGATACTTTCCGCCATGTCTTTTAGACGCGGTAAAAACAGCGTTTAAATGGTGAAAAGTGAAAATGAACATCCACCTCCTTTCCGGTGAATATACAGGGTGGCCCGGAACTAAATGTCCAAAATGAAAGGTGTCCTAGAGGAGGTCGAACTGAGTAAATTCTCCCGAAGAACATGGGGTCTGCGAAGTCGCGTTCGCGAGATATCACAAGTTAAAAAAAAGTAGCGCTTTGCGCCGCCTCGACGCGGCGCAAAGCGCTACTTTTTTTTAATTTGTGATATCTCGCGAACGCGACTTCGCAGACCCCATGTTCTTCGAGAGAATTTACTCAGTTCGACCTCCTCTAGGACACCTTTCATTTTGGACATTTAGTTCTGGGCCACCCTGTATACTCAGGTTAGAAATCTCTGGATCGCGAGTCTCTCCTAGCATGCATGTAATGCTTACATGTTGCGTGAAAGTTAGGCGAAGTAAGTTTAGCGCGCGATTAAGATACGCCAGATTTGCTTACCTACTCGGTTTGACTAATATCGTTCGGTGTTAAGGAGCCACGTCATCACTTGCCACTTTACGTCTTGGCATACGTCGTAGGCATTGCGCGTAGCATATTGCGGGATTCTCTTTACCCTGCGCTCGCTATAGAGAGAATGGGATTAATCGTGGATAGGCGCGCTGTTCGCGAATCGAATTGTAATTGTAAATCCAGTTAAATAATGAATAGGGCAAGTGGAGGCGTTTCGGCATACTAAGCAGAAGGGTTGCCACGTTCCCGCTAATGGTTGTCTAAGTAACCTGATACCCGCCGCGGTAACAATTCTCTTACGAGCCTCTCGGCGGCGCGGCGTACAAACTGTCGACCGTGAGGGGCGAACCAAAGACTGTATATGGTAAATGCGGAAGAGAAACTGAGAGAGATCAACGCTAACCTTACCAACGCGAAAAGGGTTTATAATTGGTAGGTGGCGGCCGCCTAAATGGCTGCTAATGACTTTGACACACGTCTCCGCAGCCTTTCGTATCATCAGATTATTTCGCCTTAGATCTACACAGGACCGAGAAAATCGATCCATGAATAACGAGATATCCACCTCGAAAATTGTTTGCTTACTGAATTTACCTCAAAAGTTAAAAAATAGAAACGTAATAAGCCTTCATGTATTTTTATATTTCAATCAAAAGGGGTGTCAAAATGGGAGAGCAAGAACGGTCAGTGAAAAGGCGCGAAGACTCTCTTGGATGTAAGATATGGCTCGGTTGTGCTAGAAAAGTTGAAACATTTGATTCACCGGTATATTTTCCTGAGAACCGGGCGCGAGGCAGCAAAATAGATAGGGCAAGTAGTTGGAGAGGGTGTATATCCTTCAAATTACATTCAGCGCCAAATATATCATGCAGAGTCGGTGGTAAGGGGCTAGAAATAGGGATGAGAATGGGGATGGGGATGAAGCTGGGGATGGAAGCCCGCAGTGAAGCTCGGCGGAGGGTCCACCCTCTACCCTCCAACCTCCAACCTCACCAGCTCCAGTCTCCTCTGCCCTCCTATGATTAATACGACGATGTTGCGAGGATTGAACCAATTTGCGTAACATTGGACGAAGTGGATCTGGCAGGGCTCAGATGCCACTTAGAATAGTTTTGGCACAAAATATTTATCCGGTGTTTATTTAGAGGCGAGGACATTGATAAGCGAGAAGAATCGAGCTTTTTTCTTACGTCACTTTCATTTTAAATCACTAATATGATTCTTCTTTCAGCCAAAATCGAATCATTTTCATTTATCACCAGGTAACTAATAATTTAGAGAAAGGGATGAACGTGGCCCATGATAAAAAAAGAACTCGTCTCTCCCCGTCTTGGGAGAAGCTATTTGTCGTCGTTAGTTTCCTTTTTTTCTTTCTTTTTAATTTTTTTCTTTTTTACCGCGCAATGATCCACCCCATCAAGATACCCGCTTGAACAAACCCTTGACGAGATTAAACCTCGTCACTATAGTCAATTAAAAATTCAGCTGGTGCGAGAGATTAAGAATCACTCGTGTTTCTCCCTTTTTTCTCATTTCATCCACTCTTCTGCACGCCGTGCCGCGCCGGTGAGCCAAGGATGGTATAGGTAGGAAGAAGAAAGAAAAAAGATGTAAACGGTAGAACGTTCGCGCCCCAAGATTGCATCCCCTTTTTTTCACCCCACCCAACCCCCGCCCCGCCACGTTGGAGGATGCTTTTTAGGAAATAATTACTTTTAATTAGATTCTACTGGGCTAGGGCGCACCACCCCGTGCCTGAGCGCCGCACCGTCTACTCAAAGATTTAAGAATCGTCAAAACTTTTTGAATGAATCACTAAGTCAAAAACTTATAGGTCGTTGTCCCCGTAATTTAAACTTCTTCTTCCACCCAAGAAATACAAGGTCGACGTAAGGACATGGAATATGAAAATTTCTCATCCCTCAATTATCTCAGTGTCTGACCGCCGCGCCACTGGCTATAACACAACTCAGTCTCGTCCATTTTTTCATATTTTTGTTTTTGATTATTTATTTTTGTAAACAGTGCTTTTATTTTCGTAAGCTGTAGACAGACAGGCAGGCAGGCAGGCGGGCAGGGAGCCACTCGGTACTCGGTAAAACTCTTTTCAAGTATAACGAAAAGTTTATATTCGGAAAGGACGCTTTGGTATGGATTAATGAACGCCGTATACGGGGGATTGAGGAAATAATAGAGAACAGAATATATGTTGGTAGAAATGGAAGAGAACGAACCAGACTGATTCAGATTTTCAAATAGAAAACTTTAAATTGGATGTGCCGGCTAGATAATATTTGGGGCGGAAAGTTTAAATTACTGTGGCAGGTAATAGGTTTGTTGATTACGATTATTACCCGGTATTAGACTCTTCCTAACTGCAGCCCTCGCCATCCTATAACGTACCTATATACGATTATCGATTACCGCCCTGAAACACCCCCCTTTACCGAACGGTATATATGTTCAGAGGGAAAAATATAAGTTGGCCTACAAAAGGGACAAAGCTGTTACCCCATTGTTTCTCAAGTCTTTTAGATCCGAGCCGAGAGTGGCTGCTTTCCCTTCGCCGGTTCAAAGACTAAACGATTTTTAACGGGCGATGAAAAATCTTTTGACTTATTGTCACGCAAAGTACTTCTCACGTTCTTTATAAAATGGGCAAAAAAAAACAAAAGAAATGACGAAAAAAAATTAAAAAATATATAAAACGAGAAGTGAACTGTTCAGGTAATGATCGGTGGCTCTGTAACTTAAAAACCATTCGACTTTGAGCTTCTCCTAAAAAAATTGTGGAAACATTTTACTCTATAGCTAAACGGAAATTGTTAAATTATTTCGCCACTTCTCGGTCTCGGTCCACGACGCCCAGAACACCCTGCATCTTCTCCACATCCTCCTACCCAGCTTCACATTCTTGCGGTAATATGTGTGAAATTGGAAGGGTGCATTTTTAGCTTGTCATTACAAGATTGCATTCCCTGAATAGTATCAAGTGTTTACATTGCAAACAGGGACGAAAAAACCGTTCCGAAATACATGGCGATATTTCAACGTGTCTTCACGCTCTGGTTGAAATTTGGCTTATTTCATCCACCTTGCAGTTCACGTCTTTGTCGATTATCACCGCTTCGCAGAAGCCAAGACTTGTAATATCAGTAAATAATTTTGTCGTTACCTATACACCAATTATCTCTTCATTATAATATATATGGTTCATAAAATGACATCGTTACACTCCTCGATGCCCGCGTATGGTCGATGCTTCGCTGCACCCTCGAAGAGAAGAAGCGAGAGATCTGACTCTTTATTCAGCCGAAACTATAAACAAACATTCATCTTTCGTAAAAATTTTCCCGATCTTTTTTTCGTGACCTTTTTTCAACTACGTAGTCGTTTTGCCCCCCAAAGTTCGCGGGTCTCAGGTTTGGCTGTAAGGTTTGACCCGGCCCCGGCAACGCGTGGTAATTTGCACCACGACAATTGTACCCATGGGAGTCCTTCTCTTTCCCCCAATTTTCTTCTCCTTTTTCTCCCTATTCCCATACACGTTTTTGCCTAGGTGTGCAGCAAGTCATACGTACGACGTGTATACGAATGCACATTACCCGCCAATGTGAGGAAACCCATATAACATACCTCGATATTATTTTCTGTTCCAAAAATCATGAAAGGTATGGAAAAATTTCAACTGCATATATTTATCAGATAAATTCCCGGAAAAACTGGAAATATATATTTTTTACGGTCTAATTTTTTTCCTCTAACGTACAACTTCACTGACGATAAGTACAATGTATAACGCCACAGCCGGGTGCTCGTTAATTGGCAAAGTTTCTTCTTAGTTTGTTAGCTCGTTTCGTTATTTTCTCACCACGTTACTCGACAGTCTAGATACGTAGGTTGAATACAGTTTCACAGTACATATTACATACCTACGTACGTACATCTTTATCGGAATGGTACTACCGTATAAAGGTAGAAACGACAGATTCGATAAGCCTCGCGGACATCGATTTCACGTCGTAATCCCTCCGTAAAAATTCCATTCATCTCTGGCCATAATAAATCCCCAAATGATACCGTTGATGGTATTAACTTGGACAGGGCTCGGTGCATTTCACTTATTAAAGATGGCGCCTGATCTCAGGTGGGATGGGAAAAAAAAGGAAGAGAGAGGGGTCAACAATGAAGGGAAAACGGTAGAATGGCCAGGGGTCAGAACACTGCTCGATATACACATGCCCGCGCTTGCAACGGTCCAGGTATTAGATAAATTCATTCTGAAACGTTATTACACACCACATGTCAAAATGATATGTGAAAACTTGAGGTGGCAGGTAGGTATGTACGCGATATATCTGATATAATTCGTGAACCCGTGTATGTAAAAGTTTGATAAGAAATAAAAAGGAATATTCGATGGCCCTGAGGGTCGGTGGTTCGGGTGGTCTGGGGAGGATTGCCAACAAACAATCGCGTCGCGCCCTTATTTGAAAATCGAAATTGGAACGAAACACGATCCGGCAACACTAATCCTCGTGTACGAAGGGACGCCGTTTATTGAACTGACAGTTTCAAATCGCGTAGGTATTATTCCATTCAGAGCCGAAGGCGGGCGGGGAGAAAACCCTCTGTTGTGTACCTTGGTATTGCAGCAGGAAGGCCGGGGCCCCACCTCGAAAGGTATATCAACCATTTTTAATCTAAATTCTACCCCTGGCAATCCCGCAGAACTTTCTCTCTCTTTATTTCCCCTTTTTTCTATTATTTTTTCTCTTTTCCTTTTTTTTCTCTCTCTTTTCTTCAAGCTCTCGTCTACGTTTTTGCTTTGATCCGCACGGCCACTTGCGAATATACTTGGTCCACTCACCACTCATCATCTCCAATTCGACCCGAGGTATCAGGCACTTACTTACCTTCACCATTGCTTTCGGAATCCGTGTCACTGCTCCGACACTTTCAAATTTTCATTTTCCTGAAAAAAGGGGTTGAAGAGCGGATATACCACGTATGTCGAATTATTCGATCAAAAAAATCTTGAAAAAACAACGAGAAAAAAATTAAAACAAGTAAACAGAGACGAGTGTAAATACGCGAGTTGAAACGTGGGGAAAGTATGAACAGCTTGTCAAATGTTGAAGCGTCAAAGGGCTAACACTTCGTGGAGCGAGACACACGTGTCGTTGATGTTCGATACTCGAAACAATTATTGTATAAAAATTGTTTGGATGCGGAGAAAATTCTGATGCGAAAACCTGACAATTTTATTTTTTTCTCTGTTTCAGGTAATGTCAATAATTTCATCCAGTCAACTTTTACCGCTTCTAAACCGTGAGTAAGACCACATCTATCCACAAGATTTTATAGCTCACATTCCAGAGCCAATTAGCACCATGAAGATCGTCGTCGTTCAATTTACAACGAGTATTTATTTCTCAACACGTTTATGCCGCGAAATTTAGTACCTCTATAGCATCTTAATGAGTAGGGTTAGACCAGCGACGAAACCAGACCCTGGCTAACCAACTGGGTAGAGAATTTGACCGGCAAGGGTGACGCGAGAAGCCAGTGTCTCGGTCGTTGGGAAACCGCGACTAGAGGCCCGTCAATCCCACTCGTATATACAGTAACGTGACAATAGATGAACGGCAACGGCATTACAGAGGCCAAAACCATCATCGAAGGCTTTGACGGGGCTGCAAGGGCGATCAATTGACGCCGCAGGAGGTGACTGTCAGCCAAACATGCCTGTGCACAAATCTCGACAGGATTATACGGACATCAATCGCTCGGAATGGGAAACTAAAATCCACGTGATTAGTAGCTATAAATTCGAAGGGAGGTGAAAAAGTTGATAGATCCGGTGATTAGGGGTGTTTAAAATAATTGCGTTTGGTTTCATTCGATACAGCGATAAGAATTTTCGTTTCGGTATGAGCGTATGTAAGTTTTTTGATTTCACAACGATATTATATTGTTTCGAGAATCAGAGGTTTATAGAGAATTGATAAAATCAGATCGAATCTCGCATATGTAGGGAAGAAAATTTCGTGTTTATATACGTCAGAGTCTATTCCCACCGACCGCACGTTTCGAACGAATAAAGAATTTGAATAACGCGGTAACGCCGTTAAACTTTTTGTTTCGTGGTTTGGGAATTTTCACCGTACTACACCCTATACCTACGGCTACGATGGAACATCGGTAAACTTGTTTAGGAAAACAAAATAAGATATACGTCCGCGTTTCTACCGTCAGAAAATTCTCCCCTCAGGATCCACAGTCCCTCGATCAAAAACCATCCAAACAGCACAGATGCATATGAATGAGTATAGAAAAAAAAATTATATGTATGTACATATGGGTGGTCCTTAATTTGGTCAGATTCGAATTTATTAATACTCCCATGTGCCAAAATCTCTCCAAATAAATCGAAAAAAATATGGCCAATTTTATTTCCTATCACAGTATCGCTCCGAAAAATCTCAAACTTGGCACACTTCTTGAGACAGGAACCTCGGGCCTAGTTACGTTTTTTTAATTTTATTTCGAGACATTTTAGCCCGTACATAATTTTCCTCGTTTTAATGAGTGCCTATAATTTAACGACATTTAAATCTTTTATAAGATACAATCCTGACGGATGGTATAGGCGTACGACGAATGGCAGACTCGGAGTCAGCCAAGTCAGGTCTGGTGGTAGACATCCGGTGGCACTTGGCAAGAGCCATTACATACCAGGTAGTGACCACCGATAACGTTTACGCGAGCTGTTACACGTAGATGCGTAGAGTAATTAAACTTGTCAGAAGCTTGCGATCGGGCTATAATAGCCTCCACACTACCGCGTCTCTGTTTCGCACCGATAATGTCGGACAGTTTACCCTGCCAAGTCTATACCTACCTACTCCACTGGAGGGTAAGAGTAAAGTGTTAGTGTTACGGAGGGAGGGAGTGAGTGAGTAAGTTCGTGAGTAAATGCAGAGTGGGTTGACGCCTCGGGGCCAACCGTGGTGCACCCGGCTTACCCACTATATACGCGTTAAGAACTGCACAGCAATATACTGAACAAGGTAGAGAGAGCTGTATAGTACATACCTATAATAGTAGTAAACTTTATGGAATCGTCAGAGTTATAATTGTCAGTAAACCAGGTATAATTGCTGATACCATTATTGTAAGTATAGTAGAAATTTGAAACTCCAGGATCTATCCCCTGTAAAATTTTATCATTTTTTTTCTTCTCTTTTCTTATTTTTTCAAAAATCGTTAAATCTGTGGATATTTTCCGGCCGTATATTGACTCTCCCAAGTTTAATATTTGAGATTCGTTGAGCATTGGAACGAAGAAGATGATTTTTTTCCGTTGAAATACGCTCGGGATATAAAAATCTCTGCAGCCTCCGTGTAGTTTTTTGGCGTTTTATTTTATTTTATTTTATTTTTCTTCTTCGTTTTTCATTACTTTTTAGCCGAACGATCAAATAACTTCTGAATTTAAAGTCAAAATTTTTCAGCTCATTGCTTGTAGAAATGTGATCGTATAAAAAAAAAAAAACGAGAAGCAAAAAAAAGGAAAAATTGGGAAGGAAGGTACTCCGCGGTTTGTAAACTCCCGGACGTAAAATGAATTGGGATCCATTGGCGAATTCTTTTTTCTCTAACCATGAAGCTCGGGGCTCGTAGCTGGATATGGAAGAGGAAGGGTGAAACTCGGGAATAACCAGACCGCATGGACGTCGAATCGGATGATTGCAAAAGCTGACCGGATGCCCCAAGGGCATCGACTACCGAACGTATAGTATATCTGTAGAAGTTGAAGATCTCTCGTTATTGTTGCTATTTAGGATTAGCCAGGCCGGATATTGAAGCGTGGGAATCGAGAGATGATTGAAGCTTTAGAGATTCCCAACTGATAGAAATAGTCGAGGTCATAGTACGGGGCGAGTGGCCGGGTTATACTCCTATATACCAATACTCAACGAAACAAAATAATTCACCTAGATGATACTGAATTTCTAAATTACTGCATCGCCATGCGATTTTTAAAACGCTGAAAAGAAGTTGAACTAATTGCCAGAGTCATTAGGGTTGAATTATGGCCCCGGATCGATTGAAATTTGAAAAAAAATTGGTTATAAAAATAATTAATAGCGTTCTACTTCCGGCCGAGATGAGAATATGCAATTTGCGATGTGGGATTCTGATTAAATTCCTATTTTTTATATCAACGCACCGGTGTATGAGGTATACTCGTATTTAAATGAGGCGATATCATCTAGGCGTATGTATATGTGTATGCGATGTTTCCAAGCAAAATTAGAGGGAAACTGCAAACAACCCGGGCCTCAACCGCCCCAGTTTCACCCCTTCGCCATCGTGTCAGGGCAACACCGTGGCGACGCGACAACCCTTCATTTCTCTCGTTACGGCGACCGGTAACGCGATCCGAACTCTAATGAAAGGCCTATCTTCAGCAGTGTTCCGCGTTACGCTTTGTCCACCCCAAACCCAGTTTGCGCAACACTACGTACTATCCGGTGGGCAGCAGCAATTCGTAAGCCGGGACGGGCTTTCCTTCCTCGACTTCCGGCCACGTCGTATTTTTCATTTTTTTCTGTTTTTTTTTCTGTTTTGTAATGTGCTTTTTTTCGCCAAAAGTTTCGTTTCATTTATTTATTCATTCATTTACTTATTCATTCATTCATTTATTCATTTATTTATCAACATTTTTTTCGTTTTTTTTTTTTCCTTTTTTTGGTTGTTGCTCCTTCCTTTCCGTTCCCGCGTTTTTCCGCCCCAAAATTTTTTGTTTTCTTGTTTTTTTTTTTAGTTTTTTTTTTGACGCTACTCTTTTCATTTCACACTACCCACTCGCTCACGGCCGGGTACGTTACGTGTTTTTATCAGTCAACCGAGTTCGGATACGAGGACGGATTTCCGTGTCGTTATACGTTATCCTTGCGTTACCCTAGTAGCGAGTCGTAGTATAGGTACGCTTCGCGCGGTTTCGTTGGCAGTTATAAACTCTCCGGTACTCACAGAGATAGATAACTACCGTCTGGCTCGATTACTTGTTCGCGAAAAATTTCTATCCCTATCATTTTTTTTTTTCATCTATGACCATATTTCCGTGGACTTCTACGTTATTATCAAATTACACCCTATACGAGGATGAAAATTTCGATATACATGAGATACGAGACTCTGCAAGCTCCCGATTCCTAATTTTTAATTTACGTGCATATTATAGATGGAAACTCTTTTGATTGTAAAATATATTTAGCGATGTGTATATAAGTTGGGCCGATCGAACCGCTAAATATAAATAAAACACCCCCGAGGTACCGCTAATTTCTACCGCGTCGTAGATAGCTAGTAGGTAGGTAGATATATAAGGCTTAGATTTATTGGTGTTTACGTTAGATAATATGCAAAATAGGGAACTGAGCAAGCAACGAACTGAACCAACCAACCGGTTCGTTCTTTGCCAAGTATACCGGGAGCCACGCGTCGCTAGAGCTTCAGCTTCAGCATCGGCTTCGGCTTGGGCTTGGGCTCGAGCTCGGGTTTGCTCCGGTTCCTTTCTAGTCCTGTAATTAATTCGTTTGATTTATATCACCAAAGGACCTGAATGCTAATTTCTATTTACTTATTAGCAGTGCATACGAAGTAGCTTGGTTATATTGTTTTCCTGTGCGCCAGTTACAAAGCATCCCCCTTTCTGCCCGACTAACTCCACACCACGGATACCACCCGGAAACCACCCTCTTGGAGAAGATCAATAATTAAAACTTTAAAGACGCCGAGAAGCTCTTTTTTTTACCTTTTTTTTTAGTCCTCGATTTCTTCCCAGAAGATACAGTTCTACGATGGCCATTATGAGTTTTATAGAAAATCACAACCGCGCGGGTGCACGTCAAATAATTAAGGAAATGAATAAGTATCGTTTCTTTCCGTCATTCATAATATTTCTTATATACAGGGTGTCCCGGAACTAAATGTCCGAAATGAAAGGTGTCATAGAGGAGGTCGAACTGAGTAAATTCTCCCGAAGAACATGGGGTCTGCGAAGTCGCGTTCGCGAGATATCACGAGTTAAAAAAAAGTAGCGCTTCGCGCCGCGTCGACGCGGCGCGAAGCGCTACTTTTTTTTAACTCGTGATATCTCGCGAACGCGACTTCGCAGACCCCATGTTCTTCGGGAGATTTTACTCAGTTCGACCTCCTCTATGACACCTTCCATTTCGGACATTTAGTTCCGGGACACCCTGTATAAACTTCGATATATATAAATATTAACATCGAGGCCACGGGGATATCCTACCTTACTCTCATCGAAATTTGGTATGACTTTAGTGTACCGTGGTTGGTAGTTAACAATTACAACACACCCCCGTTTATGGACCGTTGTATAATGTCAGAAACTCTAACTGCGGAAGGATGTTAATCGTAAGAAAGAATTCCCCTGTACATATACAATGTGTTACAGATACCTTTAGCTTTTCCTTTTGTAATTGTGAATTTGGAAAGGGTGTAAGAGGACGGTGGTAAAGGGGTAGTCGAAGTTTAAGTGGGATGGGAAGAAAGGGGTAGCAGTAGGTGTAAAGTCGATTAATTCCGGTACAACTGACTCTGGGGGTAACGGTTAATATCGCAAGGCAGATATCATCCCGGTTGCGCAAACTAAACCCCACCGAGCGTATAGTAATCTCCGCCCACGTAAACTCACATATTACTAGCTTTATCTTCACATTAACAGGCAGGCACTAAAAGTAAACAGCGCGTCGGCACCAAAGTGCTGAGCCCAAAGAACACCCCATGGAAGATCTCGTGTGTGTAGTATATGTCCACTTTATTATATACATACTTATATACCTACTATATATAGAATCGTGGATACATCTGTACATCGTTGGTCAATTTCGAAGCCAAATTTAAATTCAAATTCACAAATTTTGACATCAGTCAGGCTTTTAATTCGAATCGTTTACTCATAGAGAAAAAGGGCATCTAGCTTCTTCCTGTAGTTTTGATACTGTTTCTTTTTCTTCACTGAGATTGAGTGTAAAGATACCTAACTCGGTTATTTAATTTTTTTTCTCGTTTTGTGGATGGCTGAGGATGAGCGACTTGTTCCACTCTTCTTTATCCGGGTGTTTGTGTTTCAGGGTAAATGAATTTTCAGTCGTTCTTTCGTTTCATTACTTCTTGAATTATCGTCTTGTTTTCAACTTTGACAAATATCAAATATTTGAAGTTTCACGATCGTTATTCAGGCATATACTTCGAGAAATTAATTTCCACGTTATACAGAGTTGAAAAATAATATAAATTATTGAAAATAGTCCAAAGGAATATGAAAATAATCGTCAGAAATCTGGAAACGAAGAACAATATTGGCGTCTCCATTCCAACCCTATAACAAATCAAGTTGTAACTCAGTATTAATTACGAATTTCTAAATTCTATATAGGTATAACAAGTTTTCTGAATGAATATAGAAAACACACGGTCACGGGAAACCGAAAATAATATCCTTATCTAGTTTAAAATATACGAACAAGGAAAAGTCATTCGGTAATAAAAGTTTGAACTCTCGGAGAACTATACGCCGGTAAAGTTTGTCTCGGGTAAAAACTGTAAATAGATTCAAAACTTTGTCGAAATGAAAATCCAATGCACGCAAGTAAAACCCATTATCAAAGCTGCAGCCAGGCGCCCCCCAGTCCGATCCTAAAAACCAAAAATTTCACATTTCATTTCATTCTCGGCTCTTTTGACTCGCTAATCGCACACATCGAACCTCATATCGCTGCCATTTTCGCTCTTCAGTTAAACTAACACTTTACCATCCCGGGGTTTTAGGCAAACGCCAAATGGCAAATGGCGATTGGCAGCGGGTCTTCGGTGAGGTTAATTAAAGTATTTCGGTTAGTACTTCAGCATCAGCATCCTCAACGGACCTTTACCTATCTAATATCCATGCGTGTGCGGTACCGGACACTGCAAACAATCTCCTCCGCCATTTTCGCACATTTTTATTTTTCTTATTTTTTTTTTTTTTCATATTTCACCCTCCGTCTGCAGACTATGAAAATTTAGCACGAAGCGTTTAAACAGAACCGTCAAGATTCAACCTCGTGCATTTTAATCCCCCCCAAAAAAGAATCTTTCATAACTAAAAATCCGTCAGGTTGTAGGTACGACCTGTGAGGAAACACCTTAATTCGGGTCTTTGATCATCGAGCTTTCATCCCTTCAAAACTACTCAAAGTCGTCGTCCAATAGATTGGATTATCCCGAAACGAACCACAAGCACCAAGACTTAATATTGGCCGGTGGGTCGCGGTCCATAAGATCCTCAGAAGCCCGCTAGTCCCGGGTTTCCCAGAGTTGTCGCATAACCACGTACATGGTACGGAATAGACGCACATACATATATACCCTCGTCGTTGAGGGTGGGAAAAAGAGGAGATGAGAGGGGCCGCGCTGGAGGTTCGGTATATTGGTTCAAGCTTCGCGTACTCAGCCCTCATGAATATGCCGTGGCAGGCGCGATGCGGAGGCAAACCTTTGGCCGAGGGGGATGATGTGCCTCCCCGTTGTACCATAGGCGAGGTAAAGAGTGACCCCTGAAATGACCTCTCCGTATCACCCCAAAATTTCGTCTTTACCTACACGCCGGTAATTGGCCCGAGGGCGAATATTTACCGACGACCTTGATTCCCAGCCAATTATAATGAAATTAAAATACGAAGAAAACTCAGAATTTTTTTTTTATCTTTTGGTTTTTGGTTTTTTATTAAATGCTTGGTCATTTGTGTACAGGTTAGCCTTTTCTTGGTTACCAAGTAGCTATAGTGTCCTCAAGTTAACGAAGACCGTTTCTTCTCCTTCTGTTTCGTTTTCTTTTTTTTATTCATCTTGGATCAAGCGCCGTGTGCAGTAGCTTGTTCTTGAAGTTAACAGAATGGTTTCAGCTCTAGTTACACACGGCGATGTTATTACTGCGAGAAAGAATTTGATCCGTACTGCAAACGTGCGTCTACTAACGAGCTAATTACCTGTAATATTGAGTCCTCGAGGCACTTCAAAGGGGAATAATAAGTCGCTCAGATTAACACTTCTACGGTTACGGTTTCCCCGAAACGGTTTTGAATTAGGGATGACTCGGGTTTATACCCTTGGGATTCCTATACGGAATCTGGCATTTAGGATATACCTGGAGGATACTAATGCACGTCATACATACGAATATGCTTTATACCTACATTTCCGTATAAAGTGGATATTAATGATTGGAGAACACCGTATACCTTACTGCAGAATGATTTTTCGCTATTTAATACAAAAAGGGAAAAAAGAGAGAGCGAGAGAGAGAGAAAAAATAAACAGGATTTTCTTAAAATACACGGAAGGAAGAACGGGCTCGAACTCTCGGCGTGGAATCACATTACAATTTCGGGGCCGCGCGTCCAGCCGTGGGCCATCAACGATAGAACGCAAAACCGTGTCGTTTTTTGCCCTTCTCTCCGTTTTCCCTCCTGCCCCTTCTCATTCTCCTTCTCCTTCTCCTTATACCGGACAGAACAGACCGTCCGGAACTCAATGAAAACTTGGCGAATTTTATTTGCCGAGGGTAAGATAGGCCTCCTTTCGTCTGCCTTCCTTCGAATCGAATTTCACGTCGCAAACTCACGCACCGCGAGACCTTTCGACTCCTGGCCGGAGGGAGTGCGCCCTTGCTGCTATACCTATACCTACTACGCTATATCCGTCCAACCGAACCAATTCCTACCATAGATGCCCAATATAGGTATACCCCACTGCACACTGAATGGTACATTTCCCAAGATTCATACAATTTCACTCTGAAATAATAACACCGAGCTATAAAAATCAGTGCCGAAAAAAAAATTTGCCCGTTCAAACATCTCCGATCTCACTTCTTTTTCCTTCCCCAAAACTTCTATCATCCGTTGTACATCCGGGAGAAAAAAGACCACTTTCTATTAGTCCCGCGGTCATTAAAAATAGAGAAAATGTCGTGAAGAGGTGAGTTTAGAGTCAGGACGTCGTGGTAATTTGAGACAGCCGAAGATCGTAATTTGTCTCGCAAGTCGCGGCTCACAGTATCCTTAGTTAACGGTGTTAGAAGCCAATATGTCCAACGTAACTTCAATGCTTCAAGTTGACGCCCTTATTACCTCTAATTGCTTCCACGATCGTGACGAGTGGCTGTCTGCACGGTATAATACTACTAAAAATTGTTTTATAAGGTCCAGTGGTAGCGATGGTAATACTAAATGCACTGAAAATCGATTTCCGAAAATCTTATCACCGTTTTTCATGAAACGAAAGCTCTCGAGGAAGCCGAGACACCCTCTGCTCTCTACCTCCAGGCATTTCGTAATGATTAGCCGAGTTACATGCGCGTGCAGTGTAGTAGCATCATGTCTCGTAGCTTCTATCTTCACCGTTCTAGCCTCCAGCCGCCAGCCTCCAGCTTCCAGCTTCCAGCTACCCTCCTAGGTACTGTAGCCGTTGTAATCCTCAATTAATGTAGCTACAAGTAAAGCTAACTATCTATGGGTTCTGTACCAGCTATAGTACGGTATACAGATGAACTCGCGAACTTTGATACACACATTCGAGGTACATCCAGAGTAGGTATATGTAAATGAAATCTCTGTTACTATGTGGTTGATTAGTCGTCTGTTTTGGTTCTGAATATACCGAATTAGGTTGATAATTTCAACTGATTCAAAGAAAAGCTAACACACGTATATTTCATGCCGTAGTTCGTTCGCGTGGTATCGAAGCCTCGAGGCCTTTATATTAGTCGAATGACTTAATCCAATTTGTCATCGTTATACGCCGCTATAAATCGTCTCTCGGATTACAACTCGCGTTAACACGTAGGCGTCGAAAACGAATCTAAATTGCTGAATTCTAATTCGGGATTCACGATCATCTGTACGATTTTACACACCGTCGCAGTTCCGACTGTATAAAGGAGTAGAATATGGTCGTCATCAACGCCCACGGCTACGTCTTAAGTCAGAGTCCCGAAAAATACTTGTGAAAATAATTAGATGGCTAGTATAACGTTGAAGAATACCATTCCGAATATCGCAGCGAGGAATTATAAGCAAGGAGATATCGCAGGTGGGAAGAGGAAGAAATTAGTTTTGTTAATAAATAATTTATATACCCATACCAGTTTAGAGAAAAAAAAGAGAACATATTTTAACCGCGCGACGCCCGTCGTCGTGTACGATAAGAAATAAAATTTATACCGACGTAATTACCAAAACTTTTCCCTGCGTTTAGTTTAGGATATACCACAGGCTATATCAGGACCTACGATGCGTGGATATTACCTTACTTTATGTCCCACTAGCTCATACGTAACGTTCGGAACAAATCGATGCGATACGCGGGTACGACGCGACGCGGCATGGGCACGGGCATCATCAGTTAGAGAAGCAACACTGCTGACGCGTTGTCTCCGTCGTTTCTCTATAATTGAACTCTGATCTTCTCTCCTTTTTCTTTACCTTTCCCTCTTCCTTTTTAGTTTTCTTTTTCTTTTTCTTCTCCTTTCTCTTCGTTCCCCGATCATCAGTTAAAGACACGATTTCCCACGGCTCGAAGTACGACCACGATGTGAATTCGAATTTTCGACGCCCAATGTCGCTTCGCGTCGCTTTGCGCGCTCACGTGCGAGCCGCAATGCGATCCAGGGTTGACCGGGTTGAATCGGCCAGAAGAAGGGTTGCGGTTTGTCGAACCAAAGTTCGACCTCGAAGTAGACTTTCCGGTTTCGCCCAACCCCGCTCTCTCTCTCTCTCTCTCTCTCTCGCTCGATCTCTCTCTTCGGTTCCTTCTAAATAACAAACCCGTTGGAGAGACGCGGGTCAGTCAGTCCGCAAAGGGTAGAGACGGGGAGGTCGCCAGAGGAATTGAACGCGGGCAAATAACCCGCTGATTAACCGAATGCCGGTCGGCGCGACAAACGTGGCTCGACCGATTATCTGTCCTCTTCTATCTACCAGCCGGATTCCCTCGGGGTGAAAACTTTCGGGTTCTGTTTGATCGAAATTGTTTGAAAAGGTCAAGCCAGATATTAATATATACACACAAAGAAAGAAAACTCGATCTGTGTTATTTATTCATTTGCTTTTTTTTGTTGTTGTCCTATTACATCGTCGCCATGAGATATGAGATTTTTCTCTGCTTAACGCACTAGTTCAATCTTAGTTCTAATTCATCCAGATTGAATAGAAAAATAAAGGTTTTAGGTGTTCAAAATTTTGGAAAATTCACACAAAAATAAATCGAGATCGTGTCTCTCACGATGCAAAAAAGGAATAGTGGCTGGCGCTATGGATCCTCAGGGGCTGAGTATGATCCGAAAAGCTGGCAGGCGTTGCCTCGCGGACTTCCACATTTATTTCGGTTTGACAGCGAATGGACAAATTGCTTTTTGAAAGCTCGCTACTCCTGATCACGCTGCCGCTTCCACCTCTTCCGCACCGCTCAGCTACTCTATTCTCACAATTCGGTTGCTGGTGGTGCTGCTGCAGGGTTCGATTGTCCGCGTTGTACCAATTACGATGGTGATCGATAAGATATTAAACCCGGACTAAATTTACGCCTGGTTTTTCTGATGGAGAGAGAAAAAAAATGCAAATTACGTTATGAAAAACGCATTTTTTTCATGATACAACCTGCACCGAGATCAGAAACTGTGTCCCTCAGTCCATGACCTGAAAGAGCATCGTAATTCAAATTCATTTTACCCATACGTAGATCTACACGTAGCTATAGTACCTACTCCACTTAATTATCGATCTGTTCCACTCGACTAATTATTTCTCCGTGACCGATCTCCCGTTCCCCCGTATCCATACTAGGGATGATTTTACCCGCAGCGAATCGGTGCGGGGTGAATCGGGATCATCCTATCCTAACCGCATGATGCGACGAACTACGGGACAGATGGCCATCGGTTCCGATTACACGGGAGGATTGTCTACGCTTTTGGATATATTATTTTAAACGCATCGTCTAACGGGATGATCGCATCCTTCAAGGATTAGGTACTGCAGGAGTTAACCATACCCATCTGCCACCGATCATCCATAACCAAATGTACGCAGCTTATACATACGTGTTCTTCCCTCCCTCTCTCTCTCTCTCTCTCTCTCTCTCTCTCGGCAGTAACCGCTTTGTATATGATGACCTGAAGATATCGTGGCCGTTGACGCGAGATCGAGGCCGGGTAACCAGGGTACACCGGGTTAAGTGACAATTTAGATGAGCTGATACGAAGGGGAAACCTCGGGATGGCTGGTTTTAGCTGATAACGATCCTCAGCGTTGCATGTAGCCGCTAAAACGGGGCTAATTATCAGCAGTGATCATTGAGTTGGAAATTTTTTTCCCCGTTTCTTTTCTTTTTTTTTTTTAATAGAAAATGAGGTAACTGGGTTGAGAATTGAAGAATACATTTTTTCATAGCGCGAAATCTCCGTACGTCATACGTATGGTATGTTCCTGTAAATATGAATTTTTATCGTTTATTTCGTTATACAGATACCAGCTACTCGTTCTACGGTTCCCAGAATGAAAATGGATTAACGAAAGAACAAATAAATTTTTTTTTTCACATCCTGCACGTATACTATATGTATATATACCTATATATGCTAGCTAGAATACGAGGTTGAGCGGAGCGGGACTGCCTGTTACGCACGAAGTGTTTCAATCAAACGCACATATTGGCTCCGAGATGAAACTCTATACCGCGACGATATTGCGTTGAGCAATAAACATTTTTGGTGTTTTTTTTTCTCCCTCTCTCTCTCTTTTGATTTTGTTTTTTCACCAGTTATTTTTCACATATATACCTATATCCTCCACCTAAAAAAAAACCGGACAAAAATATCGCAAAAATCTCACTAATCGGTACACGGAATTCAAATACTAGGTATAAAAGTAGTTCTCGAGTCTCACAGAGAACGCTACGAAAGCGGAAAACACAGGCGGGGTTAAATCCGTTGATAATTGTTACGATGCCATTTCGAAAATTCTCATTTAGGCTGTTGAACGTGTAGCTCAGTCTTAATTCTGTACATCGTGTAGGTTAATGTGCAATCGTTCGATGAGTTTCTTCCGTTTTTTTTTTTAGTTCTAAAGCAAATTCTGTCTCTTGCGTGTTAACTGCTAATTACGCTCAAAAGCTTTGAAGTTTATTTATGACCGATATTTCTCTTTTTTGTTTTTTTATTCTCTTATATACCTAAAGCTATATGACGTATGTTCGTGTATATTGCATATACCTGAGCGTATATTCCAAGGGTAGGTGCATGCTTAGGTAATTTCTAATAGCAAGCTTAAGGGTGTAGATGGGCGAGGCAGTAGCGAAGGGGTAAAGAGGCGAACGACTCGTGGGTGTATAGGGGTAGGTAGTATTTCGGAGGAGAAACTAATTTTCCGCTCATTTTGTTAATTGTAACTTTAGGCACTTTGTGTAATAACAAGAAAACATGCGATAACGGGCTCATCTCGCGAAAACCTAATTACATTTAAAGAGAACAACTTACTTACTGGAAAATTGTACTCAGCTTCTAGATATAGCTGGAGGTATATATGTACCAAAGACTTTGCCAAAGCCTCGCATGAAATCGCTAATAATATCATACATCATCATAATCATCGTCATCACACAGTTTTAATTTTCCTCTACGAATTTATCCGACCATTCGTAATCACCTGACTACAAATTTGATAGTTGCTCCCTCTCACGTTTGAACAGACAGATTTTTGTCCGAATATATTATTTCCAGGGTCAATATCACTTCGTGTACCAAAAATTGATCGAAAAAAAAAATTTGACGCTGTTTCAGTCATTTCCGTAGTATACAGGTAAATTTTTGTAGACAGTATGTATGCGCGGGTAGGGGGAGAGAGAAGAAAAAAAAAGTACTGCCTTAATTACGACTCTGGTTATGAAATGGCAGATTTATGTTCCTGCGGTAGAGAACAGAGACGAGATATTGTTAATCAGTACTCGATTGACGGATGAAATGATAGCTGAATACGTGGAAATTAGTGGGATCGTACTCCAACACAGCGATAATTGGACGTGGTGCCATGCCAGGTGCGTGTACATGGTTCTGTTTGGTACCCAAACGCGTGTCATATGCGTGCAACAAACTTGCCCCGACCACCGGCACAATTCAACATCGTACAAAGGGTTAAACGCGCGTGCCAATGTCCACGCTAGTGGTTTCATGCACCCATGTAAATTCCCTGATTAGCGATTACCATATCCCATGCACTTACAATAGTTTAGAGGCTTAGGATTTCGGGCTCTGAGTGAAGTCGATGTATTACGAATGAACACGAACATGGATAACTTCATTATCAGATCGAAGAATGAATTCCCTCTTCTCGATGCATCGATCGACGATTTTTAGAGCGATTGAATTTCAACATTTCTGATCAGAATCGAGTTTTACTTGGGCAAAGAATCTTGTGCAGTAATTTTTACATGACATACGCCAATTCCGGTGATATTATAAGACCCTGTTCAATTTAAACTAGTGGGATGTAACATTCTACACAAAATCGAGATTATTATGTGAGTATAGCTCAGGTTCGAAGGCAGGTTCGGTGCCATCGTGCCATGCACGCGCCGACTCCTAGTACCCGATAAAACGGTCCATTTGTAGGATAAGGATCCTCACGCGAGAGGGAATCGATCATACTGGCGCACGCGAGCGCGGCGCGGCGTTCTTACCATCGAGAGTTCCGTCATTCAAGAATCGAACAAAAAAATTTCTACAAAAAAAGAATGAAATAGAAAAACCAGTTATAGAATAGAAGAAACAGTTTTAAGAACAATAATTCAAAACTACCGATGTAATTACTCAATGAGAAAAAATATGAACAGGACCAAAAAAAAAGAGAAAATATAATTGAATAAGAAAAAATTTTGTCTGGATGAAACTTTTTTTTTTTTTTCAACCTGGTCTGTGAAATTTTCTCTCTGTTTTAGTATATATGAGATATTTTTCCTTGTCTTGTTCGATGTAAATTGCCCGCGGTTTTGCGTTGCATCAGTCTTCCCGAAGGATCCCCTCGTGGCTTCGCATAATGAAATTAAAGTTGCGTTGCATTTGTGAGTCTTGACAGCAATATTCTGCAATTATACGTACGAGAGGCCGTATAGTAACGTTGGATAAATTGCGAATAAGAACCCGCGCCGCGATAGCGAACGAATGGAAAGGATGAATAGCTGCAGCTCTCTCAAGATGCGAGGGGGGAGGGAGAGGAGGAGAGGGTAGGGGGTAGTAACCGCAAAAGTACAGAGGAACAGAGAAAAATAAAAGAGTACAGGTATATAGAAAAAGTGGAAAAGTGGAAAAAGAGTAAAGAGGCAAAAGTATAGGTACACAGAAAAGGAGAAACCCTTCAGCATCAAGTTTAAGTTAGCGATATGAAAATGAAAATCTAGCGGCAGTTTTCCTTTGAATCGTTTGTATACATAGACACACACACATACACATGTTTGTACATATCTATACCCCGTCCTACAAGCCCCGCGAGGTTTTCCCGAAGGTCACCTGCAGGCCACCTAATTTCCGTCCTCTCACCGGGTACCCGGTTGGTATCGTTAATTGAGCATGACCAAGGGACGTAATGTTTTTAAATTACCTTGAAATAACTCTAATTTCAACCCTTTGATGTCGACAGCTCGGGAAAAACAGTTCAGGTTTCTCTAACGCGATTCGCCCTTTCTCGTTTCGAGTTCTCCAAAGTGCCGGTTTCGGTTTATCAAACGAAAGAAAAAAAAAAAAAAAAAAGAGTAGTAATACCGGGGTAAAAAAAATAATGTCCCTTTCTTCGTTTTCCGGGATCTCCTTGAATCATGAATAATGAAAAATAAACGACAAGACCGTCTGTCCATTCACGAAATAAAAAGGGTTCCACAAAAATTGACTGCAGAAACGAAATTTCATCGCATACAATCCCCTGCAATTGCGGATTGGTATATGGACGCTGCATCCACGGGTTGTACCTTTATGCCTGGCATATTTCCATCCCAACCTTCGTGTGGGTGGCTGTTAATTCATTCCACTGGGTACCTGCGTCGCCGTCACCGCGTTGGCCAATAAAACAATTTGATTAGCCGCGTGCTTAATTGTTGAATATTCTTGGCCCCTTTCAGAGATTGCGTAATGTAGCTACACACACGTATGATCCAAGGCACGTATGCTAGTCAAGACACGTACGTTTTCACGAGGCTCGAAGCTGTGTCAGAATTCTAGAGGGATAGCAAAGGTAGGTAGACTATGTGGCTAGATATAGGCGAGTACAGTGGCTACTGATTAACACTTTGGTAAGAGTAACCGTGTGTTGGAAACACGAACTTCTAGTATACTAATACGACTCAGTATGCAATATTTTTTTCATGCAACAGGCTAGAAGGCCAGCTGTATACCATATTCTCGAATGACGTAAGATTAATCCACTTTACCTATTCTGTCACGCGAATAATTCAGCGTTAAAAGAACCCAGCTATTCGCATCCTGCATTCAGGCATGTCCGCTAATTTATTTTTTTCATTTTTTTTATTCTAGTGGCTTTTCGCGTTTCTGTGGCTTTGTATCCGGCCAGTCTGTAGCCAGAGGTAACAAATTCACTTTGGCTAATTGAATATTATAATATATATTGTATGTACATACGTGTATGTCTGTATACCTTTATCGGTATATTTTGTGACTATGTTACCGTTAATTCTCTCTTCCAAGCTGCAGGTAATTATTCGGTTATTAATAATTTGGTAATTTATTGGTGTGAATTATTCGCGCAAAGTCTGGGCTTAGAGGTATGGAAAAAAAACCTCTTTCCTCTGATATAACGCGAAAACGGAAGCTTAGTATATTTTTGGTATCTCTCGTGCCGGGAGGAGAGGCACAGCCCATCAAATCCACACCATTAGGTACGAGATAGTAGGGAGTTATGGTCGCTGTACAGCCCGTAATTATTTGTATTCAAAACGCGACCGCCCTTTTCATCCACTTAAACGCGTGTCCGGGGGTATTTCATGCACGAAATATATGTTAGCGTTCCCCTAAACGCGGAATAAATCGGTCCCAGTGATCTCACCAGCGCGGTACGGGCAACGTCGCCGCGTCCCGACGCTATCGCGACTCTGTTCTCCCTCTCAGTATAGTCCCCCAGCTCCTCCACTTGAAATTCTGTCCTCGGTGAATCCTCGAATATTTTTTCTTCCTTTTTTTTTTCTTTCTTTTCTTATCCTCCTTCTTTGAGCTTCGGCTTTCATTTCTTCACTCGCTACTTCATACATGCTATTTTATTTTTTTCTTATCCAAGATATTCGGAATCAAGGAGCCCTCATGCTTTTTGTAGAATTTTAAATACGATAAGTCGACTCAACTCCCACTCCAGCAATAGATACCGATTATAGGCGAAGCTCAAAACGCGCATTAATTTATTTCCGATTTAGGTAGTTTCTCCCGGAACTTTTTGCGCGAATTTTTATATCCCCCAATCTCTAAAAACTACTGAGATCTCTACCCACCCAGAAAGTCTGTCGCATTTATTACCCTCGACTTGCGAATAGATGAAAATAAAAACAGCGTTTACTCCGACGTGAATTCAGAGCCTCATTTCACGAGTCGACGGATCAATCCCTCCATTATTCGATCCTGGGTGTCAATGTGATGCATATAACGAACAGACGCTAAAAAAGTTTGATTTATTTCACGGCAAGTAGGATAACTATAGCCAGAGTCAAGTTTTGGGAAAAAATTTCGTTATTTTATAGTTTGAAATTCGATTTTTCTCAGACATACCGCGATGCTGCAGTCTCTCGGAAATTTCTCCGCCGATCCAATCGCTTAAAACCATTGCAGATCACTTACCTACGCCTTTTTTTTTCTCAAAGAATTTCCATCAAGTTTGAGTAGTGTTTTCACCCCCGATTTTCACTACACCCACCTATTTCCAATCAAGTGCAACTGCGCTCATGGAGTAACTCGATTCGACAGCCTATAATCTCTCTCGTGCCGCCAGGAGCTACCAGGTGCAACGTTAACGTAATTCTCCATCACAGCCGCCTCTATCATTCCCCGATATCAATATTACAAATGTGTGTACTTGTCGTAAATTTTGTATATCAGGTAGACGAGAACTTTCTTCCCTGTATCCGAATTTTTAAAAATCAAATTACATTGACCTTTTTTTTTCGTAACCCCGATTTTACACTCGGTACAACATGCTGTATCATTAGCCCGGAAACTATATCACGGACTGAAAGTACTCCGTTGCCGCAAACACTCGGGTAACTATATGTAATCCATTGATAGATACGTATGTAAATACATTATATGCATTGACCAGCTAGTAGATAGGTATATGTATATGTATGTACATGTGTGTATATGGAGAGTAGGTATTTTCAGAGCGTGACGACATCAGCGTGGGCGAACGACAGATGGGTTTTAGTAAAACTGTATAGGAACCAATACACGAATGAGGGCATGGTAGCATATATACGTATCGAAATCGGTAATGGAAGTTGGCATTGTTTTAGATTGCAGGGTGTACTATACGCTAGTTTTACCCATACGTACAATATATAAATAGGGGCGAGTGTAGTACTGTGTGTACGTAGGGCCAACGTTCACTCGTCGAAATGCACACATCTATCCTATACATATATAGTATGTATATTTATATATTAGCGGTGACGATGATCCACGATGACTGAACCCACCTAATGGACACGACACGTTTGTCTATTCGAGTACCATAGACAGATGGTCGATCTCACCTTGCATTACTCATCTATAAAATCACTGCTCTTCGGGTAAAATCGATGCATTAATTTGCGTTTGACGATCAATCACGTACCTACCGTATATGTCATGTTCCGATATATCGAAATGGACATTCTTTACTATTTTAAATAGAAAAAATTTCATTCTGATTCCTCGCTAACCGTAATTTGTGACAGTACTGACAGTCGACGGAGTATATGATACATGCAAGAGCGCCCATTTTTGTGAGATGGCTTCGTGTTATAATTAATGATTCGGTAGAAAGACAAGCCTCGGCTTCGCGTTTAATCACGATAAGATAAAATAGCTGATCCCGACTTCTGCCGAGTCGGTTGGCTGGGTTCTGCATGAGCGATGATGGTTGTATTTCCTGGGCATTTGTCATATCTCTTCCATCTTTCATATATAAACGGATGCTACAATACTCGTTCAGGTATATATGTGGGTGTAGTCGTTTATACTATCAACGATTCTTCATTCTCCCATCTTTCTTCTCTCTCCGTATACGAAGAGTAAGAAGAAGAACGGTCTCGTTTGAGACCAAAACCGCGAAAGACACGATCCAGCTCACCGTTACCGTCGTCTTTCCGACGTTTTGATGAGCCAGGATTTGGCTGGGGTCCAGGGTCCCAGACTACCGGTGCAAACGCCACTCGACTCTCATCTACCAACCGTGCAACTTTCGGCCCATCACACCGGCCTACGGCGGATTTCCGTTCCCTCTCTAACCTCCTCTTTCCCTTTTAATTTTCTTCTTCCGTTCGGTCCTTCTTTCATCTTTCTTCTTCATCCCCCGTCCCAACCACCGCCACGGGACTCTCTCGCCCACACATACGTATACTGATCCCTATCGTACATGATCACTATAGGTATAATTAACCACAAAAAAGTCCTCCGATGCGTGGTGGTTGAGCTTTAATTATCTTCACTTTCGCTTAATTCTTAGCACGAGGAGAAAAAAAAAAGCTCATATGGAATAATTGCTAGGCATATCTTGATGCAATATCATGACGCAGTTTCCGAGGCGTTATTATTAGTCTGTTGTTGAAATTACAGTTTCATTTTTCACACGCCCGCTCAACAACACCCGTATTATTACGACTCAATCAGTTTTCTCTACGGGGTTTTCTGTCGCGGGAAAGGGGAGTATGGGGGAGGGGGTTGGGTTCCTCTCGTAGACTCAGCGTGGAACTGTGAAAGTGGGCTTTCTCAATATGCCAAAACCATTTTTCACCGCGCATTAGCATCGGGACGCGTGTCGGGTTCATTTGTCAACCCCTACCGGTTGGTTTATACGTTATAGGTAGTGTATGGTAGTGCCGTAGACGGCGATAAATACGTAAGTGTATAACTCTATCATGCAATATCTACTACGGGGACAATATTACGAACAAAGTATCGACTATGAAATACTGTTGCAGCAGCACGCGCGTATGGGATAGGCTTTAGGTACGAATGAGGAGCAAGAATTGATCGCCGGAACCATGCTGTTTTATATAAACAAGGGGCACCATGAGAGACACGTGCAGGACCTCGCCTTTCCGCCTTTTCTAACGCTCGTTTACAATCAACGATCCCGTTCCCTCCTCAATCCTGATGCCTGGACTCAGTAATGGTCCGAAGAAAGGTATTGAAACAGGCTAAGAACCGGAGGGGGTCCATGGGCGAAGGATATTAGCTCCTAGAATGAACGGAGCCTATACCTCGCCCACGTCCATCGGCGAGGATTAACGTGAGGATAATAATAAAAAGTGAAAAAAAGAAACGGTCTTGCGGCAGTGCAAGTTGAATTATAAAATGTCACTGCATTCCCACGGAGTTTTTTATGCACTGAACCTAATGTATGTTACATAAGTATAATGTCAGTATGGGTATACCATTTTGTTGAAGGATAGATAATTGAGACGCCATAAAAGATATTCGGGGACATAATAATGTATAAATAGGGGGTAAAATCTCTTTTGATTTGAAGATAAATCGGGCACATCCTCGACAGTTATATTCGCGCGTCATTGAACGTCCTTCGGTGGTAATCTAAATCCTTTGAAAATCTAAAACTAGATCTAAATCGGGGGCGATTTTATCAACGTGTTTGTCCGCCTCGCGCGTCCTTCCTGCAAGCAAAGGAACCTTCTCTTTCTCTCTTTTTTTTTTCTTCTTTTTCTAATTCTCTCTCTCTATCTATTTTCGTGATGAGAATTACGAGGGGACGATTATCAAGGATTTTCCCTAATATATTCGGCATAGCCTGATAAAGTATCGGATGAATTATGGGGATGAGATCGGAATGAACGGACGCTCACGAAACCCTCTACGGTCGACTGCATGGGGGAATTTTCAAGGGGGGGTTTGGTGACGGTCACGTGGCGCGGTGTGCCAATGCGGTGAAATTTATTACCCCAAAGAGCGAAAATGATTTTTGAGGTCTGATGGTTACTCCTCGATGCCAGGATTGCCTATTCCTTCTTTATCCTGTTTTTCTCTCCTTTTTTAATTCGAAATCTGATCACACGTCAATTATAAAATCACACTTTTCTTCTTGCCTTTGAATTCAAAATTTTGAGCATGATATAAAAATTCTTCAGTACTACAGGAATGTTCGAAAAAAAAAAAAAAAAAATTTATAGCTGTTTCACGGAGTTGCACATACGTACTACAGGGTATAAGGTTTAATTGTATAATACGATATGTAACCGAGTGAGTTTTAATTGCAATTACTTGGTTTAAACCCGAAATTTTCCGTGACGCCGTAAAGTTTGAGAACGTATGTTGTTCAATTGGTGTAATACGGATATGGTGTATGGGATCGTAAATTTTGATCAACTTTAATCGTCTTTAATCCGTAAGAATTAAAAGCATATGTCGCTGCGAAGCGAATTGTAGAAAATTGCTTGAGCCCCATCTACTCTCCGCTCCCTTTTCCTCTCTCTTTCTCCCTCGCTTTGGCTGCATCCCTCTTCTCGTCCCCCACGTGTCACATTCGTTTTTACAGGCTCATGCATTTATATGGGATTGTAAAGTACATATATAAATGTATATATCCCGTACCCATCTATGTACCTATCTCTACCTCTACCTACCTTCTTAGATGTAGGTATAAGGTATATGGGGGGTATAACTATATGATACGAAACGTTGCACATTGACGAGGGCTGGGATTTGTCTGACTGATGACTGGAGATAGATAAAGATCGAAACTGTTCGCTCGAAAGGACGGGCATTGTAACGACTCTTATTTGTCGCATCAATTAGGATTTGTCAAAAATATTATCGGGGGGTCGTTTGATGTACAAGTTTATATCCTCCGTTTGATCTTCACTTACAATGGTACAATTCTCCTCGATATCCCCCATCTATAACTAACAATTAAAAATTGTACGGTGAAAACATTCGTTAGAAGCAAAAGATTTGCGGGATGAAATAAGCCCATTACACACACATGTATTCCGTTTAGAAATTCAAAGATGAGGATTCGACAAGACTTGACAAAAAACGTGATTACGAATTTTAGCATTCATCCTTTTTTTACCTATGTCTCCTTTTTCATTCTTCGAGGGCTGTAGGGAGAATTTATTTATTAGATATCGTATGTACGCGTCTCTACCTTATATATAAGATTTTATTCGTTATTTGCCAACGTATTGAAGGAATCAATCCAAAGTGGACTTAAGTCCGGGTCAACTTATTGCCAACTTATTGCCCCTCGAAAGTTTTCCATAACAGCTGTTCTTCGAACACATTTGTGAACAACGTGAAGAATCGATAGTACAAAAGTTTTCACCTCGATTTGATTCTCCTTGATCTGAGGCATAAAGTAAAACGTCAGTTCTGAAGGGAATTTCTTATTTCCAAGATATCCGCAAATATTATCAATGCGTTTCAAAAGTTCGACGACCAAATATTGAAATGAAATTGGTCAAAAAATTGACCAAAATTACGTCTGATAATAATCAACGTTCAAATTTTCGTTCAAACTATTCGTTGAAGAGCAAAACAAAAAAAATTAGCAAAAATTTGAGAAGAGAATAATTAAACTCTGAGTTGAGTGCTTATAGTTTCTTTGCTAGGTAAAAGTGACGTTGAAATGGTGTCCGCTGGGCGTTTGCTCATTTGAAACTTGAAATATGGATGTAAATGTAAAACTGTACCGCGATCAACCAGACCGGAAACCCGTTTCATTCATATTCATCCGGCGTTGGCCGTATTGACGCGCCGTGGCGTATGTGGAATTCCTTCCATCGCACGGTCACATCTAATCGAGACGAAAACGCAGCACGGAGAACACGCTGCGTTTTAAACCAGATAGAGACGAATCTATTCGACGGCAACAAAATCGATGATAAAAAATATGAAGATTTGCACCCCATCATATGCTGCTTAGAACGATATACAGGGTGTCCCAGAAGTAAATGTCCAAAATGAAAGGTGTCCTAGAGGAGGTCGAACTGAGTAAATTGCCCCGAAGAACACGGGGTCTGCGAAGTCGCGTTCGCGAGATATCGCAAGTTAAAAAAAAGTAGCGCTTTGCGCCGCCTCGACGCGGCGCAAAGCGCTACTTTTTTTTAACTTGCGATATCTCGCGAACGCGACTTCGCAGACCCCGTGTTCTTCGGGGCAATTTACTCAGTTCGACCTCCTCTAGGACACCTTTCATTTTGGACATTTACTTCTGGGACACCCTGTATATAACGAAATATGTTTACGTATCGTCTGTTCGATAATTTTCGCTCTGATAGAAGAAAAATTAATAAATAATTAGACATTTTCGTATCACGTGTCTGTCGGTATTCCTTCGCGTACTTCCCCAACTTTATCGTGACTAATTGGCAGGTAATGAGAAGTTTTCTCATCTAGAACTCGACGATCGTATAGGTATAAGGATAGTTGGAAATGATACCTAATTTGTAGAAGTTGTGATTAAGCTGCAACTTGACACGCAGTTCTATGGAAAAATAGGCGTTCGTCCGATCGTATAACCGCATTCGCACCGCATAATCGACAAATTGAACGAACGACAAAAGTTGAACGTTTTATGCCCGGGCAGAGTTGGCGTTCAACAGCTGGAGAAAAAGTTTTGTTCAAGGAAGCGATAAGAGAGACACTCCTTCTCTCTCCTGGCCCCTTTTTTTCTTCCATCTCCTTTTTATTTCTCTTTCTCTCTCTATTTCTCCCTGACCCGTTGCGGAACTCTTTATTTGACTTCGGAATTAGCTGCTTTAATGCGGTTAAAGAATAGAAAGAATACGAAGCCCGGAGGTGGCCTCTGATCGTGCCTTGTTTAGAAATCGGGCTCTTACCGGGCTAGGTAACTTATTCCTCGCGTTCCGGTAATTGGATTAGAGCGAATTACGATCCTTGCTTAAGAATCGGAGGGTGTGCCCTTATACCACGACCAACTTATTTGCTCCATTCAAATCGCTCCCACGCCTTACCTACTTCTCTACTTAAACTGCAGGTCAAATGGGGTCAGTTGAATAATCTTTAAAAATAATTCCTGCAGCAAATTTTTAAATAATCACCAAGGATATGAACTCACGCTGCTTCGTGTAATTTAGATTTTTGTGGTGGAGACGGAATCCTGTACCGAATACGAGTTTAATTGAGCGAAATCTTGGAAACTGTTGAACGGATAAAGAGAGAGTGTGGTAGTAACCTTGGGCCAAATAGATCGAACGGTATTCTCAGCTCGATTTACACCAATAAAATACTATAATTAGAAACATACGGTTTGCAATTAAGATCGAGATTGCTTTGGCAATGGATCGAGATTCCTATTCCTCGATTGATGTAGAATATTATCGTGAGGTTTCCAATTGATTTGTTAAAATCGTTATATCTTTAACCGAATCAAAGTGATCGATAATTTTTGAAAATAAGGAGAAATAAATAATTGATATTACTGTATTTCGTCGCCCGGTTATTCTCGTCATCGCCGCAACTTCCTCGTCCTTTTAGAATTTTCTTGAGAGGATTTGGCCAGCGAGTCATCCCCTAAGCGAAGAGATGAGGGCCAGAGAGGTTGCGTCGAGGATCCTCTCCTGGGTAAGAATAAAAATGAATTCGTAATTTCTAATTCGGTTCAGGTTGGAGGACTGCGAGTTGAAATATTCAATGTTTCGCTTACAGGATCGCGAATTTTAGCGGACAGAAATGTAGGGCAGGTATAGATCGAAACTAGCGAAAAATTAAACGTCCGAGTGGGGAGGCAAAATCGAGGAATGAAAATTGCTACGCGTACGTGGCACATAACCCAGATTTAAACTTCGTATAAAACTCCAATTTTTTTATTTTATTTTTTTCCTTTTTTTTCTCGTTTTTACTTTTTTTTCCCTCTCTACCCCCGGGAAACACGATTCACTCAAAATTCATATCCACACTAAAAATCCGGATGTACTCGTTAAACCTATGCAAACGTAACCGCATGAGAAGAAGAAGATAAGAATTCTGCCTAATTTTATAAACCAAGTCGAATTATTCAATACGATATATCTTCCCATAAAAAAATAATGCCCTTTACAAAACGAAACAGATATCCATTGACCGCAGCTAATACTTGGCTCATGTTTAACTTTCACATCTATAATGTTGAAGAGGTATGATAGAGGATAGAGTAGAGTGGAGTAGAGAACGAGGAGGGTTGGAGATTCGACTCATATATTTACAGCGAGCAAACATCATTAGCGCATCAATTAAATACAATTATATGCAGGCAAGTTCGGTCACGGTGTTCATGGGTTGACCAAAAAGGAGTACATACATACATACGATGGTGATAATAAACTGCGGCATATTATAGTGGCATACAAATTTCTTTTCGCTTCGGGGATTGTTGCCGCAGTTTGTTTCAGGACGAGAGAAAATCTGTTCGGTACTCGTGTATGTAGTTAGATACTGAAACGACACGTACTTATACAGTCGTTTTACCATTGCCAGGACAATAATAACGTACGTGCTTCTCTGTACTTTTAAATAAAGGCCTAGGTACCAGTCTCAAACTTTTATTACATTCATCACATTTATTGTATATACAATATTGATTATTGATTCTAACGTAGAAGAAATATTGCCAAGAATTATATGTGTATATATTACAGAGAGAGAGAGAGAGAGAGAGAGAGAGAGAGAGAGAAGTTTGGGGTAAATTTTTAACACGTTGTCATTGTAATTTATTCCAGTCAAAGTGTTTTCATTTTTACCCTGGAAGCTTTCGAGATGAGCGAAACTCCGCAACTGCAGTTGCAGCAGCAGCAGCTAGGCTGCAGTTTTAGTTGCGGCTTGGAATTATAAACGAGTAGGTGGGTACAGGATAGGATAGGATAGGATAGGGTATTGTATAGCGACCCGGTTAGGTGGGAATATTATCAGCGAACGACACGCTGCAGGGTGAACTGTTTCAAAAATGGTCAATTCGGCTTTGCGCCGCGCAAGGACCCTTCAAATTGCACTCGAATCGGGTTCCATAGGGATGCAGTGAGCGGGTTCCAGTGGCGCGTACAATTCCATCGTGTGAAAATCTAATTAGTCGGATTAGCCTTGAACGTGTTACCGCGGCGGTGCGTTACTAACGGCACTTTCATACAATTCACGTTTGCAATTACGAACGGGTTGGCAAAAGAGAGAATAAAAAAAAAAAAATGAAAAAAAAAAACAAAAACCCGTATACCCAAATAAAAGATATAAAAAACGAAAAAACGGAGAAAAAAAAAAAAAACGGAAAGCACAAAGAAAAAAAAAATCGGAAAAAAATCAAAAGGAGAACAAAAAACAGCTGTTGACCCAGAGAATCGCTTTTCCACGGTTTAATGACGGGGTGCCAGAACTCCTCTCCCCGTCGGAGAAAAGCATCGGTGGGGGCGTTTAAACCAGGTCAGCTAAAAAAAGAAAAAGAAGAAGAAGGAAAAAATAAAAAATAGAAAAAAATAGGTATACCTACGCGGCTAACAAGATATATTCCTATAGAATAATTTACCGTCATTTTGCCCGTATATACCTACTCGAGGAGGATCATTCATTCAGATTTCTTTACGGTTTAAGAAACAAAGAGCAGACCCTGCAGTACTAATTGCAGACCTCTGCTGCTGCAATGCCGTAAATATTAAATTATCGAATAATTTTCTCACCGATATCTTCAAGCAGTAATGTAGAAAAAAAGACAAGAACAAAAAAAGATTTTTGAAGCTTCAACAGATTTTTCATTTTCCATGCAGTTCTTTTTTTTCTTCCTCTTCTCTTCTTTTTCTTATTCTCCTCTGTACGAAGTATAAAAGCTTGACGATTCTGCCGATAAATTAACTACTCTATACATAGTACGTATACCTGTATGATCGTACACTTATATGGGTGTCTTAATCTCGCGTGACTCGACCCTGCAGTAACCGGACATAAAAAAAGATTCCATCCGACACCTGAGCGACGCGTGTACCTTTAATATTGCGTGAAATATTATAATTACGGTTAGGTGCTCTAGATTGCAGAGGAAGATTACCGTGACGTGGTTCTCCGCTACCGGAGGGATAAACGGGATAAAATAAAATAAAATAAAATGAAATAAAATAAAACGAGTACGGATGAAACGAAAAACAAAAAGAAACTAGTAAAAATAGAGAAAAAAAAACAAAAACTAAGCGAGGGAAAGAGAAAGAAAGATACAGAAAAATAAGCAATAATGTAGGTGTTCAGTCTTTTTCACTCTTTCTCTCTCCTTCTCTATCTCTCTCCGTTAAACCACTAGCTTGCTGCTTCACAGCCCCATTTATTTCACCGGTTTTATCTCCTAAAAACGATATATACCTTATACAGGCTCTCAAAGTAGATATCAGCTGATTTTATTCACCGTTCGATTCTGACAATGTGGACAATAAAAAAAACAAAAAATAACTAAATAAAAGGAAAGAAGCTCAGAACGATCGTATATACCTATAGTATCGTCTCATAGCGAAAAGTGAACCGTTCTATTTTCGAAAGAACAAAAAACTTGAGTAATTTTGAATAAATAGATATGCTCAGTGACTAGTCTTGTCGTTTTTTCTGTTTTCTTTTTTTTTTTTTTTTTTTTTTTTTTTTTGTGTCAACGCGCTTTTCAGATCGTCTTTTTGCCCCGTTCTTTGCTCCACTCCGCTTTCGTTTCCATTCGATTACCTCTCCGTACGGCAATAGCGAAAATAACGTAAATCGCATGGCCCAATAGACTGATACGCGTTAATGGAATTGAATCGTTTTTTCTTTTACAGTTTTTTTGTTTTTGTAATTTTTTTGCATACATATACATACGCAGCCATACTTTCACTCGCATAGTATTTTAGCGCCGTAGACTCGTCGTGGCTCGGTGACTCTTCTTTTCTCCTACTGTTCTAATCGAAGAAGCGCTAAAATGCGAAAGAAAAAATGAAAGAAAGAAAGAAAGAAGAAAGAAAGGACTGAGGCGAGGGAGCGAGAAAGTCCTGCAGGACACGGACTGCGGAGAAAAAATACGCCAAGCCTAGCTAAGTTTTTACGCTTGCTCAGCGAACAAGTTAATCATTCTGGGCGAGAGCGGGGGATGTAAAAGAACAAAAAAAAAAAAAAGGAAAAGAGAAAGAGAAAGAAAAAAAAAATCTAGGAAAAGCTTTAAATAACGCGTCCGAAGCGTTCTGCTTCGCGTCTACTCTTCTGTCCTGAAATTACACCGGTTGGTAGTCCTACGGCAACGATCCTCACCCATCGCAGAACCTAGGGTCCACCTGAAACCATTTCCACCTAACCTCGGGGACTCCGACGAAATTACACTTTTTGCATTGCCGCGACCGCGACCGCGACGAACGGCGTCGCTCCCAGTCCTCACTCTATCGCCATTTCTTATCATCGCGCCACGTAAGACTCGAGCCTAAGTTTTTGCAATCCCAATCCCAAAGTAGACACGCGATGGTCCTTTCAAGATGATAAAATTTCCAGTCTTAATTGAGAAGCCGTTACCAAAATTCCATTTGCCATTTCATTTTTTTGGAGCAAGTTTTGTGTTTTTGTTTCCATTTTATTCTCTCTTCTTTCTAATTTGGCCCGCATGAAGGTATATACAATCCTGATAATGACGTGTACCGTAAACTTTTCTACACGATATGTGAAACGACGTGGTGCGGATTGACGGCCGCAGTTTGATATGAAAAACAAATTAATTTAATTATATCTCCGCGAACGGATAAAAATTATACAAAGCCAGACGCTGAATGGTATTTTTTAATTAATTACAAATCATAATTAGCAGTTTTGCTTTATCATATCACGATAATTTTTTCTCTTAGTTATCATTTACTCATAGTTTTTATTAGATTTTTTTTTCTCTCTGCTGTCTGTTCGTTACTTTGCTGCGTGTTCGATTTTTTTTTGCTATTCGTTTTATTAAAACCCGAAAATAATGATCGGTGATAAAGTAACGTGAAATTCGAAAATTCGTACATATCTCTCATATTTTCGAGGCACGTTCGTCCGCGAACTGCACCCGCGATCGCTCGCGAATTCCGGTGACTTGATAAAAATAAATCGACGGTAGAGTCCTTCGTCAGTACAGCAGGAATTGCAAACTATAAATGCATAAACCATATACCTACATATACATACGTATATACATGGTAGGTATTTTCCGTCAGATGCCGCCTCTGTTTTCAATATAATCTATCATTTCATATTGTTCCCGCGCTCTTCCGATACACACGGATGTTCGTGGAAGATAAATTTCACGTTTTATGTATAGAATACATATACCTATAATATAGGTTCAGACTGATTGCTATATGGGTATTTTTGTTTTTCTTTGTTTTCGAATTTTGAATTTCTATACAGATCTGCATGCGACTGATTGCTGACTGATTTCGATCAATTCGGAAGATTGGGTCCCTTTCGGTTTTACAGGAATTCCATAAAATATCGATCATTCACCTGCAGCACCAAAAAAAAAAAAAAAAATTCCCTAACTATGATGACTCTACCTTCTTCTTGCAGTAGTTATTAATTTAGGGGCGTACCGAGATATGTATTATTATACCTATATATGGTGACAAATATGTACACAGTGGATGTATAGGCACGTGAATAGTCAGGCTGTACAAAGTTTGTACGAAGTAAACTATACGCGAGGATATATGTATACGTATATAGACGATATTATATAGTGAAGCGTGAGCCTGATATCCATCTTTTATGACGAAATTCGGATTCAATTTGCTACTCGATATCAAGCGAAACTCTGGCGTCCTGGCTACGCGCGCTGGGCCGATTCGAGTTCATAGAAACTGACGTACGTATACATCGTATCCCATATACGTATATGTACATGTTATGAACTATTTTATTCTAAGAATATGTCTCGTCAATATACAAAATTGTGAATGCATTTGACGGGGAATGAAAGTAGCTGATCATATTCGTAAATATGTATATACATATATGTATGTATAATACAGAATTCGAAATTGTTCCAAATTTGTTGCGAAAATTTCTTTGAAAAGAACGTAAAGATCGTACGAAGAATATGATTATTGGATCGAAATATCTGTACGGTTACAAAAGAAAAATCGAAATCAAAATCGGGGGAAAAAAAGGAGACTTAGAAGAAGAAAAAGTAATTTTGTAAATCTCATATCACGCGTCACATACGCGATTTCCCCGAGGCTATACAATCTAAACTGAGTAATTAAATGAGAAAATATTACGTGAAGCAGAGCATATAACACCTCCCTCCGTAAACAACTTACTACGACGTTTAGCTAACGGAACCGCAATACAAACCACTTTACGCTATGCGGAAAACGTGCGGATATCAAAAGTAAAGGGGAAGTAGCGAAGTGCCCGGGGGATGGCATCGCACCGACCTGAAGCAAATTTTAATATCTGTATATAATAACGCGTCTCGATTCCCCCATGGTAGAATTTTTTTTTCAATTTTTTTTTCCAACTCTTAGGTAAAGAATAAAAAAAAAAATCAAATCGCTGCAAACAGGAGAAATAAAATTAACGGCACTTAGGCCATCACGTTCTTCACATCCGAGTATTTCGCTCGCGTAAAGCTCGCGCTTTGTACTCAAGGTATACGTCCGGCAGTAGGAAGCGAGGCGGTGTTTCCTAGCGTGGTAAAACTCATCTCCTCTTGCACACAGGTCAAACGATCTTGGTTCGTAGGTCTCTGATCGATAGATCGACGCGGGGTCGAGAGAGAGAAAATATGTAGTAGGGTAGGTACCGTGCAGAGCGCGCACTTCCCCGAACGATCTTCTTCTTCTTCTTCTTCTACTTCTAGGCAGCTCTATTTGATCAAACGCTTCGGGAGTAAAAGTCTAAGAGAATAGACCGCAAAGGCACTAAGAAACGGAAGAAAGAGTGACAAAGTTCCCTTCCCTATCCCCAATCCCCCGTCCACATCACAACCCCCCCCCGAGCTTTTAAGGCGACGAGTTTTGGACTCGACGCTAGGTACAGATCGATGTTATATACCTATACATATATTCAGTTTCACAGTTATTGCCTTTAGGCTAGACTAAAATCCCGAAGTAATTTCATCCGCTTTGATAGACACCTAGATACAAAGAAATCGGAATAAAACGGAAAGTAGATCAACGTCGACGACTTGCGAAAATAGTTATCTCTTCCGATTATAACAACAAATCGAAAATCTCGCAATTTTCATACTCGAGCTTGACTCGATTTATTTCGTTACTTCCACTCGCGTTCAGATCCTTCTAGAAAATCTGTATTTTAAGTGTCGTAGAAGTAAGCTCGAAAGCTTGACGACCCAAGAACCCGCAATCTCTAGAGCGGTCAATTTCCTTCGCCTAACAAATTTTTCACCCTCGCCAGCTCGCCCTAAGCCGAACCACGGTTCTCTTTGGAAGGTAAAATTTCGCTACTGCGTCCGTTTATTTTTTTTTTTTTTCTCCGCTGAGAAATAGAGAAAAATTTTCCTAAAAATTAGAAAAAAAAAGTGAAAAAAATATACTTACACCCGACAGGCATATTTCTCTGGTAAATATTACCAGAGCCAGATTTTTGATACGCGTTCTAAATCTCGCTCTACCTGTACGGTTCGGTTTTCTATAGTTTCTGTAATTCCGTTCCTCGTTGGTATTTTCGTTGGATAAAATTCCAGCCGATTGGGTGCTTTTGAAAAAAAAAAGAACAGAAAAGAAAAAAAAACCCTCCAAATCTTTTACTGTTATACTTGAGCGCTGCGCACGTACCTACACCTTTAGCGTCGTAGAGGTGCACCTTTCAGCCTTCAGCCTTCAGCAAGAGAAGATTACATCGGCTCAAACAACAAAATATTCATGCTTCCTTCGCCCTGCCAAACAATAACCATTGTAAGGCGAACGGCGCATAATGTTTCTCGATATTACTATTTTTTATCCCCTCGGGTCTCGTTCGGGGACGCTATGCCTTCCACGAATGCAAATTTACAACTACGATATCCAAGGGAACGGTCCTCATACACCGGTTCAAATATCGGCTCAAATACTCGAAGAATTAATAGTCCAAAGATCATCAACGGTCGCGATGGATATCTGTTCCAATTTCACCTGAAACTGCAGTATTGCATTCTATTTTTTTATTCTTTATATTTTACTTTCCACGAGACACACTACGTATATCTACAAGTACTTATCGTAAAACGAGAACAGATATAGGTATAACTGTTTCCCTCTTAAGATATGTGAAAGGAAGTAAGGAAGTACGCGTTTTGCCACTTCGAGAGAAGAAGTCTCGAGCAAGAACCGCGTGCGTGTGTATTGATCCCTCTCTCTGCAGGGTGCAGGGGCAAGAGAAGGCGAAGGGGATACTGCGAGGGGTTAGCGGCCTGGCCAAGCCAAGCCAAGCCAAGCCGAGCCGAGTCGAGTAGGCAATGTTATGTCATTTCTAGGGACGTGAATGTTTGTGCGGATATATATCCACCCCGTTTTCATACCTGGCTGCATCAAGGGTTTAGAATAAGGCGAAGAGGAAGCGGATCTTGCTTGCGAGAGAGAAAATTCTTGGAACGCCCTCGCGTGACGGTTGTTAATAAATAAATGTTGTTTATATTCGCGTTTGTTTTTTACGTCATTTGATCTCAGCTTGAAGCGGTATATTAGTCTTTCGGAAAAACGGAAATACCGTAATTGCGTATCTACTTGCTTCCGATTTCCTGGAGGTATACTTTACTGTCAAAAAACAAACGTTTCCTCGAAAAGCAAAACAACAATATATATATACATCCCAACGGTGGGGGGAAACAATATCCACCGCGTCTTATTTAACGATCAAATATATACATCCCCATGGAGGCAAACACTAATTTAATTCAACCACAATCTTGGATCCAAAAGGATGAAACAAAAATGAAAAAAAGAAAACTCTAAACACACATACGACGATGTTTTAGACGCGTAAGAAGTTAATAATTAATTATGCAGATTCTGAGGCAACCTATTTCCGATTTAGAGTTATGAACACTTAGGTATACTTGTATTAGATGTACGGGTCGCGAATTTGTTATCATACCTATATACATACATATCTATATGTACGTACGTCTCTGCTTTAGATTTGCGACCGAGTCAGCATTTGATACAAATTAAACTAGTTGCTCGTCCCGGGACAAATACGCAAGTACAGCAAGTTACGTTATACATTAGAGCTTTAGTTTCGCTTTGGACCCGTATCAAAGTATTAGTTTCACGTTTGGGTTATACCTAGAATCTAAAATATATCGAATTTGCGTATATAGAAATGATCAAGTACGGTATGCTATCACTAATTCTTTACATACTATATATATACAGGATAAGGCATTTGAAGTGTTAACAGTCCGTTTTCTCCAAAACCATTGAAGGTGAGGAAATATATGAAAGTTGTAGGGTCCAGAAGAAGAAAAAAATTTGACGTTATCGATTTTTTTTTCACGTGACTATTCAGACGGAATCAAGATCAACGAAGTTCACCTATAGTCACGTAAAATAAAACATTCGGTAACACCAAATTCTTCCCCTCTTTAAACCCCACAACCTTGCTCTACAATATTTTTCCTCGCCTTTAATAGTTCTGGAGGAAACAGCTTGTAACACTTTAAAACTCCAAGCCTGTGTATATATTATACATAGATATGTGTGTACATATGTATAATAATTTGCAAGGTATTTGTTTTAATTATTCTTAACCCCGTTGGCTTGTACTTGTTTCACCTATTTCTCACGCTGCAGGCTAACCTGTACGCAGCTCTAATATGTATGTAGATACGCGTATCTCTAGGTATGGAATAATGCCGACGCAAAATATCCAATCCTTTTCATTGATTGGAATTGCTTTTCAAAGTGCTTCAATATACGGACGTAGGTACCAACGCAGCTGAGTATCTTGATTAAACGCAACGAGTGGCAATTAAAAAGAGCACTGAGTTTTCAAACTTACGTATACTTTTTCCTTTCCATACCTTTTTTGTTTTTTCGTCATTTTTTTACCAATGCTAAGGCTGGAACACTGAAGTGGACACGCGTGAATATCCTTGTGATGGAAAATAGATACAACGATCGTCACGAATGATTCTCTATTTTTCTTTCTTTCTTTCTTACGTTTGAGTGCTAAAATTTTGAAAAATTCGAGAATTATTAAACTTGGAATGAGTAATTTGTTGTAATACAGTTATCCGATATGCATCGTTTCTTCATGGGGGTATTGTCTGCGTCCTTATAGGGTCTTAGTTAGTGTCTATTTCCAGCTCCGTTTTGCGCAGTCGTTCATCTCATTGCATAAACGTTTCGTTGAATTGATTTTCCACCGGTATTTCCCACACTTAACAAGCGTATCAAGATTTCCTCCCGCGATCCCTCGGGTCTGAACTGAGTTATTGTAATTGCGTGCAATATTGCACACGCTGTCATTCCGCCGTTTCTGCAGCACCGCACAGTTAGTCCATTCTCTTGTTTGCCGGATGATGCTCATTCTGCAGATTTCGTCTCCCTTTCCCTTCGCGAGCGAAGGCGTTTCGTATACTTGTTCATAAACCGCAGCGACAATATTGTCGCTGGAAGCTTCCGGGATATGATTAGGATTGCATACGGGGGAATGCTGAGCGAATGGCGTTGCAGACGGTTTCTTTCGGGGTAGTAAGAGGGCGAATAAGTACGTGAAAGAAAAATAAGGATCAAATTGGCTCTGTGGCTATAGCACGCGATAAGAAATACGTCAAATAAATTACAAGGTGAATTAAAGTTTTCCCAACGGTTCGACAATCTACTTGAAAATTTCAAGGGCTGGAAATTGGAGGAAGAAATTCCGATCGATCGATGTACTACAAACTTTAGCCGCGGTCTTACTTTCGCAAACGAAGAGAAAGTGTTTTCGCAAAAAGAGATGATTTCTTTGCCCCCCTGTTTGCGGCTTCGAAAATGATCAAATCACCGAACGCAGCATGCACATAACCACCTATTTTACTATTATATTTTACAAACGAGATTTCGAGAAGTGGTTGTCGTTATAAAGAAAATGAGATAAAGAAAGGAAAGAAAGGAAAAAAGAAGGCGAAATCCCGCATAGGTAAGAGTTCGAGTAATACTCCTGTTATTCAAACAAATTTGAATAATATTCACTCTAACAGATTTTAAGAAGAGTTTCATTATTTTTCTCGTTTCGACGGTAATTCGTGTCCCACCGGGAAATACGTTTCGTCTTGACTGCCTGTGCTCCTCTTTTTCCCCTCCTGTTTTTTTTATTTTTTATTTTTTTTCTTATTCTTTCCTTCTCTCTTTCCTTCCATTTTTCTTTTTTTTCTCGAGTACTCCGGCGCCTCTACCTCTTCGTAAATTCAAGACTGTCTTGTCTGCGAGAGTCTACCCTTCGGAAATACGAGCAATTTTTATCGTCTCACACACAGTTTATGTTTATGCGTGGGGTATAAAGGCGTAAATGTGTTTCGCTCGCAATCAAATTGAAATATGATTGAAAATTGACAATTTAGAAGTAAAAAGAAGAGATAGACTCGACTCGATTCATCCCCGTTCAAGAAATAAAAAATAAAAAAAATTCCCTGCCTACACGACATGACACCCGAAAATTCCATTAACACCGATTCTCCTATCAACGTCAGAGAATGAAACTAGGTTCCTTCTAAGGTCAGGTGAAGCCGCCTTAATCTCAAGTAACCAAGATACTTAGTACGCCAAGTACGTACCTCGGGTAGAGTCGAGCACTATCCAAGTAACGAGCCTCGGCACGAGGTCCAGGGTTTCCAGGGACGCTCTTCAGGACGAAGGTATAACCGAGGGCCTAACCTGTAGTACCAATTACGCTATGGTAGGGGCGATTTTAGGAGAGATAGCCGTCCGAATATTAACAAGGATTTTCGTTATCGCTCAAGTTGTGAAATCCCGAGTTAAGTTGGCGCTAGGAAACCTGGTAGGTACAGCCGTGGGGGTTAGGCAGGTGCGTGCCTAGGAAAGCGCTGCCCGGATTTTAGCGCCAAGTCTTTGGCGCGACGTGCTGTGGAGGCAGGGCTCTTATCTTACCTGCGAATGTCTGGGCGCTATAAGTAACTTTGAGCCTTCGTAAGGCCCCGAGTTAAGCCCCGCGTGTAACGAGCCGGGATCTGCTTGACCGTGAAGGTCCGTAGCAGCCCGTGAAATCACTTGCCCCATGCCCAGAAATTCCCGACCTTCTTCTGCCTCGCTGGGTAATGAATTCCTCGCCGCGGCGCGGCGCTCCTTCACCTGCCAAAGCCTTCTAATTAATTTGGGATCCCAAATAACCGAGCTCGAATTTATTCGATGGAAAAAAAATATCACGCCCTTTTCCTATTTTATATACCTGGTTATTTTTATATCTGGATAACTTCATCGGATGATTATTATGGAAATTTTAGCACCACGTGGTAAGATAGTCCAGCTGCAATCCGTCCAACGATCTCGAAATAGTTTATTTTTATTTATTTTTTTTTTTTTCATTTTTTGTTTTCTCCCCAAACTTACGGGGCTGTCCATGGCACGTGGTGCTTTCTGGGAAATGATCCGCAACATATGACGCGACAGATCAGAAGTTAGCTGCAGTTCGAGGAAATCGTCCCTTCTGCTAGCCCCGAGGGTATGCTTGGCACCCCAACCCCCCACAGTCATTCCCAACCAACAACCCCTCTTCCGAGCATAGCACAGCGTCATTACATTCATCATCCAAACACCTTCCAAAATCCTCTCACTTTTCAGGATAAATTACGTCAGCTAACGCCAGACCCGAATTAACCCGATCACGTCCTTTAATCTCAAAGCTACAACAGCTTTTCTCATGAAATGCCCTTTTTTAATTATCACAGAGCCAGACGCGCCATGCCATGCCATGCCGTGCCGTGCCGTGCCGCGTCAGCCCGCTCTTGCCTCTTCCGTTTTACGGCTATCCTCAATTTAATGATAAAAATGAAGCTATAGCGACAAAGAGTCGTTTTTTCCTATATGAAAATTCAAAATTTTCACGACTGTTCACCTCATATCATTCTGCAGAATCGTCGCAGAAAGTGTTTTCGCAGGTTTAATTTTAGAGTAAAAGATCGGCGTTAACTCCTACAACGATTCGCAAATTTTTCTGATTCCGTACTCCATTTTCAGCGATTCATCAATTCATGATCTTGTTAGCGGGGTATTGTGAAGCGTTGGTCCCGTACTCCCGTGGCGGTGCTTGAGCGTCGCCCACGGGAGCACGACCGGGACGTTGGGACGCTCTGGCGTCGGTGTGTGGGTAGCAGTTGTACAGTAGGAAACTCGCGTCTCGCATTGTCATGCGTTCACTCGGGCACATAATAATGGCTACGTCCTTTGTCGCTAATATCCTTTCCCGCTTCCTCTCAACGCGCCTGTTTCATCGCGGTGTCGACAATCCGCGCGGCGCGGTACGGTACGGTACGGTACGGCTTGTTTCACTCCGAAACCGTACCGAGACCTCGGAGCTTTTGCCTTATGCCTTATTCTCCATCTGATTCCGGCCCCACATACACCTAGAATCCCGGCTCACGGAGCTGCCAAGGATTTTCACACTCCCATGAAGTGTCTAGGTTGTGGCTGACGCATCCCGAAAGCTCCTTGTTAGAGATAACACTCGTCCAATAAAGAGCTCCTTACGGCATCCTCAATTGTATAAGGACCTTCAAGACTGGGACTGGTTTGCCAAATGAGAAGTTTCCGCTCAGCACGTGGCCTGGATTCGTTTCTAAGCTCGGAAGTGGTTAGCAAAAAAATCTAAAAGCGGTTAAAAATTTTAGAATTTCGAATCTCGCGAGGGTTTCTTGATCCTTTTCCAGAGGTTGGATCGAAGTTCGAAGCTGAACCTGACTAAGACGAAATAAAAAAGTTTTACTTTCGCACATATGAATCGGCAAGGGTGACATGAATTCGTGGGGTAATTCGGGGGCGAACAGACAGCTCGGTATATCCACCTGTCTCTTTTGAGTGAAAGAAGCTCGTATGTCAGACGCTTTTCGCGGTTTTTGGCTTGTAAGATTCTTTCCTGATCACGTGGTCCTCGTCGTAGGTAGCTCAACGGGAGAGGAGATTCGTGTGCCATGACGAGGTACACAACTGGGCCAATCGATACCAAGCGTCGGCCGGGGGCGGGGGTGGCGTCGAGTTTCCCTTAAAAGCTCCGTAGCGGCGCTGGCGACGCCCGGCGTCGCGCGAAACGGCGGGAGTTGATACGGGGTGCGCAGGTTCGCCCAGTGCGCGACGTTTGTGTTGGGATATGTTTCGTATCGCGTCGTTGCCCGAACGTTTTTCGGTATATTTCAACCTTTTTTATCGAAATTTTTAGAACCGATTAAAAAATCGACGAAAATCTGGTTCTCCTAAAAGTTCTCGAACTTACAGCGAGCTGGGCTTCGCAGCTGTCTATCTCTCTCTCTCTCTCTCTCTCTCTCCCTCTCTCACCCTCGCGCTCCGAGATGTCATGTGAATCTCGCCTCTCCTCTTCCCCTGCAATTACGGACTCAAAAACAATCGTCTTTGTTTACGTCGAGTACTCTACGTGAAATTTTCTATCGTTTTTCCTCTCCACGTTTCTCGCTGGATGCAGAATCGTTGCATCCCACGAGTAGCCTCTAACCTTGATCTTTCATCAATTTTACTTTCCTCCCTTATCTCTGAGCCTGTGATCATCCTTCGTGTGCGTTTTCGCTACAGTGGCTGAGCCCAAACCACTAAAAAATTCGCGATGTGCGAATCTTCATGATCACCTATTTAAATAATGCGAGCCATGTCGCAGTCCAAATGACATATCAATCGCTGAAAGTGATAGTGATACACGTACAACGGCGTAGTGAAGTGTGTCGCAAAATTATCGCGATCTCCTGATCATCTTCGAGTAGATACTTTTACACCCAGTTATTGAACTACCTGGCATATAAAAATATAACGTACAAACGAGAAACGAAAAATAAATCATCGAAAATGCACCACTATTACACTCAGGAAGACATTGACCGTGTCGGTGAGTTCCATACGATACCAACTACTTTTACTTTTACTTTTACTACCTTTTACTCAAGTACCTGGCTACCTACCCACCTAGATTCAACCCATGTTCAAATTCACCTCACGCACGCCTTCTTCGTCATGTGTGCTCGGTTCGATCTACAGGTCGCGACTCACGAACACCTGGCCAAGATTTAAACCCCCGTGCACAAATTGAAATTCGATTTTCCACTCGCCACTTGAGATTTTCGTCTATAGGTACACATACACCCGCCAACACATGTCTTTGTACGCTGCAGTTTTTTGGCATTGGAAACTGTTCAAGTTGGTGTTTCCAGGTGTTGAGATTGATGAATTGGAAATTAGGATGTACATTGCGCTCGATTTAGTGAACAAAAATTGTAGTTTTAAAAGCACTTTTTCGTGTACGTAATTGGGCGAGGAATTATGGATTAATTTTATGTGATGAAACAGCTGGGGTGAGGATCGGATAATTTTATAAAAGAATTGCTTCTGGTTAATATCTTTGATCTTGTTTGTCGATTTTTATTATCGAATTTGGAAACAGGGTTTGTGTGGATATGACACGTGCTTTTAAGAGCCTCCATCTTTCTCTCTTTTTCTCTGTGCAACCCCTTCAGTGAATATTTGAAATTGAGGGTATGGTATTTTGAAAAATATTCCGGGATCGTTTGATCTCTGGAAATTCAGCTCGACGCCAGGGTAGAAAATTTGCAACATCGCACGTTATAAAATTGCTTTCGGTACCCGGATATATATTTTCTCTTTGCGGGTAAAAAAAAAAAAAAAAAGGAAATATAAAAAATAATAATAATAACATACAAGGAGAAAAACCTGTACCAGTATGGTATAACAACAATAATAATTTCATTACATTAATTTCACCGAGTACGTTACGTCGAGAAACGAAAAAAAAAGAAAACCATGCGTAACAACATGCATATGCAATAATTCAATCGTTTTACATCCTGATTCCAGAGTTTCTACCCCAAATCACGAGGCAAAACGAAAAATACTTAATTTCTAACTCACGCCAATTATTCGTTAGAAATTAAACCGCGATTATATATTATCGGTGGTCGTATAACGTTCTCGAAATCTGTTCCGTTTCATTGTATACTTAATTATATTTTGAATGTAATTAAGCATGTGAATTTTTTTTTGTTGCTTTTTTCCGTATAGTATTATGAGTATAATAATATAATAACCTGGAGGATGAAATTGGGGCAAAATCGCTGAGGATATTCCATAACGAACGTTCGCTCCCACACCCCTAAAGTTTCATAGCCGTAGGGTATAGGTGTATATATGTATATACATGTATACCTATATACGTATACGAGGCTCAAAATATGGGAAATAACAGAGTCGCTACTCGCTGGGTACGGTTTGAATCATGTGTAGATATCATCCCTGTGGATCTGACAACTCATTCCGAGCTCAGGGTCCTACGCAACGCTGTGGCTGTTATTATCGCTTTGACCCAAAACCCAGTCCAAACAACAGTGATGATCTTTGGGTATATTACAACCCGAAACGGTAAAGGTCAAAGGAAACCAGCAAGCTTCGGTCAAGTTTAAAAGCGAATTTATAATTATGGAATATGGAATACAATTTAATCAGCGCGGGTTTACTCTCATTCACGATATACTAGAATTTTGGGGAATTTTCAAACTCTGAAAATAACGAAGACAAAAACCGAATTTTTTCTTTTTTTTTCAACATTTCTCTTTTTGTGAATCGATGATTGAAATTTGTATAATGGCACGGTTTAATGACCCTGTGCGTGTACAGTATACGTCTGTGTTTGAAATAGCCTTAGGGCGTACAGAGAGAACCCACCCCCGCTTAATACCCCGTGCCTAGTTTCTAAAATTGCATTTATCCCCCGTGCCTAAACTAACCCAACATAACCTTGCTACACCCTCGGCAATAAACTGGCTTAATTGCAGATGCGTTCGTATACCTTTCGGCAAACAGTGACTCCTACTCATCCACTGCAAACTGTAGCTTGAGCTTTTCGTCGAACGTGTTGGAGGGAACGATCAAGCAAACTGTATTTAAGGGAAAGGGAGAGAGAAAGAGAGAGAGAGAGAGTAGGCATTTTGATTTTGCAAGGACTAAGGGGTTATTGCACAAATCCGTTGTACCCCCTTTCACATCGAGTAACCGAAAACTTTGACGAACAGACAGACAGACAGACACGTGGCTCGTTCTAATTTGCTTACGAGCTACGCGTATATATGTATATGTATACCGAAAATACAAAGCAGCAAAGCTTTGCTTTGTTTTAACGACAATGCTTTAGCCAACGGAGTGGTTGGCTACCCCATGGTTTTCTTTATTGTTCTTCCGGATTCATTCGCGCGACTTTATTCGTCTCTCGCTGTTAACAGGCATGCTTCAATTAGTTTACGGTAGGTACCCCTTCACATCCACGGTCACGAAAGTACCGGGTCGATAATCCTAATAATTTTTTCTTCCCTTGATTTTGGTCTTAATACCGATTCGTTTCATGTTTGTTGCGTTGATAAAAAAAAAGAAATGATTATTTTAACGAGAAGCTTTTCAAATTTCATGGGATTACATATTATATGGCCAAAGAAAAGCGAATGAACGATATTCGGAAATCGTTTCTTTTTTTATGACATTCTAAATACGGTATTGGTCTTATAACGGGTTCAAGGGACATAGTTAAGTGATATCAAACCGTATAAGACGCCACTGCAGGGTTCGGTTTCGACTGAAAGGAGATGAGCCGCGTCGAAGGGGGAATTACCTGATATTGGAGTGTAAATTTCGGATAAATCCGAATTGCGCGTAGGAATTCAAATATCTTACTTGTTTCGGGGATACGAGACGAAGAGGGGACAGGGATCTCCCATCTCGTATCCCCAAGGAAAGATCGGGAGGGGGTGGGGGTTTGGTCGAGGTGGAAAGAGGAAGGGCACATAAGAAGGTGAACCTCGCGTATATTAAATCGGTTGAATTTGCAAGATATTGGAACCTGTCCCGTTGCGCAACGCCGCGTTCCGAGATGAGGTGAACGAAAAAACGATTTTATTAGCCTTTGGACAAGTTTAGATTCTCAAAACCGAGGAAAAGGGCGACGACCTATACGTACATCGCCCTAAACTTCACGATCATTTTTCCTCCCCAAAACTGACAAAGCTCCGATTTTGTTTTCACGCTGTTGCAAAAGAGAAAAATAAAAAAAAAAAAACGAAAAACTACTATTTTTTTTTTTATATTTTACCAAGAGCTAAACGTACGGGGATTCCCTCGTGTTATCGCGTTACCGTTCGTGCTCTATCACTGCACCAGGCAGGCAAAGAGTTGGCGGGCCGAGGTGCCCTATAAATTGTGAATTTATTGTAATCTGGGGACCCTCCCGCCGACCGAAACGGCCTCCGATGGTCTGCCCCTCATCCTCTACCATACCGAATGCACGAATTGCAGCATGCCGATCCGGGTTACGTACATACATTCGTTAAAAATTTACGTCGAGTTTCGAGCCACGACGATCAGGGTTTTTTCTGTTTTTTTTTTTTCAAAGCCAAGGGCGTCTTTTAGCGGTTAAACTCCTGCGAATTATGGACTTGAAGTACACAATACGTTTCTCATCCCCGATTCTCTTATCGGTGATCGTGAAAACGATCGCACTGGAACGTCTTATACGAGCTCTGGATGTTATTATTATTATTATTATTATTATTATTATTATTATTATTATTATTATTATTATTATTATTATTATTATTATTATTATTATTATTATTATTATTATTATTATTATTCCCGTTTCCTTCTATTCCCAAGTTTTAGCGACATCTGTTTTCCCTCTTTTCTCTATTTCGCTTTATATATTTCCTTCACTTTTCTCTCATTCTTTCGCGCCTGCCTTTGCCTGTTTGTTCCTCGTTTTCCCTAAAATTCGATAATCGATATAAGCCATCGTTCGTTTCTGTCGCTTCATTTTGACGCGCGTGATCTTTGGGAGAAGATTGGTACATCCGTGAAAAAAATATACGACCTGGTATATATAAATTTTTCTTCTTTTTTTATTTATTTGTTTTTTCTTCTCCCTTTTTTTTTTTTTCTTTAGGGATGTCAGAAAAAATCCCCGGGACGAAGTATACTGCGTTCTACCATAATGTGCGGGGCTTGTCGATAAAAGAAAATATCAATACACACAATATCCGTTAAAACGTTATGCCTGTATATATAGAAAAGTCTCGATAATTTGATCAAACATTTTCTACACACAGATATATAATAAACAGTCTAGAATCTGCAGTTTCCTCGATCGGTATTTCGCTATTTTTCCCTTCCTTTTTCATTTTTCTTTCACGAAAGTTAATCAACGTTATGGAATTAACATTTCCATACACCCGCGACGAGTTGGACAAGTTTAAGATTGCGAAAGTCGAGTGGGGTGGATCAGGGACGATAATTAACTCCCGTCTGAGATCATGGTTATCGATTTTTTCTGTATAAATGTACATTTTTCTATGATTTTACCCATGAAAAGTATACCTACTAGAAAAATATCGATATTTTAACCAAGACACACGGATATTCCGATTCCAAACGCTGGACAACTTGATGCGGAAAATTCACCGGCTCATTTGTTCAGGTATATATGTATACCTATGTATGTGTTTACAGGTTACAGGTTATCGGTATCGCCGGGTTCTTTTTCCTGGTTTTTTATTTGTTCTATTTTTTTTTTCTTTTGTTTTTTCATTTTTCTCTCTGTTTTCTCGGTTTCCTTATGTATTTTCTGACGACGACGTCGTTACAGAGACAAGCGAAAACTCTGGGCAAAGATAGGTATAACGGACAACGCCGACGGGCTGTAAGAAAATATGGTCACTGCCCCGGTGCATCGACGATCATAAAAGGTTACTGCGTCAAAATGTGGTTCTTCGTCCCATTGGAGCTTTAGTAGAAGATTTCTCAGCATTTAAGATAAAATAGTAAAAAAAAAAAAAAAAACAAGGAAATCAAAAAACGACAGGACAATATTTTGCCACCAACGCGTTTCCTATATCCTACATTTTCTTCCGAAAAGTAAAGGAGAGTTGATGAGGGTATCTGCTCAAGAATTTAACTCGTCATTCGTCGTTTTTTTATTTTTTCAAATTAATTGGAGTTAAGTTTTAATTATAAAGTTCAGTTTTCGTTTTTTACTATGTGTTCGGATATTCATTTTGATGGAACGTGCAGTACCCACTCATATACCCATACCCACGCGTCGTGGTACCTACCCTGTATAACCTACCTGTGATTGGAAATTACCCCGAAAGTAATTACCCGTTGAAGTTTCTTTGCGAGCTTGGCCGTTTTCATCGTTTGAAATGAAATTTGAAAAAATAAAGAGCTGAAAAACCGAAAACGAAACTGAAAAAAAAATATAAAAAATTAACAAAAAAAAAAAAAGTAGAGAAATTGACGGGACACTCGACTCAGCTAGCTAGCCTCACCCACTATAACGTTGGGTAAAAGCTGTAGGCGGTAAATTGAAAATTTACCACGCGTCAAATATTTTACTAGATTCTCTGGCCCGGCGTAACTCTTATTAGCGAGAAACAATTTTACACAAAATTGAGTTTTTCCTCGTTTATACTCTCTCTCTCTAGCTCTCTGTTCTCGACGCTTGCTTTTTCCGGATAAATTTACAAATACCTTTGCCTAGATATTATTTTTCCAAAAACCAATTTCGTACTCTTTTCTCGCATAAAAACCCAAAAAATATCTGCACACATGAATTACACCGCGATTAATAATTACGTATATGACAAGCTGTGAATGTTTTTCACTTCCTTTTTCCTTGGAACAGAAAAATCCAACAGAAAAAAAAACTGAATAAAATGATGTACATAAAGAGGACAAAATAAGGAAGAAAAAGTCTCAATAAATTTAAGGTAGGCTCGACTCTGGACCGGAGCCAGAAACTAACTCTAGCAGTTTGAGTTGATGAAGAGAACGGGAGTATTCCGGCGCTGCGGTAAGGGAACCTAGTTAAACTGAAGCCACTTCTATTTGCGGTTTGTTCTTAATGGCACGAGAGTGGGTTGCGCGTTGGAGACGTCCACCGCGGTTTCCCCCCGTGTACGTAGAAGTGTCCATAGGCTTTGGTACGACATCGAGCGTCGCGTCGCGTCGCCGAGCGTCGAGAGCTTCTGCAATTTAAAAAGCTTAGTAGAAACGGCGTTTTCCCTGGTTAACTATATACTTACCTTAGAATTTAGATCATACCTTTTGCAAGGTTACTTCACTCTTTTTCTCTCCCTGTCTTACTCAGTCTTTTTATTTTATACAAGGCTTCAAAAAGCTGTGCAGTTCTTTTTTCCCTTTAAAAGCCTGAAAGCGGAGCTTTTCTAATTCTCGTAAGAAAAAAGGAGAACAGATTAAAAAACAAAAATTAAAAACTGCTTTACTAGATGCAATTAAACGAGAAAACCGAACAAAAGCCCCCTCCTCCACCCCCTTCCCGCCACCCCCGTTTCAAATTCAAAAACTACGTAGATTCTTCCAGGCGAAAATCAACCCCAAACCACTCGAAAATGTCCATTGAAGCGAAGCTGGAGACAAGAGACCGTAGAATTCAGCCAAGTGTCAACAAGGAACGTGGGCATGTTACCCCTGGCATATTCTGGGCTTAGAGGGCCCTGGGCTCGCAGAAATATCTCTAGGGTCAATCGTACGAAGCCCACCGCACTCCGTAATGAATGTTTATTAGAAACGAAATCTACTACCCAGATCGAGGGATGACTCAGACGGTGCTGATCGATGGACAGGATAGGACTCAAAAATATAATCTCAAATTTTTTGTTTAATTTGCATTCAGTCATGACTGAATATCAGAATAATTAAGTGATCGTTGTGTCCTAAGAGTTAGGAGAAGGAAAACGCGGGGGTAAAATGAAACTAAGACCTTATAGATGGAGTTGTTTCGAATTGGTTAATAAATAATTTTCTAAAAAAAAAAAAAAAGAGAGAAAGGGGGGAAAAAAAACTTTGAAGGTGATAAAATAGACAGAAAATTACGTGTTTCGTCTGACAATGAGTCGGGTCTGTACGTCTGCTGAGAAAACGGTTTTCACTTCGTTTCCAGGATATAGCTGCTAGAGTGTCGCAGTGTTGTTCGTAAAGTAGGTTCAATTCCATTAATTTCGTGGCGAGCCAATTTATTCTCAGAGTTTCTCGCGAGCGGGGAACGTAGGTACAGTACCTACCTATCTACCTATCTACCTACCTACCTACCTACGTACCTTGCGAAAACCCTATAGCTGACGTAAAACATTGACAATTAAAAGTTGAATTAGATCCGTGAACTATAAATCGTCGTCGTCGTCGAGCTGCACGATTCCCGGTTGATATTTTTAACAGTAACTTCGCGATATTTTGAGCTTATCTATTTTTGTGCTTGTCCATTGCCACGTCGTATTTCCTTCCTTCCTATTTTATTTCATTTTATTTTGTTGGATTGCCGTGCACTTCAATTTCCTGGGTTAATTTGACTCGAAATATTTTTTTCTTCTTCTTGTCCTTATTTTTTATTTATTTTTGTTGACGACATGGTGCAATCGTCTTGGCGTGTGCGGCCGTGCCGCGTCGAGTCGAGTTGATTCAAATTACGTTTGACATTCGACGCTGGGGAATATAAGATAATTTAGTTGGTCTTAGATTTCCAATGGGAATAAAGTTCTATACAGATGCGGTTTTTAACGAGGTGAAGAGAAAATAGAGAGAAGGAACAAAACGGGCGGAAAAGCGAAATGGGGAATGAAGGTGATCCTCTAGAGAAGGGCGCGCGTTGTTCGGTAGAATTCGAGGCGCGGCCCACCAATCCCACTCGCTTTCTTGTGTCTTGGGATTATCCGGGGATTAAATTTACTCTTAAACGATGCTCTCTGATTGCACCAACCACAAAAAACTATGGCTGACAACGACGAAAATCCACTAATAATAACCACGATAATAATAACAGTCTAAGCTATACAGAAAGAAGAATAATTCATCTCGCAATCTAGAATCAAAAATCAATTATCAACAGATCCAGGTAAGAATCGGTATGCCCCAAAAAAAAAAAACTCGAAATTACAACTTCAATCAACGAGAATATCGTGGTTTCTCTTTTATTTTTTTTCAGAGACCCAAAATCAGGCAGTAAAAATCGGTAACCATTTAGTCGATTCCGAATTGAGTCAGCCGTAAGAGATTTGGAATAAAAAAAAAAAAGGAATACCGAGTGTGACATCGCAGTCTATAGATCAAAGTCCCCTAGAATTCTTCTCGATAAAAAGTAGGTGTGTCTCGCCTAATACTTCGAAGAGGACGTTGTAGTATCGGTAAATCGCAATGAATTCCTTCGAATCGGCACTTTTATCTCCGCCGAAGAACATGTTTATGGTCTTGGTCGAGGGTCATCGCGACATTTTGTGGGGCTGGTTCGGTGGGCCACTGTCAACCCTCGACCGGGTCGAAAACAAATAACAATCGCTATAAAGGCGATACCCTGGACTGGCCGTAATCCGACTCGGGGCATATTGAGCAGGTCTCATGGATCGCTGGGGGTTCCCCGCACTGTGCGCTTCGCGGTGTTCAGAGGGAGAACCTGGGGGATCGTATTAACGATAATGACAAACCAGTCCATGAGTGGTGATCGCCGATCAGAATGCCCTGACACGCGCGTCGCAGATTACTAACTCCACGCGCCACCACCCATTGTCCCAGAGTTCTGTCGACGAAATTTTGGGATCCAGGATCGTGTTGCTTTTGATTAAGCCGTTTTCGAAATATGTCGGCTTTCAATTCCCTCCGCCCTTCAAACCCGGTCATTCCAAAACCAGGAAACTCCCAAAGGTGCAACTGGCGGACATTTTCAGCCCTTAAAGCTCCCACAAAGATCATTTGTTCGTCTTCATTAGGTCTGTGTAAATTGAAAATTGTTGATCTTGCATGTCCATCACGCAATGAACAAGATAAGGATTAAGAGTTGTGGATAAGAAACGAGACTTAGCCTTTGAAAAATCGTTTCAGAGTCCTTTTGACCTCAGTTTGGGTTCTCCTAATTTGTTATTTCTATTCTTTGAATCACGAGGTAGACTAATGGACGAGGTTGCGTGCAGACAGTGCGAGGATGACCGCAATTTTTGATTGTCGTGACTACAGGGAGGTAGGTTAATCCATACGTGGTGAATTGTCCGTCTGTTTGTTAGCCATTAGTTAAAGTTTTCTTACGCCACGCTCCGGGAGTTTCGGAGCTTGGACTTTCCTCGACGACCTCATCCCAGGATGCGAAACTTTCACCACCTTCATTGCACGACTAGCTATCTACTCTAACCCACCGAAAAAAGAAAAAAAAAAAAAAAAAACTTTGTTGTTCCACCAGCGATCTCGTGGTTCGTGATCTGTTGCCTCGTGGCTAGAAAGCTGTGGAGAAAACAGCAACAACAAAAAAAGAAACAAGAAAACACAAAAATAGAATAAAAAATACACAAACTCGGAAAGCTATTAGAAAGCTCCTAGAACTAGACTCTCAAACCACACTTTAACCTCCTGCTTTCATCCCCCAACAGTCTACAAGCTGCAACGAAACGAATACGTTCTAGAAATTGAGAAAACAGACTTTTCCGAGGAAAATGTGAAACCAGGCCGATAATTATTGTTGAAGGATATATGCTCGTATAAATCCAGTCATCGATCGGTCTTCTTCGTCGACGTTATAGCTTAAACGTTATTAAATCCGTGTATACGTTTTAATATTCGGTTTAAGCGTTAATATTCGCTTTCACAGGGCAAAGCCTAATTTTATTGCAATTATTTAGCATCCCTCAGGCTCTATAGGCAAATATCAGTTCGTTATGACTTTTGGTAATTGAAAAAGAAAAAACGAAAAAACAACGTGGAGTCCATGAACTTTATAAATTGTACCGTTCTTTTATCCGAGGAAAGAGTTGCAGACGCGGGTGACCGAATGTCGGGGGTAACTTTTGTCGGTCTCCCTTTGCCGATAAAAAATGATTAAAACGACACCGGAAGGCCGGAGCTCTTTCAAAAACACAGAGCTTCTATCCCCCGTGAAATACAGTTTCCATAACGCGTTCGCTGTGCCCGCGTAGTAAACACCGTTGGTTGTGGTAGCGACCCCCGGTTTTCGTATCCTGTCCCTCTCGCCGCCCCTCATTATTGTTTTTATTTGTTTTTATTGCCTGCGATGGACGAGGGTGGTAATCCCGCTCGCGCCCCCATATTCGCGATCGGTGCGCTTCTAATCACCGTGATATTTCGCGGAGATCAAAAAGTCGTTTTTTATTTTCATTTTTGTTATTTTTATTTTTCTGTTTTTCATTTTTTATTTTACAACCCTTTACGCATTTTTTACAACATCATGCGGCAGCCTCCGCACTATAAACCAATACCTGCGATTGACTTTCATGCAGAGACATTCAAGCGCGAAAAATCAAGTGATTTAGGGGTCAGTCCACTCGGGGACGAAATACCGTTAGCTTTTCAAACTAATTTTTTAAATTCCCCTCTGACCAGTATAACGTAATTTTCTTTTTACTACAGATAAAATGTTTCAGCCTGTACCTAGCCCAAAGAAGATATAATTAATGAATTTTTGCTCACCTTATACCTTGCACCGTTTCAAACTGCAGAGACTGTTTTGGATTACAAATTGCCAGTTTTGTTATACACCCAGAGCTAAGGGAGATTTTTTGTGTAGCTGATATTAAAATGAAATACTACTGATCTTCATTTTGTTCTTATTTTAATGGGAGGGGTAGGTAAAATAAGAAGTCGTTTTTGAATAAGTAGTTTAGTTTCCAGAAGTTCATCTCGGCCGTTTATTTACTCGGATAAAGTATTTCACAGGATAGGTATATACGTAGGCAAGATTTCTCATCAGGATTTAGACGGGGCAGTCTGTGACCTCGGGCAAACGTGGGCTTGATCCGTGTTTATTTATTTTTCTCTAATGGTGGTCCTGCGAAAACAGCTCAGAGCAATTCGCCGATGTTCCTTTTCCTTCGTTTCGCCTCGATTCCGCCTTTCACGTTTCTCCCTGCAGGTTACTTCGATTGGATCCACTCTTTCTTCTCTCCTCTCTCTCTCTCTCTCTCTCTCAACGTTGATGTATTTCCCAACGACACAAGACGGGCCACGTAAAACTCCCAAATAATACGTGCCCCCCAGGCGCAAACAACGAGAGGACCTTGGTGGATTGAAACCGACCAATCGAAAGAAATATATGACGAAAGTGTAAAGGAAACCCGGCATAGTTCGACCCTCTTTAACCCAACGCGTCAACTTCCGATACGTGCTCTGACATTTTTTATAAAATATATACATACTTATACAGGGTGTCCCAGAACTAAATGTCCAAAATGAAAGGTGTCCTAGAGGAGGTCGAACTGAGTAAATTGCCCCGAAGAACATGGGGTCTGCGAAGTCGCGTTCGCGAGATATCACAAGTTAAAAAAAAGTAGCGCTTTGCGCCGCCTCGACGCGGCGCAAAGCGCTACTTTTTTTTAACTTGTGATATCTCGCGAACGCGACTTCGCAGACCCCATGTTCTTCGGGGCAATTTACTCAGTTCGACCTCCTCTAGGACACCTTTCATTTTGGACATTTAGTTCTGGGACACCCTGTATGTATATCAACGCGAAATATTCGTGCACAGATAAAAACGTCCGCCACGGTCAATAATTGGTTAACCTTCGCCCGAACGTTTGTTAATAAATATTTGCTGATCGGATAGATGCAAACATGACAACGTCAGTGTCAGGTGAAAAAAATAAAATGCCACGTGAATTAACAAGAGAGGATAAAAAAAAAGCTCGACTACTGGCAATGGACGATGAAAAAGAGGAGCTTTTTGATCGCATATTTAATGAATCGCGATCGACCGAAAGCGTACCGTAATGGAGAGATGATAATTGTGCGGTTTTAATTGTCAGAATGTAAATTTTGTACACTCAAAGTCTAGGCGATGGTTCGCGAACGGATAATATAGAGGCAGATACTTTTGAGATTAAATTGTAATTATAGTTCGTACCGAGACAGGTACTTTATAGCATGAGATGCAGAAAATTGTCTTTAACGCATACGCTATCGTTGATGAGAAAAGTAAGGTATAGATTTTGCAAATTATATTCAGGAGTAAAAGCGTGGGTTGGGTTTTGTATAACAGAAGCGTGTCTGAGCTCCGTAAGGATCTGATAATTTCCGGTTGTCGGTGCTAGTCGGCCTATGACTTTGAACTCATCGATGTTTTTAATTGGAAACGAACTTCGTCAAGGGTCCTCTCAAAGCTGGGTAAAAGGTTCCACTTCAAAGTTTCCTCAGTATCGGAATCCGGAGGTAATTGAATGCCGAAAAATTAAAAGGCCTCGAGTGCCAAGAAGAGATTTTCCAAGAAAATTAAACAAACCAATCTTAACTTTATTTTCTTTTATTTTATTCATTTTTTCCTATATTCTTCTTTAATTCTTCTTTTTTTTTTTTCAAAAGCTGTTTCGATTTTTGTCAAAGTCCGTACGGATTATATAAGCTTTTAAAAAATAACCACTATTTGCCATGGTGAAAAGATACACGTATATATATGGTGAGAATGATTTATAACGACTCAGTTCTTCGTCACGAATTCCCTAATGGATTTAAAATGTAAATAAGTAGTGTGTGCGTCTGAAATCGCGATGTTCCCTTCTGGGAAATGTATTGCGAGGGATAAATTGCAACGCTTTCCACTTGCCCCGTCGGATCTGCATCTAAGAAGAGTTCGTATAATTTTTGTATCAACCAACCCCGAGGATTTACTGGCCCCATGAAATACGAAGACGAAAGCCTATTCATATCTTTAGTTGGTGGGCTAAAAATTTACTCGAAATTAAACGACACGAAGTCAACGGAAATTGACGAAAGACTGAAATTTTCACTCGCGGTTATAGCCTGCAACCGTTTTTGGAAGTGACTTATCCAAAAATTGAACTACTGGATTCCATAAAGAGAAAATCATGATCTCTATTTCATTTTTTCCATTAATAGCGAATATAATTTTGGTTCGAATAAACCATTTTACCTAAAAATCTGAATTCATGATCTTGACGCAAGTATATATATATAAATCCGGTTTTATATAGCCATATATTTATTCCACCGCGACGTGCGTCTTGTAAATCTGCGCTCTCTCGCGAACAAATCATAGGCCTCTGCGCCAAATGTTTTCTATTATTTAAGGGAGGCAGGAGAGTGGCAGTGTATTACCTTGGTTAAGGTTTCTCTACCCCTCAGGGCAAACCCGGTCCGGGAAAACTTCGAGGCTGGCAGGGAAAGAGGCCAAAAATAGAGAGAGATACAACTCCGTAAGAGAAAGTGAGGATACAACCAAGAGACTTGGGACTCGCTCGGTCCAGCGGGCCGCGGGCTCTCTGAGTAGCCTTTGAAGGAAAATCCAACCTCTGGCTCGGATTGCCCAGAGAATAGAGGGCGAGATATTAAATTTGACAATAGGATGGACAGACGGGGGGATAGAGAGGAGGAGGATAGAACAAGACTTCAAAAACGTTGAAAACTTGTAATTTATATCCATTTTTTTTTTTTTTCGTATCTTCTGTCTGAAAAATTTGTACTCGAATAAGAGATGAAAGGAATGAAAAGATTTCACGAACGAAATCTAACCAAAAACGAAAAGATATTGATTTTTTTTTTATTCTCCTTTTTTTTTTAAACGCCCTATAATGCTTCATGAATTAAAGAATATTCCTAATGTCAACGAGGTATGAGAGAAACGAGGCAGAGACTTTGGTACGCGGAGGGTTGAAGCATATCTTTCAGAAAAGGATAGGGAGAGATAGAGATAGAGAAAGAGAAATGGGAAATGAGAAGGGAAGGAAAAGGAGGAAGAGACGAGGGATTATATTCAACCGGAGAGAAGTATATAATATTTAGTTTATTCCGTGAGACTTGGTTTTCAGATCAGGATTCAAATACATTCAAATATGAAGCGAAAATCCTTGCGACGCAGGCAGGTATAAGGGAGACAAGTAAAGCCAGGGCCACCATGTAAAAGGGGAAAAGGATTTTTTGACAAAATACATACCTGCTGCTTGAACGACCGCAACGGAGAGAAATGGAGAAACGCGTACATCGAAAAGGGGACCAGATTGCGATTCCAAATGGTCAAAATTACCAATTCATTTGATACGATTTCCTATTTTGGGAAACGTTGAGGTTCAGGATATCGAAATTCGGAAAGTCCAAAACTTCGAGAATCCATGAGGATCCGAAAATTTAATGGAAGAGCACGACTTCCGAAGTTTTAGCTTTCGAAATTTTCAACCCTCGGTGTTCTTCGATTAGAAGCTTTTTAAACTTCCACTATTCCACTATGCAGCCTTTCGGGGAAATATCCTTTTCTAAAAACTGTGAATGAAAGACTTCAACCCAGTACAATCAAAAATTTCTAATAAATTTTCCGGGACGTTGTGTTTCGTCGTATTATTTCTATGCGGTAACGATCTAAAAAACGAATACATGGATATGATTAATTGCTGAGCAATGAAAACCTACGAATTTTTTACCTTCGTTTAGAATTTACCCTAAATACTCTAAATTCCGTTAAATTCTAGTGCAAAATTGTCGACTTCCTCATTGCCTCTCGAGGCGCAGAGGCATCGTAGACGAACATTGAGAACTCCGAGGCTCTTACACCGCGAGATCCAAACGCGTGCAAACCTAGCAAATCCACGTCGATACGCTGCCAACTCGGGCAAACAGAGCCAATATTTTCCTTGCCAATACACCGAACGAAGGAAACTCACGGGACGAGGCTTCGTTGTTCGGTGAAATAGGGAGGAAATTTAATTCAACCACCACAGGCTTGGTTATACCAGCCTTTATATGCTACGAGTATACTTATTTCCCATTGCCCCACTTTTTACTACCTTATATAGGTATTCCTACCGATGTTTAAAGAGGAAAGATTTACCTCGATTAATTTTATCGGCATCTATCCAGTTCTCATTATTTCCCAGCGTAGTGACCCTTCAGATATATCGTAGCTGACCGATTGATTTTTACCTCAGCTGTCCTCATGGACACTCTTTCACACACCATACCTATATAATTATTACCAATTTTTATAAGACTTCTTTTCTTATTTACGGTATATTTCAGGCATATCTTTCGACTCGAGGAATGTGGGAGAAAAAAAAAATAAAAAAAGAAGCAGAAGAAGAAGAAAGCGTACTTTGACGTGCCGGAAATATGTTTCCCGTGTACCCGCATCTACCTATACACCGGCATATATAGAAATCGGAGAATAGATTTAATTGATTATCATAGAAATAAATAACCGAACTCTCTCTCTCTCTCTCTCTTGATCTCTCGGTGAGTTCTTTTGCTCAAAAATTTATCATTTCCTCAATCGAAACTCTTTTTAGAAAAATTCGATTCTCGTTTTGGATGCGGGAATAGATAGATCGTTGAAAATCCATAATTTCCATATTTTTTTTCTTATTATATTTAGCTTTTAAACGACAGACCAATTCTCGTTTTTCAAAGTGCATTTCTATTCCCCTGAAATAGTCTTGGGCAATGTGGTTAGAAAAATCGTGCGTCTGTCTTTGGGGGCCTTGCAGGTTGAAAAAGGTTCTTAAATCTTGGACAATGACAAATCGTTGTAGAAAAACATAGCCGGTTGTGTTGTACGAGTCCTAGGTAGAATGTAGATACATACACTAAGATCCCTCGGTATTTCGGGGTCCTGCCATACACGAGTTTGGAATGAAACACCTGTATTCTACCCACCACACTTACGCCTCCTCACGCCACTCGCCATGTCCCTTACTCTATCTCCGACGAAAATCTCCCATCGCGTAACACCAGACGTGTGAGAATTAACGCCTCCCCAAAACTTTCCATAAAACAGTTTCTAATTAAACTAAATTCCGATAGTTTAGTTTGCTGTATTATTCTTCGTCCCCACCTCTTCTCACCCATCTCCTCCTTTTTCTCTCTCTCTCTTATTTATCACCAGGACAACAAATATCTCGTAAATTAACCGCCAACAGATTCATATCTATCCTCCTATTCCTCTATATCCACACCCACTTCAATTCCCTATAGCGATGCTTATCACCGACAAAGAAATACCTTACAATAATTCTACGGGTAACTTGGTATCAATTTTAATCGACGTTTACGTACCGGCTAAAAATTATAAAGAAACTCTAATGTCGTCAACCCGATATCTGGTATAAGAGCCTCAACTACCGTTTCCTAATTTTATTTTATTCCATTTTTTGGTTAGGTATGTACCTTGAAAGATAATACTCTGAACAAAAATTCTCTGAAAACTGTTTACCGTTACTATAATAGGAACCATGGGGCGATATAGGAAACTACGATCACAACGCTAATGGCCAACGGATAGGGACCGACGTTATACCTACGCGGATATAGTAGGGCGGGTAATGAGCACAATATAGGAAGTAAAGGGGGCTGTGTATAGGGGAGTAAGAGAGTAAAGGATAGAGTCGGTATTAACGTTAAATATTCATGAAAAAGTCACTTCATTCCGTCGGTCAGGTACGACTAGAATATGCATGGGACCATAGGTAGAAATTTCTCCGCACGGGGGTGGCGGGGTCGGTCGAGGCAGTCGCGGAAAGGTATAGGAAACCGCGGTGAACCGCACGCGGTAGGGATTGAAAGAACACAGATTAATTATTTATTAGACGGTCTTCAGACGATGGAAGTAAATAATCACCGGGTTCTACAACTTCCGACGAGATTAATTGAGTCGCATTTAACCTGAGGACGACGTTCTTCTTTGTCTCTAATTTCATTTTATTTTATTTTTTATATTATTCGATCCTGAAGTTCAACGTTGGTATCCATCGAAAAATTACTTCTGCTCATTTCCAAGAATTTCGGTGAATCTACAAGACCTGATGAAAGATTCCATGAAAACTCCTGTTTTTGCCATTATTTTTTGCGATACTTCGAGTATCCGTTTCCTAAAATTTTTCAATAATTAATTCCGTCTGAAATGTTTGATTGTTTGTTCGTATTTTTCGTTTCTTTTTTATTTTTTCATTTCCCATGTTGCTGTGGAACAAAGCTGAGTGATTCCCGTGATTCATTAACGTCAATATTTCTGTACATCGATGGATTAAAGTATCGGTGAACGGCTAACAAGAACCCAACCGCAATGGCGACGCACACATCGTTGCAGTGTGCGGTGCGCGGGGCGCGGAGGAGAGCCAGTATATTCATTTCTCTCATTAGTCAGATATAATTATCCTTCACCCAGCGTATACACTGGCTTACCAATTTACAGTTTACCAGTTTACCAGTTTACCAGTTTACCGGTTTCCGAGCGGCAGAAGCACCTGTATTCTACTCGGGTCGCGTTACCTGCTCCGCTAATTAGACGCAAGTTACGCAGCGGTAGCCACTCGTCAGACCGTACGAGGTCCTCGAAATAGTTTCTCTGTCGAAGGGCTCATAATACATCCGTATTAAAGTATACCTATAACAAACGTTCAAGTTTTCAAACAAATAGACAAAAAAAAAAAAAATTTTAAAATTTATCGATGGCCACATTTCGTTTTCTCAACCCCCGCGGTTCCTCATGTCTTTGGTCTTTGACTTTTAGTCTCAGACTGAACAACCTGAAGTATTCTCGGGTAAAAATGGATTCAAGTTAGCAACAAATTGGTCTGAATAAAAAATTTCAATCGTAGCATAAATTTAACATCGTCAATTTCCTCTGTTCCAGAATACTTGATGTCTGGAAGTCCGCGAAGCTATCCGGCTCGTTCACCGGGGGTAGCGGCAACTCCGACTCTTACCAGGTGAGTCGAATATACGTATAACGACATTTATAGATATATAGGTTCGTGTATATGTGTGTGTTTAAATATAGTGTACATCTACCTGTGCCTAGCTTAGTTCAGTATAGTCGGTTCAATGACCTCGACAAGTTTGCTTGCTCGTGAGCCGACATCAATATGCAGGATTCCAGGATTTCTACCGACTGTTTGCGACTCGCCTTTGTCGACAAAGGGAATTCAACGTCAGTTCTAACCAGCAACATGTACGCTGGTATATTGTAACGTGTATCTATGCCGAAGATAATTTCAATTGAACAAGGTGATTAATTCGCAGACATTGACCGAGTTACAAGAGTAAATTAAAGTCGCGAACCCGCGAAGGGATTTATCCGTTGCTTTTTGCCAATTTTTTATTTTTTTTTTCATTTTCATCCTACTTTCTTTTTTTTTTTTTTTTTTTGTTTTAACAGGGAAATGCGTCTGCCTTTTCCAATCGAAGTTGCAGAGGATTATAGGTCGAGTAAAAATATGCGGGGATAAATACAAGCCGGTTCGGAAAGTATTTTTCCCGGTAGCTATTCAAGCTGGCTATGTGATCCTCGAGTTCGAGAACTTGACTACGCCTCTTCACTTGAGGAGATCGATTCGCGCACTCGTCACGAATTACGCGCGTATATACCTATATACTGAACTCGTATTAATCATTTCGACGTAAATTTTTTTTTTCCATGGGTTTTAGCTCCGATGATCAACGTCCGCACTGCTTGGTATAATATAGAGAAAAATCTAGTCCAAGTGTAACCGATCACCTTAAATGATTTTCAATTATTTCAATGAAGTTTCAGCACGTTTTCGTGATTTTGAGTTCCATCAAAAATTTCCATACATCGTTCGCTTCGAGTGGGTGCTTCTAGAAGTCGAAAAAAAATGTACTTTACATTATTGAATGTCAATCTAAATTCTGATCGTCCTTAACGATAATTCCGTTAATCACGTGGATTTGTAGGGTGATGAAAAATACCATGAAGAACCTTATCTTCTGTCTAGCTTTTTTTTATTGTTCTTGCTAATCTGTCGAAAAGACAATCGATAAGGAACGCACGGTGCGAGTGACTCGAAATGATATAAGTCATCGAAGAGATAAGATTAGAATGCTTGTCCCTTGGAGTTGGCGATATGAAGTTTACGCGAAACTGAGAAAATTAATCTCGTCTAAGTTTAGCGTAGCTCAAAGTCTTTTGATCCTCAAAGTTTCCGCTCGTCGCGAGACAAAGACGTATATATACTGACTTTCGTTGTTCTCGTCTTTGCTAACGGTTCTCATTATAAAACGCGAGTTTTGAAATCGATTTATTTTCACCTTGTAAAGTTGTTTTTTTTTTCTTCTTAATTTTTTTTTTCTCTTCTTTTTATTTTTATCTCACGCACGGACCAAAAACCCGCCGCTATTCTTTCTCCCCTCGAAACATGGCTTTAAAGTTGATCATCTCGCCCCCTTCCCCTCATCCTCTCTACCGAACAACGTCGCTCTTCATCGCAGTTGTAAACTGTTTTGAATCCCACAGAATTAGGAACGTCGTTATACGACGTACTTTGCCCACAACGATTCGAAACTCAACCGAGAAACTTTCGGTTGGATTGAAGGCGCGACTCACGATGTTTGTTTTACAGCCAAATCTCTAGATCCAAAGTCTTCTTCCAGAATTACAGGTTTATCTTCCTCTTCTCATATACTTCCATTCGCTCGTGTATCCACCCACCTACCTACTCCTCGTAGGTACTAATTTCATCCAACTATACCTGAGGAAATTCATTCGCGATACAAAGTGTCCACGTCAAACTCGTACGCGTTGTAATTTTAAACAAAATTGCTTTCGAGTATAAGTATCGCTTTGTTCGTCGAATGATGGACCGAATGAAACCGTAAGGTGCAACAAAGCCGACCACCAGACGCCGAAGAAAGGCCGCTTGGTAATATAGGCTCAAGCATAACATTTAACGAGCCAATCTAGACCGGTTTGTAGCCCGGACATAAGGAAGCACAGTAAAAAGCTAAGATCGTTTAATATTGCCTCCGTACGACGGAATAACGAAAAGTACCCCTTATTCCTCAGGTTATTCCCTCGTTTGTGCTCAACTGCTGACAGTCAAATCGCGAATTCAGAGCGACCGCCACCGCGCGTCGTTTTGCAGTCGGAAAAATGACTTGTAACAGGAAATCTATCCGGCATATGAAACGTCAGTTAAAGGAATCGCATTCACTTATTTTCTTATAGGTTTTCAAACGGGATGTTTAGTCAGGTAGTTTAATGTATCAATGAACGATGCTGCCTACCCCTGATCCACTGGATCGGATGAACGAATAATAAACAAATAAGTGTTTACAAAACGTCGAAAGAATGGCTATATATTTACCTACCTGGTAACATGGGGGGGTCTCTGGAGAGTCGGACCTTGCGTTATCTCGACTCGCTGAACCGTGAGCAAATCGAATGTCTTACCCTTCTCTCTCGAAGGGTTCTTCCGTTAACCGCCTCCGTACGAATTTCGAATCAATATTTAAATTCCTTATACAGACAAGCCTCTGGCAGTGTATCGATTCTCGTTAGTTATATCAAAAGGCACCCCGACTCGACTCGAGACGGTCCTTAGACGTCTATTCGATAGACAAGATCCTTGTCCGTCAAAAATCTTTTCTGCAATATCGCGAGGTGGCATGAATAAGTGAAATACACTAGACTGAAGACGGACATCGATCAAGTACACCCTCTGGATATTCTCTCCCCAATTCTTTGTCTCAAAGAAATGCGATCGCCGCTATATAACGGTGACCAGTAGACGGAAGGATGCTTCGTCTTTTCCAAAAGAAAAATAACGAGCATCTAAACTGACGGGGGTCGTTAACGACGTCAGAAAAAAAAGTGGTATATATCACTTGTCATTATACGGTCTCCACACATGCGTGTATTCTGCACTTTATACCCCGACATTGTAAAAAGACTTTATTTCTGCTCTGATCTATGCAGTGCGAAGCCATTTTATTCACATGTATAAAAGCTTCGAATTTTATTGGTCGTACGGTTTAAATTTGGGAGAAAATTTGGCTTAACGTTTCGCGACTCCGTGAAATGAGAGAATAAGTGTATGTCACGTTGGATCGCGAAAGGTCGTGGTGTGTCAAAGTGTGTGTCTCGCTGCTAGTGATGTTCGAGGAGAGAAATTCACGCTTTTACCTTTACCTTGGAGATATATTCCCGCGCTGACATATGTATACGTGTAAGTCGAATTGCGACTGATCAAAAGGCACGTAGACGATAAAGAAACTCGAGGCGCGACACCTGATTATGTTTAATGCTTCTGATTACAAGTATTTCCAGCTTTCCCACTCCAAGGAACACCTTGGCTTGAATCAAGCCGGCTAGAATCGAAAGGTACGAATGTCTCGACTCGGGATTTTACTTCGCCTCTGTCGTCCCTTTTGAGACTTTATCTTTTTCTCTTTGGGATCCTCTTTAATAAAGAAGAAACGCAGAAGTTTGCGCAAGGCGGGTATCCCGGAGTAAAACACTCCGTGTTTTTCGTCGAAAAGGGAGAACCTTTCACTTTCGACAAAGAACACTTCCTGTTTTCCGGGTCCCGGAAATTAACTAGCGGATCTTACTTACTTTCGGAGGATCTTGATATACTCGCACTTTCCAAATTTCACTTCAAGCATTATTATAACGAGAAATCGTCGAATCAGGCTCGTAGACGTTTTCATTGTCAAAGTCACCCAAAAATCCCATCATGATGTATGCAGTCCCCTCAATGCCATAGTAGGCAGCCCCATTCACGAAGGGGGAGATTAAAGAGAGAAATAAAAAGCGATAAAGAGCAAGAAAAAAAAGTTCGGTGCTAAAAGTTTCGAGAATCTAAATCAATCGGACGAGAAGACTAAGAGACGGAAGTAAGAGAACGGAATCTTCCTCCTTACCGGGGTTAGGAAAATTCAGACAACAGTGACGACGGTGCGATGGTAGTGGTGGTGGTCCTGGTGATGGTGATGGTGTAAGTACATAGAGAACTCTCTCCCTCTGCAGTAGAAACTCCTGGTAACTCTGGTGGAACAGGAATGGTACCGATGTGGAACCGAGAGGCGGACGAGGTGCCTTGCCTAAAGATGTTCCAATTCAAATGAGTCCAACTTTTAAAATATTTAGAATGTTGAACAGGCCTCGGGATGGGAGCCGGTGAACTTCTTCTTCGCCGGCGTTCGACTTGGCTGTCAGTATGAGCGCGGGAAAGAGATCTCGAATTAGCTCTCTCTATTACCACGCCTATATTTTCATTCCTCATTCCACGATTCCTCCCAGGTACGTCGATCTGTCGGTTCTCATTGAACTGGAAATGGGTAATTTACACCATGCTGATTTCTAGATCTAACGAAAATAAAATAGATCCACGATCAAGGGTAGACCTTTAGTTACTACGTGATTCTGAGGTATAAAGGTTATGCCGTCTCATTCGATGATGAGACAATCAAAAAGCTCGATTTAAAAGAGCAGCTAGATATTATTGGACAAAACGCACAGCATGGTGCGGCAAATTGGAGAACGGATTCGCGGCTTCAAAACTTTTCGGCTCTCGCTCTCACTGTGTACGTGCCACCTCCGACTGCTGCAGGTACAGTATCACGCCGGGCATAGAATCATCCATCTTATTTGGTTGAATCTAAAACTCATCCAACGTTGAATGGCAGGTAGGACGAGGGGACGTTAAAGGGAAAATAAGAGAGGGCAGTTTGTATCTCGGAAAACAGCGGGTCAGCCAGACGGAAGATACGCTTTGGTCGCCAGGCAACCGTCGAGGAAACTGCGAGTCCAGAAGAAGAAACACGTTCTAGGCTGGCTGGCGACTGCGAGTAAAGGTCCTCCCATTTTTCCCTCCACTCTGCACTCCGTTTCCTCTCTTTGTTTGCCTCACTTACTTACTTCCTTCCTTCCTTCCTTCCTTCCTCTTTCCTTCCTTCCTTCCTTCTTTCCTTCCTCTCTTCATTCTTTACTTATTTGCCTCCTTTTTCTGCAGACAATCTTGCATCCCATCGTACAGTTCAGGGATCGGGATTCTCCTACGCCGTCAGGCGTGCGTCCTGCGATGACCACGGTGAAGGAATCGGTTCCGTTTTCCATTCTTGTTGCCTGAATATCGAAGGACCTTACTTTATTCACTCCTGACTCTAGCCGGACGGGGTAGAACTGCGGAATTCAATTGAATCCGAATTTTTTTTTCGTGCAAATCGAGAGGAAAAAGTAAACTCTTTTACGTTTTCTTGCCGATTTTTTAGCTCATGTAATTCGCAACCGTTTTGACCTGGGAATGATCGGACTTTCCAGACGCTGTCCTGATGTCCTAGCTTCTCTATAAAGTAAGTTTCACCATCCTGGCAGTGCCACTTGGTGCCTTTGTCTGAGCTACACCGCGGGGAACTATTTAAATTAATCAACAGAGAGAGAAGGATCTAGGGAGAGCTGAAGAGAGAGGCTCTAAGCCAGCCTGACGTCTTAATCCTTGTTTCAATTTGCGCCGTTCCTGCTTCTATGCCTTTGACTTTAGTCTATCCTGCGGGTGGCAGCATCCCGTCTTTCCATCTCTTGTTCTGACACATTCTCAGCGTCACATACACCGCCAGGTACCTGCTTTTAAATCATCACCTTTTCAGCTCGCTCCTTTCTCCGCAAAGCTCAATTACATTTCATCCATCCCGGTGGAAAAAGCTCTTACATCCTAAGAAGAACGAATCGAAATTATTATTATTATCATCATCGGTGCTGTTCCTCGGCTTCAAAAATTAGTCTGCGCAGGTATGTGTATGGATACTTTCTGGTGAACTGGTAATTTACTTGAAGTAAATAAATTGTTTCATTATTTTGAATATACTTTTATTTCCGAAGCAAAAAAAAAAAAATGGGAAAACCGCTGAATTTCGAGGATATAAATCCCGACCACTTCCTGATTGTTCAAATTTATCGAGCAACTTTGAAAGCTGTCAGACTTGATAACTTCGCTTTTCTCTTCTCCCAGAGAGAGATTATTTAAATTTGATCCCAGGTCGTCGCCCCGTACCTACGATATACCATTTGGTATATCTAAGCCCCCCCTTATACCAAACTTTCGAATAAGTTGTTGCGCTCTAGTCTAGGCAAACTGAGATTTTCCCAACTCAGTTGTTGGATTCTGATATAAGCTCCACTTTGTTTCGTACGGTATCGTCAATTACCCATCGTTAATATATCAACCGGTTGGAATTACACAGCTACCCTCGTTTCGCGTACATCATGTTATACCTACGTGAAATCTTACTGGTTTGAAAAAATTTTAAAAATAAATAGATAGAAAAAAAAGAAAGAAAAATAAATCTAGTACAAAGTTCTTCTTATCAGCTACAAAATAGCCTGCAGAACCTGCGAGTTTGGCTTTCTTTCGTTAGATTTATGAAAGTTCGCGCTTGTAATACAGAAACCAGGTTATAGTTCTGCCATAAACCACGGAGGGAAAACTAAGAGGTAAAAGAGCGAGGAAAAGAGAGAGTCTCATCGAGAGGAGAGAATGTATAGGTGTGTATGTGTTTTCTCCTCTTTTCCCTCGTTCTCCTCCTGCGGCTGGTACTGCTGCTGCTGCTGCTGCTATTCTGCTGCTGCAGCTTCTCTCAGGTTAACTCGGCGCCCCCCGACTCAACGGCGGTCGCTCCATAACGGTGAAACTTTCAAATATAAGCTAAATCCCTCATATATCACCACCTTATTGTAAAATATCGTCAATACGCGATAAACTTAACATGAAAGCCCTGAGCGCTGCTTCGCACCGGGCAAACGAGCCCCAGGCTAGGAAGCGGGCGAGCGTGCTCGCGGTGATATCGATTGGTTCAAATTTTACATCGACCTCAATAACTTACATCCAGTGAGGTGCGTATTTGATAAGTTTTAACGAAAACATCAACGACGATCGCGCGGCGATTCGAGCCAACAAACGTAGGTACGCTTGCAGAGCTTTCAATGATCGGCTAAAAATTTTCTTTTCGTTACTACAGAAATCAGGTAGAAAATTCTCGTTACAAAAATGAAGCTAGTCACAGTATCTAAACTGTCGAACCTCACCTGGAGGCAAAAAAAAAATAACGAGCAAGTGGAAAGTGGACACCAGAAATTTTTTCGGTTAATTAACTTCTGCAGCCCAGAAAACGAGATACGTATTAAGAATTTTTAACAAAACCTCTGCACACTGCTTTCAAGCTTCATCAATTATTCAAGCGCTTCGTAAAGCCTGCGACAAACCTCTGTACATGTGTACTATACATAAATTTATATACTTTACGCTGTACACTGTATATTTATACTGGAGACAAAAATCTGGACGAAAAGTCACCGATCGTCGCAGACAGAATGACAGGAGATGTCTTTTTCGGTGAACGGAGGGTATGGAAGAGAGAAGCTATAAGAGCTTTTCATCAAATTCCCATTATACGTAAGTGTAAAAATTTCGTTTGATTAATTGATTTCAAGAATAAGCTAAGGTGATAATTCATCGTTGATATGGATAGCGCTCGCGATCATGTCCGTTGATAATTTTAGCTCATGTAATCATAGCTCGTTGGTGAGGTACTTTACGAGCGAACGATTTATTGTTTGCTGGTATAGCATAAGTGCGTTGTAAGGCAGACCTTGGCTAGGTTACCGTAGCATAGCGTCGGCTTGAAATAACAGCCTTAGCATATTTTACATATAAAGGGTAATAGAACTAACACCGATGGTTGAAATTAATATTAACGGAAGTGCATGTACGTATGTACATATACGTATATCTTCTGGAATGATAAAAAGAAGAGAAAAAAAAAAAATATATATATACTACGGGTTTCTGCAGATCGAACGAAATTTCTTCACCGTTTCATCTTTCATTTTATATCTCGTTAAAATTATTAACTTCGATAAAATAAATAATTCAACGGGTAGGTATATACATAGGTATATACGTCTACGATTTTTTCTTTTTTTTTTTTCTTTCTTTTCACGTAATTTTTATACCTACTCCTCATTCCGAATCCTTCCCCTCTTTTACATCGAGAAATGAAGTGTAAAATATCAGTACCTACCTATCGTACATTCATGATGAGAAAATGCGAGAGAAAAAAAAAAAAAAAGGAGGTAATATATGTATGCAGACTCCGGTTCGCTGTGAAATGATATGCGACGTGGCCCTTGAGATATCGACATTTTTATCTCGAACCTACCTACTCTCTCCCTCACCCTTTCATGAATACTCATTTCCGCCGTCTTCAATTATGATTTTTACCTTTTCTCTTTTTTCTTTTATATTTTCTTTTTTCATTCTTTTTTCTTTTTTTTCTCTAGTTCTCGAAAGCTCTCGCCTGTCATAAAATTCTCATCACTTTGATATAGGTATATAGGTATACGTATACATATATAAGTATACACGCTCCGAAAATTTTCAGCGATTCATTAATGGATGCGTCAAGTTAGCGCTAAGTTCAGAACGCGGATTCAATTTAGAATAAATTCTATTTGATTGTATAACGAATGCAAATTCGTACCTAACTGAATTAAATTTTTTTTTTCTCTTTGTTGTTCTAATGAAAACGAAAATGAAAATGAAAATGAAAAAAAAAAATCATTACAGGGGCCCCCCATTCATTCGTCGCCGTGCTTTTAACGACTCGGATTTCACCAGCGTTAATACCCTTATTGAGATTATGCGTCGACGAGAGTCGATTTCGCTATTTGTTGCTAGGGTATAGACAGTTTCATGCCGATTCTATTTGCCATAGTCTATCGACCGTATACCTAACTGCTTTGTTTGCACCTCTAATTCGCTAATCCGATAACAAACGACAACTCCATCATCTGCCAAACCTAACACTCCGTTTTAAGCTAATAAATTTCACTCGTCAACGTTGAAGCCAATTGTAGATAAAGTTCTTTCGAACATCGATAATCGATTTTTACAGTAAATAAGTGACGAAGAAAGGTAGCAGTGAGCCAAAAGACACGAATAAAAATCTGGGTATCGCAGCATCGCGTGATAATTTCCTTTTTTCAAGCTCTCTTTCTCGTTCTTATAAAGAACAAGATAATAGTGCGACTAAATAATGAGATTTTGATTGCCCCAGTAGATAACGCTTCATTCCTAAATGTTTTCGTATAATTTAAAAAAAATTTCAAAGTTTATTCAACGCACTGCAGACTCCGTTCTCTTTGTCTCTTTCTTTCTCTGCAGTCTCTCTCTCTCAGTACAATTCGAAAAAGCCCCTTTGGCGTGCAAAGAGTTGATAAAAGAAAAACAGATAGTGAAGATAAACGTTGGGAAATAAGATGAAAGGAGAGAATATAACAGGGTTGATTTACCCACCGTTTGCGGTAAAGAGACGAATAGCGAAGATAATTGCGGTTATTTTGTACCTACCTAGATGTCATTGTAAGATCTTTAATATTCCCTGTAGACGTAGCTGGACGAGATTGAGGATAGTCTAGGACGTCGAAGACGTACCGGAAGTATAAGACGATGGCTAGGGTGACGCCAGATCCAATTGGATTATAAATATAAAAATTTACTCTAGTCATGAAATTCCTTCACCCTCATATTATATATCGCCCCGTATTCTTTCCTGCGATGCTTTTGTTTTGATTAAAATTTTTTTCCCCACGCCTTACAGAGCCTTGTCTAGGTATAGCTATTCCGCTGACATGATAATTCCGGTTTTACTATCCGGGATAGAATGCGCGAAAATTCTTCACCACAGTCCTCTTCTCTTTTCTACGTTATCTGTATTCGTAAAATGTTTTCCAAATTTTCATTGCCACTCCTTTTTTGTTTCGCATCCTGTAATTTATTCGATCCAATGATCGTTCCACGAAGGTATAAAATTCTCTGTGTTAGATGTACGTGTGGGAATATCATGCCGTTCGAAGAAACTTGAGAAAAAATTAAAAGAAAAAAAAAGCACAAAAGACTCGACGGAATAATTTAGAGAATTTCTGAAATGCGATCGTAAAGTAAAATTTCAACTGAAAAACACGGGCGAGACAGTGTAAAAAATAGATATAGGTGTGGGCAGGACACATGGAGAGTGAGAAGAAAAAGGGGAGAACGAGAACGATGAACGAAGGCCTTGGCCAATTATCATTCCTCGCCCAATTTAAATAAAACATCCTCCAACTGAACTCGAGGCTGCTAGCAAGTGGTGACAAACGTTTAACAACTTACACGTGTGCTAGTCGGGAAACTTGGCGTACGTGTGAACGACGCCTTATGTGTACGAAATACATATATAAAACGAATGGTAGAATCTCGCGCCACGGAAGAAGAATACTTGGCGGCAATTCCTGGCCTCCATGAAAAGAGAGAGGAAAAATAAAAATAGAGAAAGAGGGAAAGGAAGGAAAAGAGGGAAAATAGAGAAGAGAGAGAAGAGGGTGACAAAGGGGGTAAAAGCTTGAATTTAGACAAATGGTTGCGGTTCCGGGAGCCGATTTTTTTTTTTTTTTTTCCTTGTTTTTTACCCGAGTAAAATTGTATCAGCCCTCTTATTAGAGGTTGAGAATCGCGGGCATATAGTCGTCCTTACAAGGAGTGCCCGGATAACGGAATGGAGACAATCTTAGAGAGTAGGAACGCGAGTTAATTTCTGAAGCGTTTTTACACCGCGTCGAGTTTACAACGCGACTCAACACTCTGGAATATTAAAGCCCTTAATTACGCAGCGGCGACGGCAGCGGTGGTGGCAGTGGCGGTGGTGGTGCCGGTGCAGGCGACTGCGGAGGCAACGTGCCCAACGTCAAAAATAATTCACCCCATTTACACGGACCTGGACCATAAATGTTTACGATCTCATGGCCTTCGGGGGTACAAGAACGAGATTCGCCGCGTCGTTTACCCTCGTTCGCCACCCTGCACCCTCGCCATGTAGAAGGAATATGAAAAGAGAAAACGGGAAAGAGAGAAAGGGGGAACCGAGAACAGGATAAAAGATAGAGAAAGAGAATGAGGGGGGCTTAAGAGAGGGCGGAAAATGCTAGACCCGCACTAGAAGCTAGGACACACGAAGCTTTGTCCCCGCATCTGAAGAAGCCCCTTGAGATGCAACATCCCTCGGTATACTGCAGGGCGACTACTACTGCAGCTAGGCAACTCGTTCGGGCGTTCAGATGCACGAAGGATTATTTTAAGACGCACTCGACGCCACGAGATAAGAGGGATCCACCCCCGCAGCTCTCTTAACGTGATCTCTATATAACTGCCGGGGCGTGCCTGATAATTTGACGGATCTCAATATTTATCGTCATATATCTCTTTTCTCCGCGCGGAGTTTGTGTATGCGGTAAAAACGAGAAAAAAGAAAAAAACGAGAAAAAAGGAAGGATCCATGTGTGACAGGGCAATGACTCATTTATAAATCTTCTCCGAGTTCTCCCTCTCTCGACGGAGTCTGCTTTATTTTTGGAATCGGTGGCAGCAAGACCGCGGTTTGGTCTTTCGCGTTAAGAATTTTTACGACACAGTTGCACAAACTTTGAAAGATGTAGCAATTACTTCATTTTTTCTTTTTTTTACCTTTTTTTGACTTGGTAAACTGCTAAATGATGAACTCTGAACCCTCTGATCTCCTGAAAAAATCCTATCAAATAAATTAATCGATTATGCAAATTTGACCAACGAGTTTTAAAAAAGCTTTATCAAATGGCTAGGCAAATAAGAAATTTTTCCCCCTCGGTCTACATCGTACTATACTATACGCCAATCAATACAATGGAGTTATTCGACGACGGAATGATATGTAAAGCAGTATAACCTACCCTAGTAGTAAAAAGGAACCCTCTCGAAGCTTAGCGATCGGTCCATGCTCGATTCCCGAACTGAACGTTCGACACTGTGCGTATAGGGTGCATAATTGCATCTTGATAAAACTAGGAAAGGAATATATGTTGACAGTTTCATTTTCAACGCCATCCATCACCGAACAGTCTAGCCGATTTCTCAATAGACACGAGGACACGGTCCGACGTTCGGAAATTTTACTACGTGGACATTAATTTTCTGGTCAAACCGTTCGTTTTTGTAAAGTTTTGTCTTTGAACCGGACCCCGGAGTTATCTCAGCTGCAGAGTTCAGTGAGAGGGGGCCGAGGGTTGGAGGTCGGAGGCTCGGGGGGCAGCAATAAGTCGGTGAAACTTTTGGCATAGTAAATGGTTGAACGATTCAAAGCACGGTGAGCTTTGATCCGCAAAAGTTGAATGAGATATATTAAGATAATTATGCGTCCCTATGTATTTACAAGCATCCTTTTACCCGGTAGAGGGCACATGCAAATAACTTTATTCCTAAGGGGGGTTCAAACTACAGAAAGGGTTCGGAGGGTTTGGTAATGTAACAAAACACGCGTGGGCGGAAACGGAAGATAGGGTCACTAAAATTTAGTCTTTAAAAACAATTTAAGGACGGTGTTATATTTTCTCTAGATCTTCGCCCTAGCCGGGTTTGAAGAGTCTTTCTACCCTCACTACCTGCTGCACTACAGGGTATAGCCTCGCGCGATTTAATCTTTATCGATATTTAAACCTCTCGAGAAGTTTCGCTCTCGAGCATCAAGTATGTGCAAAACCTTCCGCGAACCGTACGCGATATCAAATGATTGGCAATATTTTATTTTTTCATATTTTTCCTATTTACTTTACTCCTCGTTCGAGTGTATCCGCATACTTACACGTGGGTTAATATTATCATCGATAATTGCGAGGTCGGATTGAAACAGAGTGAGGATCTTAATGCGCTGATAAAATTCGAGGACCGAAACGTACATACCTACGCCTCGAAACCAGGTATACAATTTCACGGAAAATTACTCTTTCAGATTCTCCGATGACTCGGATACCTCGAATACCTCGAATTCTACATTCCCTCTCTCTCTCTCTTTCTCGTCGTATAACTACTGCCTCGATACACACACCGATATCTAGGTACATTTACCTACGTATCTACCTATACCTATACACCAAGAGATGTCTCTCTGCGAGCCCGATCCAGACAGATGGCCCGCATTACGAGAAAGCGTTATGATCTGCCTCGCGTTACACGGGCAGCAAACTCATATTACGAACCTCATCCTCTTCCACCTTCCTTCCTTCCTGCCTTCCTTCCTTCCGTCCTTACCTCCCTTACCAGGTCTCCTCGTGCTTAAGCTAGACGAACAGCAGTCACTCGTCTTCGGCTTACACCAACTTCCGTCCCCCTCTGTCTTCCTGTCTTCTACAATTGTCTTTTCGTAATTTACCGCGAAACTAAGACACGAGTTGGTTCGATTTCATAACAGGAATTTGAAAATGTTCCAGAACTGAAAGTCCAAAATGGACTAAATGTCGCAGCGGCGCAAAGCGCTACTTTTTTTTAACCTGTGATATCTCGCGAACGCGACTTCGCAGACCCCATGTTCTTCGGGGAAATTTACTCAGTTCGACCTCCTCTAGGACACCTTTCATTTTGGACATTTGGTCCATTCTGGATTTTCAGTTCTGGGACACCCTGTATATGTGTATAGGTATATATACGAATATATATAGGTATATAAGTATAATTTATTAGCTGTCACGTGTTTTGCATCGTACAGAGTTGCTTTTAGCTGGAAATATCCAAGTAGATTTACATAACAAACGCAATGCCTGGGTTTGCCCTGGGCTGATGGTGTGGTGTGGTGTGGTCGTCGACAGTATGTACACGATACCTACATACTCTACCTACCCACCTACCTACCTACCTACCTTTCTACCATCTAGCAGCCAGGTTCTCCCTTTCAAAGAAATACCCCGCAGTGAAAATTTTATTTCGCTCGTGATATTTGTCACGGAATAATAGTCCTATATACCGAGAAACTTGCCCCGGTGAAAGAACTTGTTTATTTCTGAATAGCGTTAAATTAAAAATCCGAGTTTCTTCATTTCTTACTTTCTTTATTTCTTCATTTCTTCATTTCATTCTTTCATTCAGCCACTTGTCTTTAGTATTCTCACAAGTGGCGCACATTTAACCCTAGACTTATAACCAGAGAAATTTAATAGGGATGAGAATTCCTTCGTAATCACAACCAGACCCGGTAGCCTCCTCCAGCGGGAGTAATTATTTAACTTACATAAATTTAAAAAGAAGCCTCGAATAACAAGCTAAGTATTTATTATCAAACCAAATTCCTTAAATTATGTGCCTCTAATTTTATTATACTATACATGTTTCTTAAACAGTGTTAAATATTTTTAAATTAGACTTAGAGCCAGATATCGTCTTAATCGTAAAAATTACTTTGGAGAAGTTGGTGATTTATTTTCTTAAAAAGATTCAAAACTTTCGGTTAATCATTTTACTCCTAGGGAGCGTCGACTTCAGTGGCATATAGATCAAAGAGCTTGTCAAACCGTAAGATAAAAATAATCAAGAGATTTTAGAAGGTTTATAGTTTTTAGGGGGGACGACGGTGCCTTCTTCTTCTTCTTCTTCTTCTTCTGACTGTGGAAACTGTGGCCTCGATCACGCCGGGGCATTAAAATTTGTTGGATAGTCATTTCGTGAATAATCACCGCATGATACAAAAATAAAAAAAAAGCTGCGGTACAGTTTAAGCTCTGCATATATAGAGCTTGAAAGAAACGCGCTGGAAAGACGATAAAAAGTAAAATTGAAAAAATACGAAAGAAAAAAAAAAAAAAAGTGAAGAAACAATATTGCACCAAGGCTTTACTTTACCCTCCTATAATACTTTTGTTCCTATATTTTTTGGCCTCGATTTCAGATCAACTGCAGTAGCAAAGAACAATGGGGCGCAGTGTGCTTCTGTGGGATGTCGTTAGCATAAAACTTGCCCCAGTGTTTAAACAAGAACGACTCGAGCTGCAATCCTCCTAGCCAACGAGAAAACCAACAAACTGTAGGGGCAAGAGTTCTGCAGAACTCGAAGTAATATGCAAACAGAATAGTTTGCGGAAACGTAATGCCAAACTTGTTATTAAGAAACATTGAAAATATAAAGGCTGGGCGAAAATTTTACTCGAAAGAGTCCTGCGAGGCTGAGGGTTCGGATCGATTTCAAAAGTGAAAGAGCGACTGAAAAATGGGGTGAAAAAAAATTTCACATAAATCTTTCTCATTGTGTATAGCAGCCCCGTAACCGCCAGACAAAGACTTCAGATCGTCGAAGTAAATGGCTAAAATTGAACGACAATTGTAGTCATAGACAATATCCGGTTAAAGTGAACCAGTGAGACGTGAAGAGGAAACGACGAGATGAGACTGACTGAGTTCTGAATCTACGGACAACCGATTTCGTCCACGTTAACGTACAGTACAGTATGTATGTATGTACATACATACGTAGGTACGTCTCGTTGGTCGACGCCAGTCTCTATCCGTGCTCGCCAACTTAGCACATTTAAATTCAAATTTATATTCAAATTTAAACACGTTTTGATCTCCTTTTTTTCATCCCCCTCTCTTCTATACTAATCCCCCAGCCATCAAACGCCCCGTCGCCTCGTTTTATACGCTGGACAAAAATATAAATAAATTGCTTCAAGTGAAGAAATGAGACCCTAGAATTTTTTCCCTGCAGCTTTTTACCAGTCGGTCAATCAATGTTATCGGATTATACTAATCGAAAACTATTTCTCAAAATGTAGAAAAACTATCCCTGCGAAAGTCCGTGAAAGAAATTGAAAATAATCGATGTCGTAATACACCGAGTTTCAGCTAATTTAAAACTGGGTGTCCAGAGAGTTGGGAATGCTTATCACTAACAGGACTACTTTAGGGAGAGGGAGATACGTTCGTCAGCTTAAACTACTAGGACCGCGCACACACGAATACACGTAGAGACAGCTGAGACACGCACAATCGTATTCAACAGCTGGTTTTAATTACAAACGATCCATCAGCGCCTCCCTACGGGATTCAAGTAATCAAGTCTGATTTCCTAAAGAATCGCGAGGCTGTAGAGAGAAATGTGGAAGCCAACGGTGCGATTGCGATGAAAGGAGGTTGCGGAGAAAAGCGGAAGGGAGAGAGCCCCGGGTCCGGAAGGGTTGGAAACGATCCTCTAGTCACGACCGTAATTTCGTGTCGATATAATTACCCGACGACAAGTCACCGTCCATGAGGTCTTCAAGGATCAGTAGAAGCAGAGATCAATTGTCCTTTACATGGAGCAGATAATGATCCTTAGCTCTCCGCAGCCCTCATTTTCAATCCTGACTGATTTCTGACGGGAATAGAGGACTCGTGTTCACATACCTAAACGCCAGCTACCGCAGCACGAAGTAAACGCCGTATTCATACCAAGTCTGATCAGAACCAGGATGATGGTACCAGGGTTTCCCAGGTAACGCGTCTGCCCTCTTCGTCGCCGTAGCAACCCGGCTAGCGATCCGAACGCGTGCCTAAAAATCACCGGATTTTATGGAGAGCGAGGTTCTCACATGGCATACCGCTTAATTCCACGTGGAAATGAAAATTTGGACAAAATACATCATTTTTTCGTCCATGAATTTGAAAAAGTACAATTTTATCGACGTTTTACATTATAGCTTTTAAGCTGTACAGATATTTTTGTCACTTTGTAGATCCACGTACCCACTCGGCGTGTCAAAAGCGTTGAAGAAGGCTTTTTCTCCTGACATTTAAAAAACGGAAGGAAAAAAAATAAAAATAAAAATAAAAATGAAAGATAGAGAGAGACTCAAGTAAAATAGCATTTCGCCAAAATCGAATGAATTCACCCTCGCCCTCGCCTCTTCCTGTCGATACAATTTCATTACCGGCTCTGAATCTTGGCTAAATGGACGCTGTGCTTCGACAGTATGCGTATATAGGTATGGTATATAAATTTATATAGGATGTGTATATAAGCGAGCGTAGTATAGCCGGGCTTCGCGACGCTCTAAAACATATTTTATATACCTAGTATATGTATTCGGAGTGGCAGTTGAATCACGACACGCTGACAACTGGGTGGCTAAGAGGATTCAGGCTGGTATCGCCTGGTCCATTTCTACTGAAAGTATTTATTATTAGATTATTGACGGATTTTAATGCAGTTTGCTTTTCATAAAAGATCTGCCTCGTATACAATCGTGTGTACCTGTGTGTGTGTATATGTGTGTGTGTGTGTGTTTCTAACGAAATCGTCGAGTAAGAAATTGCGAGCGAATCCTCGTTCGGTTGCAAATGCCTCGCTGCTTTGTTCGAAGAGAATTTGATTTATTTCGTTTTATCGGTAGAGTGCATCCACAATCGAGCTTCTTCTTATTCTTATTCTCCTTCTTCTTCTTCTTCTTCTCCTTCTTCTTCCTCTACTTCTTGTCTTATTGTCGGGGCAATGGACTAGCGCCGTTTTGACAGTCACCCTGTAATGGTTATCCAGTCTTTCCGCAAGAACCACGGAGCATTGTTCGTCGTAAGAGCATTTTCACGTTTCTAATTTCTATTTGTCAATACTCTGAGGGCTAACTGCAGAGTCTTAACAGCCGAGCGTATACCTATATAGAGTTGAAGTTAAATCAATTATAGAAACAGATCTCTGATCGTCGCCTTTCTCTACTTTAGAATCGACGCCGTCTTCTTGTCACGTATTTCTCAACTTTAACATAAAGTTGCACTTTCCTTGTAGCTGGATATACGTCCGCATAGCCCATAGAAGCCGGGCTCATCCCAACGGCAAACACGTCGGAGAGTTTTTCTAAAAATATCCAACCACGCTCAATCTTGCCCAGAGGGTGACTTTCGTCCCTTCCTGGTCCCGCGGCTTCTGGGTACAACCTGCCTCGGTATATGTGTAGCCAGAATTCGCGTTGCTGTCCCAGAAAACATCAGCCTGAGGGTACAAGGAAAAAAATAAATAAAAAAAAAACGACGAGAAAAAAAAGAATAAAATACCGAGGCTCAAATTCCCAGGAAAATAATTAGAATCGTTGCTTTGAAGGAGACCCCTGCCTCCTGCCTCATGCCAGGCCTGCATTCTTACCTAACCGTATTACGTCCGCGAAGATAACAGCGTGCGTTGTTCGCCCTGAGGGGGTAGGCACCGGAAACCCAAGGAAATACGTCTGGCGCGGAAAGATAACGGGATTTTGTCCAGAGAACAGAGAACGAAAATTAGAAGACTTGAGGAAATCTCTGACAGGGTGACTCGTGGTAAGTAAGAAACTGGAGCGAAATTTCACGGTTAAAATTTTCGGAGCTTCCGCGCACTCGGATTTTCGGATTCTAGTATATAAAACGTCGAATTCAGTTCTGAAGTGGGAACAAACTATCATATTCCGATCTAGCTCGAAGGGAAAAACTTATTTACGCTTTATTATGGTTCGAACTGCAGGGTAAAACTTGAGTCGCGTCGAAAACGATCAGGTGTAAAAATAATTGGCCTTGTAGAGCTATACCTAGCTGCTGGGCGGGCGACTATAATCGGGGAAGCGAAAAATGGAGCCGACTATACGAAAACACAATGTGCCTCGTTATCGGGACAACACGTGTATCGTATCGGTCCATCATCCATCAATCCCTCCGCAGCTCTGACAGCAACCCCTAATATAATATGGGACGGCACGTCGCGCCCTGGTCGGTGGCGCGTAGCCCATGGAAACGTTTGAGGGCGTTCGAAAAGTGAGCTTCGATGTAAAGGCGTCAGCTTATGAGGGTCGGACACGACGGAAGGGTTTTTCAAAGGTAGGAAACTCCGATATCTCGAGCGCGCTTTATCCCGGGTTCTAACTTCCCCGAAAATTTTGCTTCAGAGATTTATAATAGTCGCGGGGGGTTCAAGTGTTATGAAAAATACGTAAAAGTTTTAAAAACATAAACCGCTTGGGATATTTTTTTATTTTTCTTATTTTTTCTTATCAATTTTAGGTCCCTTTCACTTCGTTTTCGAATTCCGAATTGAGACACGAGACTTTTCGCGAATTGGAGGCTGATTTTTTCTTGTATCTTCTTCGAGGCGAAACGAAGCTACTAAAGAGTAGATACATAAAAAGGTGCGTAGGAAAAAAAAAAGGAAAAAAGATAAAAAAAAGGCGTGAGTAAGGAGAGACGTGGTGCAGTACTTAATTTTAGGTAATATATCCCACCGGCGGCTAAGCACTAAGCCGCCATCGCTCAAACCTAAAGGCACCGCGGCCTAGGAGTGTATTTTTTATTCGCGGGGCCCTTGTAATCTGAGCGAGTTGCTCGTAAAGAAACGGGTGATGAATGGCCTTTTCGCCAAGCAACGCCTCGCCTTGCCTCGCCTCGCCTTGCCTCGTCTCAGCTCACCTCACCTCGACGAAACTTTGTCCGGTAACGCGTTTTCAATAGATTCCTAAAGAAGCCCAAAAGAGACCAAAGACCTGGCTCTCATCTGACCTTGGCTTTCCTCGCTTTCTGTTTACCGATTTTAACACACGCGATATTTTTTCACCCCATAAAGAACCAAACGAGTCACATCAAAGCGACGATATTAATAATTAAACATTTATCAGAAATTTTGTATCCCATCCATCGTGCGAAATTCAGAACTAAATTAAACTCATTCAAGCGTTTTCCGCGGCTGAGTGTGTTCCGGTGGTGAATGGTTGAATGGCTGGATCCGCTGGCTCGAATAAACGTTGGCATCACGACGCCTGCACGGTGGTTGGCGACGTCGGTACCACGGACGACACGGAACCGTACAGAGCAAGCAAACTGACCGGTGGGTATCGCCGTCCCTTGGGTGGACCTGGTCTTCCGTCCTCTATTTATACCAGTCCTCGTTATACCATGCGGAAACACCGCCGTATATATCGCGGATCTAACCCTATTCGATAAAAATTTTCAAAGCTTTGGTTATTAGGACATTTGAGTCCGCAAATATATTTCAAACAGTTCAGAAAGTTCCGATCAATTATTTTCCCCAATCCGGCAAAAAACGAGACTTGAAATAATTCGCGAAATAAAATAGGGGATGGAAAATTTTTGGCGGATTTGCGGAATAAATATACTTCGTGATTCCTAGCGTTTTATAGCGAAACTATACGAACGGTTGTTCGACGTTGTATGGGATTAATTCAACCTCTCACCCCCTCCCTCTACCTCACCCCTCTTTTGCCATAACAATAACGCTCAATTCCCTGGAGAAATTGAATGTGATTTAGAAATCACACCATAAGGCTTGAGTGGCGAGAACCATTGCCGACACTATTTGTTTGCTCTGTAGTATACGAACCATATGCTGTCTGGGCTGTCACCAATACCACATCCACAACCAACGCTCTCTTTCTCTCACTGGCGACCAGTCCTCTGACCTTTTGTTTTCGTTTCGATTCGTCGCGCCGGTCAAGGGTCGCCCTAGCCAGTTGCATAGACTTTGGGTTTGGTTGGTTTTCCGTATATTTTACTTACATAGAAAAATTCATCTCATATTTGACTTAGAAGTTGAATTTATCGAACTAAGCAAATAAAGGGACTAACATTTCGCGTTTCCCCTTTTGATTGACTACGTTATACCCACCTTGCCTAGACAATGATCGAGGATTATGTATTAGATTAGGAAAACAGGATCGGATTAAACAAGAAGCAGCTAATTTCGCACCCTTCGATACTTCCTTTATCCCTAATGAACTTAAACTGTAAAGATCTGCTGGGGAAGTTCGTAGTCCGAGACTGTTCGGGCGTCAGTCAGAAACACGAATCGATTTATTTGTCCAATTTATCGACTTGTTCAATAAGCAAATTTATAGAGCCGGAACGAGGCTTTGATCCGGTGATACTTTCCATGAAAATGTCGTTTAAAGAGTTCTAGAAAGTTCCTGCGGGGATCGTGGAGCAAGTAAAAAGAGTTAAAAAAAAAAAAAGAGCATACGTTGTGAGACAAAAGAAAAAGGCTATATGGGGAGAGTTTTCAGAGTGTTAAACTCGCGGTACCTACGTTTACTGTCCACGAGGCAATAACGTTGAATAATAAAAAGAATCGTTGACTTTTCATTCTTTTCCCATTGTTCATTTTTGTTCATTATCATACTCGTCATATTCCATGGTGGAACCGCACGCGCTGACGTTCGAGACTCGTATGCGGGAACAGGGACTGAGAATGCAGACGAATGAGTCGAGAATAAGACAATAAAATTCATAAAGCGTGTAATAACATGCGTATAGGGTATATAAAATTTCGGGGTAACACCGATTAGGAACCATGGTAAATGATATCTGGAAACAACTGCAACGTATGCACGGTTTCGACACCTGTGTTTATCCTGCCGTTATCGAGCCCATAAAAACCCGACTCTAACCGTACAACCAATTTACTTAATTCTTATTCGTCTGTTCATTGCCGAGGAACACGAAAGTAGACTCGAAAATTCGAAAGCCGAAAATTAATACCGTATCCAATACTGCACCGGCTTCATAGTTTCAACACTAACAACACAACAACAACAACAACAACAATTACAGCAATTTGAGCTTGCAGCAGTGGGCCGAATCAGGCAACCCCCGTCGAAGCTTATGCCAGATGTTATTAGGTGATTGATAACCACCGCTGGCGTTACGGGTTCAAATTGTCATTTCGACTGACACATTTTCACGAGAATTTTGGAATCGAAATCGGCTGTCAGGGATTCTGATCCTTGACAAATCAGACATTGAGTGTGAACAGAAATTGGAAAAAGCTCATCAAGTTAGAACTAATTTAATTAGAACTCTCAATCTTCGTATTGAATGAAGCTCGTAGTTTCATTTCAGTTTTTGGAAATTGGATGAAGTTCATTGGGGAAGGGTGCAGGTATCAGTTGTTGAAAAGAGGAGATTTTAAAAAATGATTTGGGTATAATTAACAGTGCGGAGAGAATTTTTTGTCCAATAAAACAAGAAAAAAAAACCAAAAAAATAAAAGTGATTTATCGTTTTCATTGGTTCTCGAAGAAGAAGCAATAGCTGTACAAACGATCGAAACCAAAAAAAAAAAAAATCAAAAAAGAGAACAAAAAAAGTGTGATTAATATATTGCCGCCAAAAAATGCGTTACGGATAATTGATCACTTAGCGCTCGGCAGTAATCTAATGAACGGAAATAACACAATTTCGAAACAATATCATTTGGGGTCCGATGGCGGGTTGGGGCGGCGGGGGGAGGTGGGACAAACATTTGATGAAGCTTTTAGCCCATAATTCAATTAGCGACGTTCCAAGTGCATTATACGTCGCTGTGTGTGGCCCGCGATTCCGTTCCCCACTGACACCCGCTGCTCTATGCCCCCTTTTGACGTCCCAGAGGCCTCCGTATCCCGACAAGACAGGACCAACGCGATTTCAAGGCACTCAAGAAGACGGCTTGGATCCCGTCAAGGTTGACAGCAGACGAGAAGAGCTTCTCTCTGCTACGGCTACGGCTATGGGCAATAGGAGTGGCATTTTACTCGTGCGAGTTCACGACCTGGTTTGAATCTTTTAAATATCTACCCAACCAGCCGGAAATACCAACACCAGACAAATTCACGTTACCACTTGATCACAATCTCTTCTTCTTCTGGTTTTCTTTTTGTTTCTGTCCTTCTTATCAACGACGCAGATGCCACAATTAATTACCATCGATTTATAGCTGTACGTGATTCTCGTACCACACTGAAGTTGGATCGCTGTCATTTTTTTCGACCGATTGAAGCACCATCAATATTTGCGGAAACTGATATTGTATCTCTGTGAAGAAAGACCCGGACTGCAAGAAACTGCAAGTATCTATCTAAAAACGAAAAAAAAGTCACTCTCAACCGGATGTATCGAAAGCTTTGTTGGTTCTTAGTCGTTTAATTAATTATCGCTGTTAAATCGTAAGAGAGCAGCGTCTGGTTGTCCCTTGATGACAATCATTCAGGAAACACTATAACCCCGAATTCCCTGTGGAGATGAGAACGTTTGTGTTATAAGGGCGTCAAAAAGGTAAAAAGAAAACAGCCCCGGGTATATATGTAAGGTATAGGTATATATATGGTGCAGAAAATCCGTTACGCAGCTCTGATTTTCACCCGGAAATTTCAATAGCTGTTGCACCAGGGATGGCACTTGAGCCCCGAAAAAATAGGCCCACTCAAACACGCCCCAAAAACAAATTGAGGCCTTCGCTACGGGGGTACCGCAAAGAAAGACGCGTGCTTCAGCCGGATGCACCCCTTGGTATATACTCGGGTGCCTTATGTATACGTATATAGTATATATATAGGTATATAGCTAGTGCACCTAGTTCTATACATCCGAATATAGGGTTGAACGAAATAGACACGGATAAATAATAAGGGTAGGATGAATTGGCAGGAATAATTTAACAAATTTTTTATACAAACGATGCTGTGACGGGGATAAAGGGAAAATAAAAAGTAGGTGAAAAATTTTTGTCGAAAATTTGAATAAAGTGAAAATTGATGAAATATTATTTTGCCAAATTATCTTAAGCTGATTACCATTTTTGCATTTAACGATCATATATTCATGTATGATAATAGCGTGTATATCGGGCCAATGTGAATTGTTAAAACTGCAACGTTGTAGAAAAAAAAAAACAGAAAAAAAGAAGTTGGTACGGCTGGAACAATGCGATCAAATTGAATAATTGTAACGTAATTACTGGATGAGAGGGAGCTGGGTTAGGGGCTTGGAGCTTGGAGCTTGGAGCTTGGGGCTAAAACAGGCGCCAAGTTAATTGAAAACTACAAACAGTGCAGCTTCGGCGAATTTCAATCGCTCGCTTCCCGTTTCTGCGACAAAAAAAAAAGAAAATTATTCGTACCAATACATATAGAGATATATAGGTGTGTATGTGCATATAGGTATGTACTGCATACTTTTGTTTAAATATATATATATTTACACATTAAAAGATAAAGTTATATACAATGAGCACAGCTCTTTGCCAAGCCACTAATTGCAAGCTTATAATAAACGGTATATATATTAAATATATATGTAACGGTATATATATTATATATATTTGAAAAGTTTTATCAAACTTTCGCAACAACGTATATATATATATAGGAAACAATTATTGTCTTGCTTATTTCCAATTGTTTCATTCAATACACTGCAGCACATTATTTTCAACATCTGTCTAATCATTACGTATGTACATACATACATGTACACGATGAATAAGCACGCGGAATCTATTTACGATCACATTCGAGTATAACGCGGCGTAAGCAATAATACGAGGCTTAATTACGCTGGGGTGGTTATATAGGTGTAGTGTGGGGGCAGGGGGGTAATAATTACTAATTGGATAACCCTTTAGACCCAATTACTTGGACCGCTACTATATATGTATGTGTATGTATATATTATAGTACGGGCGAGAGACGAAGGTGTATTTTTGTTACAATTAACCAACGATTACTAATTGCTTTGTAAATTGCAGCTGGATTAATGGTGCTTTAAACGTCTACAGCATCCGCCATTCACCTGGTTATATATGTGTATATATGTATATATGTATATGGCTAATTCAAGAGCTGCCCAGGTTTCGTACTTACACTGTTATATATGTTGCTAATGGCTTAGCGCCAGTAACAATTAACCATTCCTTATTCGCATTGTTGTCTTACCATTATAACCGAATGACGGTTTGTCCCTCCGCGCATCCCTGTTCAGACTTACCAAAGTGGAAAACAAGACTATGGATTCCTACCAACCCATTCTATTCATGTATATATGTATGTACGTATTACATATGTATCATATATGGGAATGTGTGTGTTAAAGTACGTACGGCGACCTGGCAAACTGTCCCCATTTGTGGTACTATTTTCGCTGTTTAAACGCAGCCCACTTGACCTATCTCAACTTAGTTGCGAAACGTTCTTGGCCGTTACAGGTCGAAGCCAACCTTACCTAGAAACGAGGTAAGCTACGAGACTGCCGCTAATGGAACGGCTAGAGACCCGAACGACAAGAAACTCGCCGATTACACAACCGCTTAATTAATACAGACAAAACCACGGTGTCCCATGCTGTTTTAACGCTACTGCACCCACTACAGGGGTGAATATGTTATATAATGTAAAACCGTGTAGCCAGGATTCTCGAACGCGGCTATGCCGTTCTAAAGGATTCTTGTTTGGCAAGAAAAAATTAACATCGAAGTTCGCTTTTTTGAGGGGGGGGAAGGATTATACGCTTTGTGTGAAGATGCCTTTTTGGCAGTCTCCTTTTTTGTTCCTTAAATCCGTTCCCAAACGGTCCTCATGTTTGGTACTTGGCTCCCTAATGTATAAGAGAAGCGGTTGCTTTAGAAGAGTGAGTCTTTTGGAAAGCTTGCGGTAATCGTAGACCGTGCAGAAAAGTTTCCTTGGACTAATTCTCGCGTGGGTTTTTGACCCTTTTCAAAGGCCTAGACTGAAGAAGTCTTGCCATTAGGATGAAGAAAGGCGTGTTTAACGAGCTTGAGTAAAACGTTTCTTAACCTCGTCCAAAAAAGGGCCTAAATTTTAACGTGGAGAAAAATTTTTTAACCAAAAAAGGTAAAGCGATCACAAACGCTAATACCAGTCTCTAGAAAAAAAGGAAAAAAAAAACACGAAAAAGTAAAGAAAAAAGGATGAAATAGAGAACCACGATTTTAGAGCTCCTTCCCTTTTTTTCCCTTACCTCTCTCGTAAAATACAACACGACTACACAAGCTCATTTGTGCCGAGTTGGTTTTCGTTTTTTGGTTTTCATCTTGTTTCTCTTTTTTTTTTTTTTTTTATACGGTGGTTTAGAAAATATTTGAATTCCTTAAGTGGCAGGTTAATTGTCACCGTGTCAAAGGTTAATCGTTGCCCACCGTCAGTAACCAAAAAAATATTTTAACGAGCGTGATAAAAAGAATGCCAGTCTCTACGAGTTACAAGCCATCCACCGCAACCTACGAGCTACAACCTATACAAGCTACAAGCTACAACCGCAGACGAACGCAGTAAACCGTACCTACACAGCGAACGATAATTAATTTGTGGAAAAGGCCTCGGCCTTAGGGACGAACGACAACCCGCATACAACGCTCAAGAAGTGCAGTAAAATTGTCAGAACTACGGACAGTCCGTGGGATCATATCGTACCATAACGTCAAATGTTAACTTCTCATCACAAGGACCAGGACTGAGGGTAGGTGGTGAGCTCATTTACATGCCATTTCCAAACGGATCTCAACCCATAAGGCGTCGTTTGCAGCTAGGACTTTGACGCCCACCCCTACGGGTGGATGAATGAATAGATGATAGAAGAGTTGAATAGGATGATGGCCACTCCCGCCCATCCTCGTTATACATTTCTGAGAATGATGCGTGTCTGAAGTAAACTCCAAACGGGACTAGACTAGAATAGATATTTTACGTTTTACTATCAGTTCACGAAAAACGAATAATTCGTGATTGAGTTGCGTTACACGTGCTCTCGAATAAATCGAGACTGGGTTACGCGTCTGATAAAGGAATAAAAATATCGGATGGTATATAGGTATATATTTTATATATAATATATACTTATTTTTTTGTTCTTTCTTAAGATACTAAATCTGTTTCTATTCTTTTCTTTACATTCTTCGTGTATTTGCGATTTTGTATAGTCGAGGTCGAACAAAAAAAAAAAAAGGAAAAGTCTGGTAAACCCGAAGGATTTGCGTTTTGTACTACTAAATTTTTTTTTTCATTTTCATTATTTTCATTTTCTGTTTTCCTTTTTTGTTCCTCGACCCAGAGTTCCCGCTGTGCAGAAAACTCCGCGTATAGGTATGTTGTACGTACCTCTCTATACGTTATAGCAGCGTAATGGAATTTTTTTTTTTTTTTTCCGTTTTTCTTTTTTGAAACGTACGCACGTACACGCATATGCATTGAGCCAACTTTTATCAGCTTTCGAAAGCTGGCAACGGATCGTTCGTGGCACCGGTACGTATACCGGCCACAGGCATTGAAATGGGGGTGGGTAAGTGCATTGTATACAATTATGCAGCTTTTTACCACCTCCGTGCCCTTCGCGTTCGCTGCCACAAAACTCCCATGAAATTGCTTGCGTCCCACGAACTTTTCACTATAGGTAAATTACAATTTTTATTTTATGTGGGTATGTATATATGTATATGTATACCATCGTATACAGCGAAATAGGTAAATGTTGACTTTCAATAAAGGAAATAAAATTAACGAATTTATATTTTCACTCATTTTATATTCAAATTCTACCCTTTGATTTGTACGTCGATAAATAATTGTACCATGACGAAATTGCGGGCTGCTATCGCGATCGTCGGTCCTTACTTTGCCTAGTTTACCATGATTGGTTATTACCTGGTTTACTTTTATTTTTAATGTATTTTTTTCTTACTATTTTCTCTTCTTACTTCTTTCCTTTTCTGTGTATAAACAGAATTGAGGGTTTCCTTTGTATAAAGCTGCCAGACACTGTTTGCTTCTCTCGCCCTCGTCGTCGGCGAGTTCGTCCGTCGCCTCGGTCTGCATCGATCGGTAGCTCCCTGTTTACACATAAATCCTCGTAATGTGCGATTCGCGTGTCATCTATTCCGAGATCTAGATAATCGAAACCAGCCCAACGGCCCTTTTACATAGCTTAGGGTTATCTGCGGCACGCTGGTGTTTAAGCCAGGTATAACTACGAGTATAATACTGAAATCAAACGAATCGCGGGGGATATAGGTACACACATACCTACCGGCTACGTGGGTATCTAGATCAGGGCGAAAACTCGCGAAAAGTAAGGTATGCGAGGTGGGTAATTAGTTTCTAAAATTGGACAACACGCTAAACGATCGTGCTCCTATAATTAATATTTCTTACGGTGTTAAATTTCTCTTGGCACTTTATAGAGTTAGAGAATATTCATTATAAATGTATGAGATACCGATGCGGAGATGGATATGGAGATAATGCGAAGACAGAGAGAAAGAGAGCTGGCAAGGAAGATTTGAAGAACCACGATAACGTCAGGAGAACTTCCCAAATCACGTATCAAAGAAAATAAAAATAAAATAAGTAAAAAGGATGTTATTTTCCACTGCGGAAAAGGAATTCCGTCACGGGCGGGCGTCGGGAGCTTGAATCACAGATAACGGCACGTCGTTTCTTCCCAGTTCACCCAGTCAGCCCGTCAAACGAAGCTCAGTTTCGCCCCTCGCCAAAGGAGTGCTGAGATTTTTAATCGAGTTTCTTACTTCAAAGTGTTGCTGTCATCGCCCTAGCTCTCGCCGGGAGTCCCGGAGTCCCGGTATCCCAGCATCCCGACGCTCCCTCGACGTCGTCGCCTCGTATTATGCTGGTCTATCAACGGTCACCTCCTTAAAATGAAAAAGAGGGAAAAATGAGACGAGCTAAGGGCCGAAACACGTAATAAAAACACCTTGGATATTCATCTATGCAACATACGTATGTGCATGCGTTGTACTGGTTATACAGCGGTAGCAGCTAGCTCAACGAGTTCCGAAACCCGACCCAGCTGAACCATTACTATTTACGAACTTTTTCCTAGCAAACATAAATTCAATTAAGTCGACGCTTCAGACGCGGTGTTACGTCGTATAGCCCCTGTTTGTTTGCCAGTTTAAAATAAATGAGATGAGAAACAGAACAAAAAAAAGAACAAAAAATTGAACAGAACCCCGCGACCAAGTTCGGGAATTAAAAATATGTCCGCCGTATATGGGAGTGCGATAAACGAGATCGAAAATCATCGTTCGATTATATATTTGAGGGATAAAAATTTATCAAGCTACGAAATAACCACCGAAAAAATCAAGTGAATATAAAAACTGAATTTTCCGTGCACAAAATATTCTATATGCACCGTTTTCGGTATAAGGAAATGAACCGTGAAGACCGCAGGAGATACCCCCCTCAAAAAATACCATTTATTCAAAGTAGATTTGAAATTGTCAATTTTAACGTAACAGTTGGGCGTAACGAAGAACTATAATATAAACATGTGTAGGCAGACATGTATTCGAATAAGGTAGGTATGTGTCAAACGATAAAAACCTTTCCCTGCCCGTTTATGCCGTGTCGACGAATTATCCTGTGGTTGAATATGTAGATATCCTGCAGGAATACAAAATACATATACTAATGTATAAATTGTACCGGTCAAATGCGTACCCCGTTGTATGTTGGCAACTTCCCTGACGGATACGATGTCAAATTGAACATAAATAACATTAATATCAATTAGGTTAATTCGCAGTGTAAACCAGCGACAGATGTCGGAAATTGATCGATATTTATTGCTCAGACAGACTTAGCGTGAAATTATTCTGACGATAATTTAGGCGATCGTGTAGTAGTAGCGGGGAACTCCGAAACTTACGGCGATCGAATTATCAACCCTTATTCACCTGCAGGGGAAAAATCGAGGAAGGATAGATAGAGAGAAAAAGGGAAGAAAAAAAAGAAAGAAAAAGGCATACGGTGGTATACGTGTGTAATATGTTAAACGCACTCATACGTTGGTATACCTGACGTCTGTACGTTCAAAAATAAATGTAAAAAGAATAAGAAAAGAAAAATGACCCTTCATGCATTCTCGAATGTAGTTCGCATTTTCTATGCTACAATTTTCCTGCGGATAGACAAATAGAGTAAGAAAATTACAGAGGCAACTCGTCAGGAACAGACTCTGGAGTTTCTTTAGCGTCCACGTCCTGTCGACGACTCCCCTCCCTATAATCTAGAAATCTATGATTCGACGCCAGTCACGCGTCCATAACATCTGTTCTATCGTAAAAACCCTCTTGTATCAAAGACTCAAAGGGAAAGTCCATTTTCAGAGAATAATATTTTTCCTCGTATACCAGCTACCTTACTGCCTACGTCTACCTACCTAGCCAAGTATAAGACACCCCCCGTTGTTCAAACGGAAAATTCTACCGAGTACTGTGTACCTATACTATGTATGTACGTGTGTGTGTACAGAGCCAGAAGTTTTCTGCCACATAGTTACTTGTTAGTAACGATATTCAGAAACTACGTATAGAGGAAATCGACTGGTGCGGTATCGAAAATAAACAATCAGAGAAAGAAAAATTATAGAATTTCCAATTTTCATTGATTCGAAACGTTCTTGAATGCATTTTTCTCCGACTGGAAATGCACTCAATGGGAAACAACCGAGACTCGATTTCTGGAGAGGATTCAATTTTAGAATCTTATTTTCTGTATGTACGGACAACCGGTGAAAATACCCTCCGGTGTATTTTTCTATCGGTCAATTATCTTTTATTTCAAACGGTATCAATCTCGCGGAAAGATAACCTCGGTCAATTTCATCATACCATGTGATCACAAACTACATACCTACCATATATATCCTATGATAAATTCTCGCCTAAATTTCCGCGTTTGAAAAATCGTGTCAAATTTTTCATCCGATCGAAGATATATTTAAAACCTTTTTTTTTTTGATTTGCCCGCAAATAATTTCACCCTTTAATTCCTATGAGATACAAATTTGTTCGTTAACTTCGTCGGTTCGTAAAAAGTTTTCTCCGAAATGAACCGAGGCATGTAGCATCGAAACTTTGGTGGGTATAAATTTCCGCCTGCAACTATCGATTCTGCATTTCTCACCGTAGTTTTCTTAACTCACTGTCAGAAGGTCACACAGCCCATTCGTACCAGGCACCAAACGATTCTGTCGACTTTGACGGTTGCATACGAGTAAAACCAGCTAGCTGGATACGAATGCGATGAAAGTCAGATATCGCCGAGTAAGGCTAGCCGTCTGCAGGGTAAATGCATGCAAAATAGAGAGAAAAATAAAGAACGAAATGTCGGGGTGTACGTGGGAGAGAAAGGGGCGAGAGAAAAGAGGTAAAGAGGAGTGAAATATAAAAAGAGAAAATAGGGAAGGAATCTACAAACCACAAGCCGCAAGATCGCCCTGCCTCGGAACCAATGGGTAACGTTTTGTCACGATAGGATTAGACACTTCCTATATGGGTTGTCACAAGGCACAAGGCTATATCCTTCGAAAGAAGAATGTGAGAAAATGTATTAAAAATATTTGGCTCTCTTACGTCAGCAAGTACATTCATTGGCCGTGCATTTCCTGAAAATATCTCAACGTCTGTTGTACAGGTATACGCAAATCGGAAGTAAAATTCCCGTGCATATGAGTACCTGCGGGGTTTTCATCGAGATAATACGATATACGTATAATTTCACCAGGGTTGGTTCAATGTTTGAAAAGTTTGAAAATACACGTCATCAGGCCGGTAACGTTAGTACGTACGTACTTTTCAACATACATGGATACGTATGTACGTTGAAGGATATTTGAACGATGTAGTATTTCGTGAGGGTGGATATATATGGATACATATGGAAAGAAAATAATACGTGCGGGTGGTCGCTATAGAAAAACAACCGTTCGAGTTCCCAATGGCATAAATAATACAGAACGAAGTATAAACTGCTTGGAAAAGTTGACTGGGTAGTTGTGGCTACAAAAAGTTGTGGTGCAATGATGAATGTTTAACGAAACGGTATGGGGGTTGGTCGCGGACGTCCCAACGCTACTTTATTCTTCGACCAGCTCCGCTATTCTATTACCATTCCTATTATTTCTGTCATCGAATTACTCTCACAATTGAAATCGATAATTTTTCACGTTTTTTTTTTTTTTTTTTGGTCTGCAATTTTAATAATGCATTCGGTGGCTAATTTCACCCCAGAAAATAATTCAGGGTAGATCTGTGGCCGATTTCTATTTCCGTATACGAGAAATTTTCTCAGAACTTTGTAACTGCGGGTTGAAGTTCCAAATTTCAAAAGTTCCGAACGGTCAAAATTACGAATTCATTCGAGAGGATTTATAATTTGTAGAGAAACGTTGAAGTCCAGAATTTTTAAAATTCGGAATTATTATACTGTTCCGAACTTATAAAATTCGAAACTTCAACCCAGCCCTTCATGTACGATAAGATACGAGCGACTAGAGTCGACGATTTCTCGAGATACTAAGGAGAATATAAGAGAAAAGAGAAAAAAAGGGGTCGCCGACTGCAGACGGAGACTAAATCTGTCAGAGATTACCAGCTCGCGGAGTGAAAGAAACCCGAGAAAAATGTTAGGACGATAACTATTGCCGCTTTCGGAGTTACAACAACACGTAAAAACTAACCCGGCTCCGTCAACCACCTCGATTCGTCAAGCTCCTACCGTATACTTGCTTTCTTGAAACTTAATTACAAACTATTCCGAAGTAAATATATCCAAACACACATGTATGCTGCAAGCGGGGTATATGTTTCCTAATTTATTTCAATTCGAATACCCTGAAGGCAGCTTTTTGTCATAATATTCAAAGAAAAATGACGGAATTATGTGTGGCTATCCTGTATTCAACACAAAAATAAATGTTGTTCTTCATTTTTCGTTAGTTTCATTCATTTGATCATTTTAGTTCATTTTTTTGTTTTTTGATCCAACGCAGCGGCGATACTGAAATATCTTGTCTGATAACCCAACCCCTATACTGAGCATGTGTCCACAGCGATAGTGTGTGTATCTCACGATGAATAATAGGTCCGCGATTTGTGGCTCCAGCGGGTGGTAGCAACTGCAATATATTTTATTTCAAGTAATAATTTGTAGCAAAGTGTCATCCGCTGCAGCGAAAACGATTGGACGGATAATAAGCCATAAAGTCTGGTCGTCGGCGGCGGCGATGGTGGTGGGTATGGTAGATGTTTAAAACGACTATAGGCTGTCGAGTTTTATCGTGTGTTTTAATTGCAACACGATTATAAAAGCCTCTATAGTGTCAAAGAGTTTACGGTCGATACGGTCGTTGTCAAAAGCGTTACTCAACATATTAATTCCCCAATCTAATAACGGGAATAGAGCTAGCGAAGCGTTTTCTGAAGGTTAGAGGGGAAAAAAAGTAAATTTTCTGGCACCCAGGTGAGTCACTACCGAGTCTCGATAAAGGATAAGCTTTTGCCAGATTACCGTAGATTGCAACGTCCCATACGATATCCAGAGCCAAATCCTGGCTCTCTGGCTCTCGAAAAGACATATGTTCCGCTATCCCACCCTTTCCCTTGTCTCCTTTCAGGCGAAACATCTTCGTAAGCCAAGGTAAACCCACGCGATTCACGTCCTCGCGTTATAATTCTGACAAAGCTTCGAAAGCCTGTTTCAGTCTTTACCAGAAAACGCACAGTAAAAAATTAAATGAAAATAAACAAAAGATGAAACAAAAAAAAAATGACTGAATGAAACGAAAAGAAAATTAAGTAGAAGTGGTTATCCTAAAGCTGAAACGACCTGCGCCAGGTTTGCCAAGACATACTCCATTAGACGTCGTATATGTAAGTACTGTCTGCAGCTCCGTGCAAACTTGTAGCACAAAGCCTCACAAGGGAGCGAGCGAGTCCTGGGCACGTCCCGGGAGAGCAGACCACTCGTACGGCCTCGAAGAGAAAAGAGCGAAGAAGCCTGTCTTGGGTCTAGCGATTTGTTGTGAGTGGATGAAAAGCGAAGTTCCCTCCCTGTTCGGGCGCACTTCGTCGCTCAACTATACGAGCGAAGATTGGGGATCTGCAGCTTGCGATTAATCCAGACTCGACTAAGATGGCAAAGGCTTTGATAAAATAAAAGACTCGGGAAACGGAAAGGAGATCGAGGATGGAAGACAGAAGGCGTAATTCGAAAGGCAAAAGGATATGGAGTGGAATGTGCCGCAAGGGAGTGACCCAAAACCACTGTAATAAACAATATAATGGAAGTATGTATGTAAATCCAAATGATCACAAGATATCTTCATCAGGTTTCTAACCTCAGGCATTTCCCTGGTGCTTTTATGGGTTCGGGTCAGATGAGAATATCCTTTTGGTTTGGGTATTCATGTACAGTTTATGCGTTCCCATGAACGTAGGTACACACATACGTACTCTGGGCACTTGTTTGAGATAGGTATGGCTGGTGTTTCTGTTAGATCCTCGTCTTGGTAGTTGGCGTCCGAGTTTCGTGCGATCTTGAAGCCTTTGTGGAGGACTCCGGCACCGGGTGTACAATGAGTACCTACGCGTTATCATAAATAAAGACCGACTAAATTAGATTTCCAAATCAAGATGGCGCTGGTATTGTCTTCGGCTGAAGCTGAATTAATTGGATTTCGTAGAGCCAACTTTGTCCCGCAGTCTCATTCCACCTTCGTCGCGATGTCCTTGTTCCCCACCGCCACCTCCGCTCCAGCTCCAGCTCCAGCTCACGCTCCTGCCGCTACCGCCACCGCCCTTGCCTGGGTTCACCGCTCATCTCTGATTATGCTGCATTTTCTATGGCCGACCACTGAATTCGGAGCACCCCGTGCCGCGCTCGCGAGGGTTCAAGGGTTCTAGGGTAGATCCGAGGGTCGTTAAGGGACCTCCTTCGGGCTCGGAGGCAGATGTAAGGACAAACAAACAGTTCGTGATGAACCAGGCTCTCCCATCTATCCGGGGTTGTTGTAATGTACTCGATTCCTCGACATCGTCAAAGTCAACCGTCTACCAGGAACATCTGATCGCCCCGCTACTAATCCAATATTTCGATTTAGATTTTTGAACCATGTTTCCATATTTCAAAGTTCAAATAGTAAATTCCTTATCCACCCTGAAATATATGAGGCATGTTATAAAAATGTGGGCTCATTAGTTTCATAAAAGCTTCCCTTTTGTTCCGTCAATTAGGCACTTGGGGTGGGAATGAGGACAAAACCGCGAGGTAAGGAAGGTCAGCCCCGAGCACACCTGACCTACGTCTAGAAGAGTAGAATTTAAATTTCAAGCTGAGGATATAAAAGCCGTCAGTGTTTAATTGGGACCCTATTTTTAAGAAATTCATCCCATCGCAGTGTACGGGTTGTGACACTAAACTGAAAACTCGGTCGAGTTTAGCGAGGAAACAATGGCCCGCGTATATAATGCTAGTGTAACATTATAACGGTAGGAGCTCAGGAACACAGAAGTTCCGGAGCAAAGGAGCCGGGGGTTGACGACTTCCTCTGTTTCACTTCGCCTTGTAATCAGGCTCGAAGCGATTACACAGAATCTGGTCAATTATTGTCAAATTTCCGCCTCTTGTCCACGAGGGACAATTCCCAAGCGCCAAATGCCCCAGTACATCACATGCTTCAAGTGCTTCCTTAAAGAGCCGACGCAAAGTCCTTCGCTCTTCGGTGATTTCTGACAATAATATAGAGATCAGGAGTATTTTAAGGATCAAACGTCCTCCGACGTCGTCTGAGAAATAAAAGATAGGAGAGAGAGGAAAAAAGGAGAGAGTTAAAAAAAGAAAAAGAGAAGGAGAGAAAAAGGACAGTACGGAAAGGTGCAAGCTTCAAGGAGATCCACTACCAAAGGGAGTAGGAAAGCCATTGTGCAGTCAGCGACAGGCGCGATGGAAGATTATCGCAAGCAAGAATCGGCCTATTATTCAAATATCTTGAACGGACGTAGCCTCCGTCTCTCCTCTCTTCATCTCTCCTTATTTTCACGAGCGGGGCAAAAGATCAAGCTGACGAGAGACGGCTGAAACGGGTCTTTGGTAGGAGGTGGGTGTCCCGCATGCACCGTACCACACCATACCATACCATACCATACCATACCGTCGTTCTAGAGAGAAAAGGGAAATGGAGAGCGAGCGAGATATCTGCGTGGATGGGGTGAAACGAGATGAAGGGTGCGAGTGGCGGGCCACAGGGCTGTAGGGCCGGGGGTTGAGTGGTTCCGAGTAGCTTCGCTCTACTCCGACGGTATTAAGATTAGCACAAAGCACTACCAACCAAGCAACCTATACCGCGATGCCTCCCTCACCACCAGGGGAAGTTTAGATATATATAACAGCATCCCATAACCTCTGTACGCGTTATCTGGCTAGACGCAAAGTTGCCCTCGTAATTTGCGGCGTTTCTGTGAATCTCTAAACCTTTGTCAGAGCGCCAAAACTACCGGTTTCAATGGTATCATCGTCCGCGGACATGGGATAGCCGTCCTAAACACGAATTATATCTTGTAGATAAAAAATCAGCACATGGATGTGTTCTATAAAATTTTTTCCGAAATTGATCGTGGAATTGGAGAAAGAACTGGGACTTTAGATTCCTGAGAGTTTTGCAGCCCCTGCATAGTGAAGAGTCAAGGACAATGGTTGATAATTTTTTTTTTTTCTGTTGAGCTGAAACTCCTGCGGGAACAGGACTCTTGAGATGTTAATCTCGAACGGGGAAGTTCCTGCTACTCGATGATAGGGACGGGGAAGGGTTACGCAGATCGTTCCTCTGCAAGAAAATCAACGAAGGGGGTTATAATCCCTTGGACTAGGAGAGCCGCCATTCGCTTTCGCGTCTTTGTACATAGGTACCCACTGCCTACCCTTTGCCAAAGATATTTACTCCCCGGATTGACGCGCGACGTCGAGAATCACACGAGAAGCGCTTCGCTGATTTGGTTTAGATTAAGCTGAGAGAGTGAGAGAGAAAATCACGGAATTGGGGAGGCGAGGAGAAAGGGAAAGAGGATCATTCGTGTAGGGTAGACAAATCCCCTGCAACTACCAGTCTCTAAATTTTTCATAAACATACAGCTTTCGACGTTAATGAAAAACCTGCCTTTCATTCAGATCCATTATTATTTTCAAACAGAAATTTATTATTTATCAAAGAGTTCGTTACTCGGTGTAAGATAACATGATCAATGGTCGTGTATCGCTTTGCTCGATTCTCCGCACAGCCCCAACAAGGTGCGGTAGGACGAGCTGAGCTCACTATTATCAACTTTTTTTTTTTTAGAAACTTCGTTTCTGGAATGGGAAGCAAAAACAGGAATCACTTTGTTAACTGGCACAACGATCGCGATCGGAGAGCGAAAGGTTTTGGCAAAGAAATTTCTAGCAAACATCCAATATACCATTCTATGTGGTTGAGCGATCTCGGAGTTGAAAAGTGTTTTGAACTTTTCAATTTGTAAACTTTCCTTCAAATTACTATACCTCTGTGTTTGTTCGTTCGTTCGTTCGTTTGTCTGTTTGTTATATGGACTAAAAATAAAAGTGATGGGATCAAACGATTTCTATGTATCTAAATAATTGACACTTTACTTCAGCAGAATATCGTTTGTCAAATATTAAATTGACAATTTACTAATTTTCTGTCAATAATGTTCGAAATTAATCGGATCCCGATTTGAAGCAACAGTTTCACCTTGTAAACATTTTGCATAGATTTCGTTCATCTTGAACACAAACTTTTAATTGGTATATCGATTGTTATCTGTTCGTCGAACGATACCCACTCCACTGCAGGACTTATCTGGACGTATCATCAAATTTTGTATAACAGGTTGAGAAACTTGTGAAATTATTTGCAATGACGTCAAATTTTATCTTTTACAATAAATTGAATTTCTCGATATTAACTCGACGTATTTCATTTATTTTGTTTCAGGTACGTTAATATACTCTCTTCGTGAACAATTGGTCCTCGATTTTCTTCGCCCTAAGATAACGAGTGAGTATATAGCATCTCGTTAAATCTATAAAAGAAAAAGAAAAAAAGGAAGAAGAACGTGAAGTACCTCACCAGCTGCAGACGTGATGAATAATTGAAGCAAAAACTTCATTTTCCTATACGAAAATAGTAGTAACTCGTTCATTTCCTACCCACGTAAACTCAAAGTAGACAGATATCGAGAAACCGTCTAATGCTTCGTCGAACACTATGCGTCTAGGTTTCGCCCCAGATATACACCACCTGCTTGAGTGCCAAGAAATACTGTGGGATAGATAACTGTGTACACAGTATCTCGTTGAAGTAGATCTTTTATATACATTATATATATATACATATATACCTATATACCTGTATAAACATGTCCTTTAAAAGAATGAAGAAAAACTTTACCACGATAACGTATACATTGTGCGGTTTACGGATGCGTAATACCTTGAAAACGACACGGTATATATAAAATAAATCTGAATATATCTTAGGTTTCTCCCCACTTATTGTAAACCATGTCAATTCAATTTGACAATAAACCATTTTGTCCCTTGGTAACAATCAACAAGAAATATATATCGAGTATATACCAATGGTAAGAGCTGTTTCTGAACAGGACACCCTCGTCTATCTATAGATTTAAGGACATTTGCATATAGGAAGTAGTTGAATCCTGGATATGGGTTGGCTCTTGGGTATTATCCAGATCATAGTCTTACGGTTCAATTCAGTTCACTGTAGGATTGAGTCGAACAGTGGCAAGACAATCAGATGAGAGACAATCTCAATAAAATCGATTATATGACGCTGTTTAAGCCAGGAACCTTAGGGGATAAGCACGAGACCCTGGTAGATATCAAGGAATCGTACCGCTGGGTGAATGTGAGTTACTTGCGGCACTGAGAGGATAAACGAAAGAGAGAGAGACGGACACTGAGACAGAGAAGACTAAGGAGAAGGATGAATCCTCGCGATCCAACCAAGCTCTAGTAATTTACAATTCTCGTGGTTATGGTAGCTGAGGTTAGGCTTAAGCGGTAAACCAGCATCCCTATCCTTCTCTCTCTCTCTCACTCTCTGTCTCCTTCATCCTGCGCCTCTTCTCTTAACAGAATGAACTCATATGACTTACATATCAGAAGATATGTGTGATCTGATTTTCATTCGACTTTTTAAACGTATTTAATGCAAAAAACCCCGCAACTCGGGCTACAGGTAAACGTGGACGTAGATTTTCGGGTATGTTAAGGAGGTACGGGTATAAGGGTGACGTGGAACGGTCTGCCAGACGGAGGTTCGTTTTGTGAGGAAAAAGTTGTAAAACGGGAAGAATTACAGATAACGAGTTTCAAAGTTCGGTGGTGGCTTCAAGCGCCCCTTTTCTCCCTCTTCTCGCTCCTCTGTCTTTCTGTCTTTTTTTTTTTTCTTATTCCTTCGCCCTGTCGTTTTTACTCGCCCAAGTTTATCCCTCGCTGGTAGCTGGGTAGGTAGGCATAACGCGCACGCGAGACGTTGAAGCGACCCAGCTACGATAAAGAGCGATTCGCGAGCGAGCACGAATTGAGTTCGTTTAAAATGTGCGGAGGTAAAATAACAAAAAAAAAAAGAGAAGAGGAAGAAGAAGGAGAAAAAAAAATGAGCCGGTTTGTTTCGCCCGACATTCCCGTTCCCCAACGGCATAGGCGAGACCTCCACCTCCTCCCTTGAGCACGCATCCTTTGATCAAACCCTTGGTGGGAAACCGTTCCCTTATCTCCATCCCTCAATCACCTTTCGCCACTCGCCCTATAAATTTATTTTTTCTACCTCCCTTCTACCTTTTTCCTCAGCTTGCTGTGACGTTCACTTCATGCCGAAGACATCTGCGCTTTAATCTATCCCATAGATATACTAGTAAACGTTACCTACATCATAGCCTCACATCATCTCAAACGAACTAGAGGAATATAACAGCTCAACTACTCGCCCGCTGAGTAGATTTTCGCAGGTAAAAGATAAAGATGTTAAGCTGAAGGGTGCGGCTCAAGCTCAAGCTCAAGCTTTCCATCTAATTTTCAACCGTATGTCTACGAATGGCTCAAGACATAGATATCAGAGGGTAAACTAGACGGCTGGGCTGGGTGGGGGGTAGGTATAACGTACCTATAAACAAGCCGCGGGTTCGCTGAACGTAACACGTAACACGTAACCCATACACCTAAAGAGAAGGTGACGTTGCGGCGCCACGTCGTCGTTATTGTTGTTAGTTCACTATACAGAGTAGATAGACTGCGCCCCTCGCTTCGGCGTTAGTCAAATGGACATCTTGCCACCCTTAATGATCGCGGATCCGCGTAACTATGAGAGGATCTACACGGTGTGTTGGAAGTTCGGTTGATTGATAGACGGGTTTCTTTTATAATAGAAGAAGAACAGATTTATGAAAGTTGCCGAATCATATACCTACATATTTCAGAAAATTTGAGCCCTAAGTATTTTTTTAATCGAGATAGAGGGGTGCGGTTTGTTCTGCTCTTCAGAAACGTAGTCTACTAATAATTCGTTCACACTTTAGTCTAGTTGATAGTTATTAATTTATTTACACTCGCTCGTTTACTTTTAACAAGCTCGAGGATAACTGGATCGTAAATATTGGTAGACGCCAGCCGCGAGCCTTGAGGATACTCTAGGTTCCAGGCTCCAGGCTCTGGCCTCCTCTAGGACGAGTAATAAAAGTATATAACATCAAGTAACGAGACCAATTTATACATTCCGTGTAGGCCCAGTCGTATTTCATTTTTAATCGGCCCTGACCACGTTGCCTGGGGATGGTGAAGGTGTTTTCCTACCTGTATAACAACGATTATGAACAACCTTTCTGCCCCAGAATCTAGAAACTCCGTATTCAACCGTGACAGAATATGTTTCGGGCCGAATATATATTCCATATAGTTTCTTCATTATCTACGTATACCTTTCAGGGAAATTTTCTTTTTTTTTTTTATTCAACCAAGACAACGTATCGCTCAGAATTTTATACCCCGTAGAGTTCTGGCCACGAATGTAAGTAAACTATTATATTCTTGTGTAGATTCAAAAAAAAAAAACGTTGAAAAAACATCATTTGTAACTAAAATTGTATCGAAAAAAGGGAGAAGAAAAAAAACTAGACGAATATTGAAAGCGATCGGTACAGGCTTCATTGACGATATTGGCGGTGGCTTTCTTTTTAAACCCATAAAAAGACGAGTCCTGCAGCGGTGTTTTGTGTCCCTTGAATGTCCCGTTTGTATATATAGGTATATGTGTACACGTAGGTACAGAATTGTGTCGATATACATTAAAGCGGGTAACGTAACCATACGAATGCTTTCGTGCATGACAAAAGAATTTTTAGACCGAAAATATCCATTCAGGGTTTCTTACTAATTCAAAACGTGTGTTATTTGTTCCATAAAAATCTGACAAAAGAAAAGGTAGACAAATAACAATCGCAATGGGGTCCCTTCGTCTGGCATCTTCACACACGTACACAAATATACTTATCCTACAGCAGGTATATATTTTCCAGGCATTGTGAAGGGGAAAATGAAAAAGAACGAAAAAATAACGATATTTTTTTTTTTTCTTCAAATTTTCCCAATGCTTCGTCGATGCGTTCTGGTCCGGACAAACCATATACCAGCCGCTGTTTCTATTTATTCGCAATTATAAGAGGGAACGCCACTCGTGGGGACACGCGTCGCAGTTTCGTTTGTTTAGCTTGGCCTCGAAGCGTCGGGACGTTGGGACGCCGAAGCCCTAGCAGGATATATTCGATGGGGAGAGACACGAGGGAGAGAGACTGGGTTGATTGACGGGTATTTTTGTCGAGTAGGTACCTACTATCCCAGAGTTGAGCGGACCCAGGGAAAATTGTATTATTATACCAGGATGTCGAATAGATCCGTACCGGCTTTCGTCAGATTATGGAAATTCCGTATACGATTTCAGCCGCGGATTTGACGACCATCCGATTGTCTGACGGCACCGGTCGTGTGTGCTTAAATTTTCTCGCCAGTACAAACGCGTACCTCTTCAATTTTACCGGCTAAGAGCCTGCACACGCGTGTGTCAAATCTAACAAGGAGGATCCTACGCTGCCTCAACCGTTCGCCTTTATAAACTGTTATTACAATTTTGGATTAGATCCTTTGTCCGCTAGGATTTGGGAAAATTACACAATGATACGAACTGGCGCGGGCGCATCGGTCTAGCTTCCCCCTCGTAATCTGCTCAACGTTCATTACGATTCTCCTCTTTAAATTCTCGTCTAGATTTTTTTTCTCGTATTTTTTTTTTTCTAGAGTCTGGGAGGTAAAAAATTTATATTAAAATTTACTCTGCGCGTATTTTTCAATTAAGCCTTCGATACGATCTGTATAAGAGTGCATTACGCATTACTCCGGCTCTTTGAGTGGCGTATTTCGCTCTCAATTCCGGTAAATAACTTCCGTTATACCCTGGTGCGGAAATATTCTTGGCTGACGTTTTGCTCGAAAATTGAACCTCGATGTAGCTATTTTTCCCGGATTAGCTCACCAACTGAGTAGTGGATTCTAGGAATGTGAGGACGGGGGCTGTCAAAGGCACGTGTTCGACGAGGGAGTGAGGACGGCAAGGGACGGCGAGGACGGAAGGGAGGGCCCGTTTGCGGTTGAAACCGCAGGCGCGAATTGCCCGGCGAGAGTAGCCCGTGCTGCCTGGTCCCGGACTGTTTGTAGAATAAACAGTTTTATGGAATCGACGACAAAAACCACACCGATACAATATCGCCGTTAAAGTTTAGGACAAGCTGCAGCGAAACTTGGAGATAAAGAAAAATAGAGAATTCTTACACGTTTCGCCGGGGTTATCGGTCGTGGAATTTTATTTCTTATGTTCCGAACATGAAATTGATATCGAGGAAAATTTTTTATTTTTCCTTTCTTTCTTCTCAACATCGTTGGCGTATCTTCGAAATTTCCAGTCTATAAGGTTATTATGACGGGCAAAGGTTTGAGGCCGCGGAAACGTACTGGTGCAACGCATCGCGACACATTTGCGTTCATAAATAAAGATTTGCCACGCCACGTGTCAGCCTCTCTCTACCCTACCTCAGAGAACCTTTTTAGGAGGCTGAGATTTCGTAGAGGGAATGCGTAATACGGAAACTCGCTTTTCTAAAGCATTTTCTACCAGCTATCTCAAACCGTCTACTACAAGCTGACGACCGCGACGTCTGAGTATAAAAGTCACTTTTCGTTGCCGCATTTAATGACTTGGTGAAAAGTTTTCAATTCCGTAAGAAAACCCGGATAAGGGCTCAACCTTTTTTATTATATGTGAAGGTATATATCGCGCGGCTCGCAATGCTTTGAATAATCATCCCGGTCGCTTTTTTTACACTGATTTATAAAAGAGAAGGAAAAAAGTGAAGAAAAAGAATCAATGATTTCTGTAAAAGCGAATGAGAATCCTTCCTCCGTATGACCTCTGCTCCTGAACGAGGAAACGTTTTTTTCTCATGTATTATGATATTTCATTGCAATCGCTGTAATGTGATGGGTTCCATTTTCTGGTAAACTCTGACGGCAGATTCGTTTCCCATATAACCATGACAGTTTTATATGCATCGCTCTCAGCTCAGCCTGGTGCAGACTTCCAGGTCAACGCCCGTGCAGGACACTATCCTTGCGTCTGACTGCTCAGACGAGATGCGGAAGACCTGGAATCTCCGAGAATCAAGTCGGGGTAGAAATTCAGGGGTGGAAGTGGTACAGCCGAGATACCAACTCTGGAAGGAATTATGGCTTCGCCATCCTCCCCTTCGTAAAGCTGAAGGTACTCTCTCTTCTCTCCCTCTCTCTCTCTCTCTCGCTGCCTTTTGCCTCTGATCAAAGGAACTTGCAGCCTAGATTATGCCGAGACAACTTATTACAAGGGGAGGGGAAAAGGTAAGGAGAGAAGAGAAGAGAAGAGGCTCCTTGGTGCACCAACCATCACGAGAAGTCTGGGTTCAGGTCGTTTCCGTGACATTTCACCTAGGTCTCCGCAGTTGTATTTGTAGTTATAGGAAATTCGCGTCTCTCGTTGGATCCTAATAGGTCTGTTATTTTCAAATTGAAAAGTTTTACCGATTCTTTGAGGATGGTAATTTATAAACTACGAGAAACTTCTGAATCTGTCCATGTCGGTCGGTCTTATCGGATGTCCTCCCGTAAAATCTGAGCAAGTCCTTTTTTTTTATCGAGGTTTTGTCTATCCTACCATGAATTTTCTCAGCCAGTTTAACTCATGGTATCTAGGATAATATTCTCACCTATGAGGCGAGTCGGGTCTTTTAATTTCAACAGTTCGGGCAACTGAACGTGACGCGGGTTGGTTAAGAGAGTGGAGAAAAGCCGGGTACGTTTACAAACAATCCAAATGCTAGAATGCAAATTCACAACAAATAGACAGGCGACAATGGAAATGGGACAAAGGTGTTCGTGTCCATTGTAACTCACGTGTACATACCTCACGTACATGTATGTACATACGTATGTATGTACATATATACATGTTAAGTATGTGGTCAGGCAGGCGCTTGATGGTGAGACCCCATAGTTTGTTATAACAACGTACGACGCGAAGCATTGATTTCACGTCAGAGACACACCTTCTCGTCACACGCCCCCGCTCGTCCTCATCCTCGTCCTCGTCCTCATCCTCCTTTTCTACCACCGCAATGTCCCCTGCTATTACCGTTAGATCGGACACGAGCGCAAACACATGACCGCAACGATCTCCATCGACAAGAGTACACTCTTCCATTTTTCCCTGAACGATGAGTATATATGTATAACGTATGAATGTGTACCTACCTCCATATGTATCGGTATACTTGGACACTTGTTCTTATTTCAAGTATTCTTCAGTTCTCGCCATTATTTTCATAGTTTCATTTTCCCCATCCCGGAAGAGGGTTTGCACAGCCATTGCGCCACATTAGAAGAGAGGAAACGTTGAAGATCCTCCTGCACTCTCGAATTCTGTGACGAATTCTCGTCTTAATTTCTCCTTGACAAAACATGAAGAGAAAAAAAAAAAAAAGAAAAAATCTCTCAGACAGTGGAAAGGCCACTAAGTATCACGAGACTCACGAGGGAAAATCCATCTTCGTAACTACTGCGACGGAACTGACTAGATACCTGAAGAGAGGAGGATCTCGATTCCACGCACTTTCATTAACGCCGTATGCAGCAGACTTTGACTTGATTTTTTTTTTTTTTGTTTTTTTCGCCAGACGCTACAAGTAGCAGATAGCTGTACCGCTAAAAGACTCACTCATCCCCTATCTTCATCACTCTATCTATATAAACCTGACCCTCATGTGTGCACACGTGAAGCTAAAGCTCGCACCTCGCATCCTCGCCCATCGTTACGCAACGCCGAATTTCAAAACATCTCACTTCTGACAGTGGAGGTAATTAGCTTTACCAAATTGTATGTTTACTTTTTTCCCAACCCACGTGCGCCTCCTCTTCCTCTCTTCTCTTCTCTTCTCTCGCTTCTCTCCAATACGTTGGGGTGATTAAAATCAAACATCTTTTCAACCCCCTGCACACTGACTAGTTCCGTGTGAGCTTGCGGAATATTAGAGGGCGAATATGCTTCCCGGTTTACCTTTAGTCGCGCCAGTATCCGGTAACTGATGTCGACGAACGGACTAACGGATGAACTGCCGTAGCAGTAACCCGTCAACCTCTGCTACCCTCCCTTGACCCTCGTCGAGTTTTATACACTGCACGGCTACTAGCTCGCGGGAAGTACCCTTCCTGTAATTAGTGTCTTCATTCGCCTCTTTGACGGAACGCGGGCGGTCCTGGAGAAGCGGAAAGCTGGTCTAACAGATCCTAGACAAACCCAGAAGAGCTCAGGACTTGAACTAGTCTGTCAGCCTCTCAGACTGGGAGGATTTATGCCAGAGAACCGGCCCGTCTTTCCATCGTAAAAGCTCTGTTTTACTCGAAGAGCCTTCTTCCTTCTTTCCTAAGGTGATCAGAGCACGATGCTTGATGGTAGATATTCTGGTCTTTGACTGTTCTCCGGTATTTCTGCATGGTAAAAATTGTCCACGAGTAACTTCTGTTACGAGACAAATAGTGAAGTGTTAAAAAGCCCGTGACGTATGGAACTACACCGTCTGGTCGTATGCATCTGGAATGCATCTGGGGGCTGTCTGCTGAGTTTCCACTATTTGCGATAGTTCGACTTGGCCGGTGTCGACAACCTGCAGCCACCTCCTGGCTCCGTCTCATTTCCATCTTCGCCCATCCAACGGAGGGCGAACCTGCACCAGTGCGGCGAATCGTAGGAAAGTAACGTAATAAAATTGGATCGTAAATTTCCGAATTGAAGAAATAGAATAAATTTTACGGTGAACTTTGTGGTAGTGGTGGTAGTGGTGGTGGTTTTCTTGAACGGAAATATTATATTCATGCCACAGGCAATATTGGACTACTATTCTAGTTTTTACTACCTTTGGAAAAATAAACTGTATCGTACAGAGATTTACCGGTATAAATAAAAACCACACCCCAGATCATCATCCGCAATTTTTATCCGGTCGATATTTAATCGGATTTTTATCTCAGCTTTGGCAGAACGAGTCTAACTCTCGAGTTCTAATTCTCCTTCCTTCCTGGTATTCTGTACTCTCGACAGAGAATGGCGGCGATTACGTTGCTCAGCAGCGGAGCAGTAATCACATAACTCGTCATAATTAAGGACCGTAAACAGATCTCCTGGTGTTTTGTTAAATTCAAAACGACAACACTGAGGGGATGCCTAGGGTCGGGTTGGCGAACCAACCCGGCCCTTGCGCTTCTCGCCAGGGGAACGAGAAATGAGACGAGAACTTTCAGGAATTAACCAACGCCAGGCTAAGGTATCTAGCTTAACAATTATTACGTTTCCTTAACCATGAACCACGCCACATTGTCTCTTCTCTTCACTCACTTCCTCATTCGGAACCATGAAACAACCCGATCGCAACGTCTCCCTTCGTCGTCAGGTCCCCCTTTGGCACAACACGCTTACTCATCTAACGAGTTTTCAAAATCTCTGCCAAAGCAGACCCACGTTTATACTTAAATGTGCCATTCAATTTTTAGGTCTTACGGATTTTGTAGATGATATGAAAATAATTGGACACTCGGAATGAAGAATTGTTTTAATCTGGAGATACGTTTCCTTCTAGTAACAATCTTTCGGTTATCAAAGACCCTGCGGAGATGTTATTTGAAATTTCATTCATTGCCTCAATATAACTTTTTATAAGTATGAATGATTCACCCATATCCTGAAAATGTTCTACTTCTTAGAGTCGGGGCTTATATATGAGATCAAAGAGGCGAGAGCTGTCTCGACTTTTGATTAGTATCGATCGCGGATTAATGCGACGACACAAACCAGCGGCTTGAAATCGGATCGAACTTCCGGAGATAGGAAGCTTTATACTTCGCTTCTAAAGGCGGACTGCTTGGCAGTCGAGACCCGTTTAAATCAAAGCATATACCTGTATATAGGTATATGCTACTGAAATAAAACCTAGACCCGTCTATCTCGATTGAAGAAATTCCTGGTTTACCATCGACCATCGGGCTGACCAGAGCTCGGAGCCGCGTTAACGTATTCAAACGATAATTGATATCCTCTACTTAAATCTAACGTCTTCATCTTTCGTATACCAGACTTCTTCTATTTCATCCCCCTTCTTTCCCTCTTCTGGTTCTTCTTCTTCTTCTTCTCCTTTGACCCCGAAATTCTCATCCAGCTTTCTTCCCTCGTTGTCCTTTCGATCTAAGATCGTATCGGCCGACGTCTCGAAGCAGGCGCAGGCCGGGCGCCGCGACGTCCGAGAAAATTAACGACGCAATCAGCATGACAGTGCTCGACTCATCTCGCCTTACTATTGACTACTTTTCATTCTTTTTTATTCAACAGTCCCATCGCGATACCGCATGCGATGGTGACCGCAAACGAAGACGAAAAACTCTTATAATATAGTCTCGAGCCTGTTATCTCGGGTGTACAAACTCCTCGTGTCTATTTCACTAGTCGTTTCTGGCCATTAGTCATCCTGTACAAAAACGCAGTTAGGCTATTACTAATTCTATGAGAACGAGGCTCTACACACCTATAGCCAAGAAGTATACCGACGAGCTCAGGTATTTCAAACTGTGTGTAGTATATATCCTGGCCACGTACGTTCTTCGCTTTGTAATCACTATCCCCGTGCTCTTAGTTTTCTAGAGGATGAGAAAAAAAAACTTGGGGTAGAAAACCATCATCAGGACAAAGAAAATTTCTAGACGAGTAAGAAAGAAAGGATATCATAATCACCTAGACGAAATTAATCCATAAAATACGTGGTTATGTAAGCAACGCGTTATCCGAGACTCATTAAGACCAGCCGTTCCACGTCTACGTCATAATTACGTCGTAATGAAATTATTTTGCGACAGATACGTGAGCAATCTTTACGACCGTCAGAAACGTCACTTTGTTAGATGCTTGTGTTTCAGATATTTATAAGAATAGAAGGAAGGGTTCAGGGATTATTTCGCGGAAAATGTAGCAGCGGTTTTCCTAAGTTTCCCTGCTTTTTTTTTTTTGGTTTCAATAAACGCGTGCTCTTCGATCAATATCGCTATTTGCTTTAACCGTTGCAAAAGCCCACGATAAACGAGTGTCGAGTAGCGTTGGAAAGAACCACTATAGCTTAAAACCGTGGTGACGGGGCGTCAGATTTATTTCGTTTATTTTCCACCGCGGTCGACGAAAACACGTCGGAGTAGAGGGAAAAGCTGCAGAGCTACTAGAGAGGTAAGAGAGGAAGAGAGACCGGCGTGCTTTTCAACCGTGGATATTTTGGCAGCTCCGGAAAACATCGTAAACAGAAACGACACCCTGAGTGTTGTCCCTCGAGCGCGAGTGTTGCCTTTGACTTTATTGAATTCCAATTGTTTTTTTCTACTTTATTTTTTTTTTCTACAATTTTTCCATTCATTTTTTTCATCTTCTTCTCTTCTCTCTCTTTTTTTTTTTTTGTTTTATTTGAATTCCGCGGACGTCACGGAATTACTCGTTTCCCAATCTTTCGCCCCATCATTCTCACAGCCTCGGAACAAACGGAAATCCTTTATGTTACATAAATGATTTTTTCATCGTCAGCCTATTGACCGGCGCCAAGAACGGCGTCAGTCAGTGTTGGGACAAATTGAGCGTGTGCCAGCCCATTGTGATTGGCGATCCCTATACTTGACCGACAGTAACTCTACCCTGCATGATCATTAATCAAAATCTCTGTGAAAAACATTGACTGATTCTGACAAGTGCAAGTCTACGGCTGGGTGCATAAATCCCTATCCAAATCTACGATGATCTGGTCAAGTGAACAGAGCGGTTTTAAAAGCAGGATATCTACTGGCTTAAAAATAACTGAATGAAATTTTTTGAAACTAAGCCAGCTGGAGGAACTCAATCAGGTGTAACATCATCATCGTCTATTAAGAACGTGTTCACGGTTTTGAAGAGTGAAAATGACGTATAGACGAAAAGGAAATTTTGTAAAATAAGAATGTCGGATCGGTTGGTGCGATTCGCCGTACCTTCGGTAAGCCAGTGATATTGATGTTTCGGTCGTATCATCTGTCGGCTTCTCTTTCCGCAACCTACTTCCTCTACGGAAAATACTCAAGTCTTGTGACTGGAAGCCTGCCCGGTTTCCTCCCGGCTCGCTACCTCCTAGGGGAAACGATTCTCACCGTGAGCTGAAGACGAGGTGACAGAAAAGCGTCTCCTTTAGCTTGGAGATAAACTTAAGTATTGCGCCGTAAAACGATAGAGTCTCGAGAGGAAACACCGTCCTGACGGTTATCTTCAATACGGGTTTTATATACACGCCTAGATAGATACGGTTTAATTAAGCCCCGTAAAAAACGAGAAGGAAAAAAATTAATAGTAGGTACAGTAATTTTTACCCCGTATCGTATGGGTATATATCTTCGAAGCAATATCTCCGAGTTTGAATCAATAACTAAACACCAGCCATCCTTCTCTCTCAGGGGGTTCAATTCAACTTCGATTTAATCAAATATGGAACTTGGTGTATACATACTCGACGTAACACTGTGAGAAACACATCCACACGTCCACATCCGCGAAAGTAGATAGTCGAGGTAAAGATCTTTCGGGTTATAAGACGAGGCAATAAAATACGATAAATTCAATGGGGTTCTCTCGAAGCAGTATTATTACGTCCATTGTATACTTCGGCATCGATTTCAAGGCGTTTTAATTCTCATATATCAGCGTCTCTCGACCACTCTTCTCCTCTCTCTTTCTCCTCTCTCCGTTTTCTTCACCCTCTTACAACCACCTCTAGCGTAGCTACCCTACCCCACCGCGCCGAGGAACTACCCTCCCCGATCGACAGATGAAAAAAAAAAAAGGAAAAGAAAGAAGAAGAAAAAAAGAAAAAGAAAAAGAAAAAAAATGGCGAGGGGGTTTCTTGGGCTATATTGGATCGGTTTGCACGCATATAAATCAGCGAAAGAATATCTTCGCGCGCGCGATACGAGAAACACGAGGAATAGAATACGACGAACGAGGTGAACGAAGACATATCGATCCCTTCAAAGAGGTAGAATTTCTATCTCATCTCCCTATCCAAAGTCGTATACGCATATATACCTGTAGGTATACAAAAGCTAGGAATTGTTTGTATGGGACCAAAAATTTATACTCTCCTCGACCTGGCCAGAGGCGTTTAATATTAACACCCACATCAAGTCAGAGTCTGATGAATTGAAAAATTACTTTCTTTGTAAATGGAGTGAAAAAAAAAATCAAATAAATTCAATTCAAAACGACTTCACATACTTTCAAGACGACAGAACGACGTTTCGAGTTTAGAGTCTAGCTGACAAGAGAATTCCATCGTTAATATGGACTGTTCTGTGTACCTACCTATGGTGTAGTCGACAGGGTTTTTGTATCACGAGCTTACTAATAATTAAAAAAAATCAACATAACATGGGGCTCCATGGTTCGGTCCAGGGTTTATTATTCCATTGACTGATCGCAGGGGCGGGAGCCTCGGCATTGTGGGTAACTGAATTTAATATTACGAATAGCCATTAATATTAATGCTCCTGTAACTTTGGATTAGCATAGAGGTGCATTGTCACGTAAGGGTAAGGGGGAGTTCACAACGGTGACACGGACGGATGCATCGGTGGTATTCAGTAACGTTCGAGGGTGGACCCTTCCACCGAATCATTCGGAACAGGAGAATTTACTCCGTCGGTTGGTAATTTCGCATGAATTCAACTCCGCCCACGACACCGCCGCTCACATCCCTCACCCGTACCACCCTATACGTACGTATGTATACGTATGTATCTACGCCGCAATAAACACGCGTCATACACTCCATTCGTCGATAGCTATACCCAAACCCGCCTTGTCAAGTGTGCGGAGCATTTGTTAAACGCGGAGGGGATAAAACTCGATATTTATACCCCAAAAACCGAGAAAAATTTTTTTTTAATACCGTATAAAAAGATCCCGAAAAACTCATAACGCTAGACATCCTAATTGTATCAATCACCGCATGATCCTAGACAAAAAAAATCGAATCTTTATAGGGAAACTTGAATAAATGTCAAATGTGAATGTTCAGTATGTCACTCTCTCTGCTGGTAATTTTTTTTGTTATTGAACTAATTACGACACTTTGACACCAAATTATTATTAAAACTGGAATACTGGTAGCTAATATAAAATTAGATAGGTATAAGGGTATAGAAAGAAGAACTGATGCGGTGAATGTGGGGGGAAGTTAATTGACAGAACTCTAGGGGTAAAAAGGAGTAATTGAAAGCGAGTAAAGACAATGGGTGTAGCGTGACGTAATTAGCAATTTAATTACAACGAGTGGGGTAGTGAGGGGGATATAGTGTCGATTGACCCCCGCGCCTTTGCTGGAACTCATGGAACTTGTGGAACGTTCTAACATTCGATGTAGTATAACGTTGAAGTGAAACACGTGAAAGTACGTAGGATAGACACATGCAGTTAAAGTTTGGCGGAGCGAAATCATGCGTCATCAATTTCACGGGACATTTCTTTGACGTAACGAAAAAATACTGCACAGGTTTTTTGGGTTTTGTTTTTTCTTTTTTTTTTCAAGGGTTTACCCTCGGTGTCGCCATTCCCCGAGTTCGCCAGAGGATGTTTTAATGAAATAACCATATAATGTTGCAGGGAAGTGAATCGCACACCAGCTATATTTTCATGGTCGATCTTCCACCCGGAATTTCTGACTTTTCGATTCCCCGTTACACACGACTTTAACTCCTGCCGAAGACCCCCCATGAAAAATGCCACAAAAAAGAAGAAGAGAAAGAAGAAAAAAAAAAAGGAAAATATCCTTCGTTTAAGGACCGACTCAAATCGATTGACAAAAAATGCGGGAGAGTAAAAGAGAAGTAATAGAGGGATCCTCAATGTAGGGGCGCTCCAATAAATGCACAAGGCTTTATTAAACCCCGCTGAAATATATTCGGGAATAAAAAATTACGTTCACTTTATACAAGGAAAGAGAAATTCATCAATCGCTCTTTCGCCCTCTTTATACAACGCAATAATTTCATACTGTGTATTTCGCCACCAATTCCTCGGACCGGAAATGCACCTTTTCAGTAGACCAGTCTTTGACAATTAGTCTGGCTTCGTTCTCCCCCGAAGGTCAACTAAGATGCGAGAGGGTTCAAGGAAGCCATTCAGTTTCGATTGACTCAGCATCGGACTGAATTGGGTAGCCAATAACTATGGAATACATATACCTAGGTATATACCGAAACGTACTAAATTTTCGTTTGATCATGGGCTGAATTTAGTAACTTATACTTACGTGTACCTACGCGTCTGTAGCACGCCGTTACCGAAGTTAAAAATGATAAATAAAATAAAAAAACGGATCTTACGAAGGCGGGTAAAGGTGGACGATTACCTGAACTTGAATGTGGGCAAGTGTGGATCGATAACCCTCCCTTATTCTGCCTTCTTTCATTTCCGAATCCCTGATTCTGGCACACTTGGAATACATGCATTCTCCGAGCTTTGAACCTGAATGGTAATGTTATTGCTTCGTTACCGTTACCGAGGGCAAGTAGAGCTCGAGGTCCTTTCTCTTCTCTTCTAGTATTTTTTTTTTTTTTTTTTCTTTACTTTCCATTCTCATTCCATCCCTCCGGCTTTTGACGTCTTTTGCGTGAAGCCGTAGGGCGTACGTGGGCAGCTCTGTCGCCTCTTTGGCTCCAGCATATCGGTGTTTAGCCAATTTTAACAGGAATTTTCATCCACAAACAGAATATTAACAAGTTTAACCGAGGCAGAGTTTGGCTGCAGTTTGTTTACGGTAACGGTGTTTATAGAGGGTATAGGGTGAAATGGCACATCTATCCGAATCTCACCGCTGCACATCGATCAATTAATGATACAACGCGTATAGGTATACCTGCACGCGGAGATAACAGACAACAAAAACTATTTTTGAATGAACGGAATGGTTAGAATTCGTATTTTGATATAGACATAGAAAATTTTGAAACAAATTGAAAATAACAATGATAATAAATTCAATATACGAATGAAAATATTAATTTAATATTCTCAGAATCAAAATTTTCCTCGTATGTATAGGTATAGAAGCTATATTCTCGCACCCCCTGATACTGCACCAGTTATTGCATTTCATAACACGACGAGACGTACGTTGGAAGGATGGCGGTGCCTGGTGCCTCCTCTACATATACCCACCTACATGCTGGTAGTTCCTACAACGAATTGTATTTCCCCGGAGCAAATACGTCTATATACATATATCCCATGCTGTATTATACAGAGTGTCTAATCCAACCAAGTCACGTGGATGTCAGTTCCTCCACTCCCTATCAAACATATATAATACACGTACATGTACCTAGATTCAGGTATACAGAAAAATCTTATTCTGAAAGAAAAATCTCGCTGTTGAGAGGAGGTAACAGATTTTTGAGTTCCTGCTGCAAAAGATTTGAGTGGTATTTGAAAATCGACAAGAAAAAAAATGAGAAAAAATTAATGAAATAATTCCAAAGCGTAAGAATTTCTTACGAAAGTTTTCAATTTTATTTTGTATTATTTTTTGTACATAAATGAGTTTGCTCAAGGCGAAATTTCTCGCCTTATTCATACCGAACTTGTACCTACTAGGTATACATATGGTATTGTATATCGAGGGTAGTCGCGTAAGCCGGTCGTAGCTTTCCGAAGGGAATACGACTGGTGCATCATATCGAAAGCACAAAGCCCGTTCGAATTCGCGTGCGAGAAATAGAGGGAGTTATATATAGGAGTGTGAGATAGTACGTGACCTGTTCGATATGCACCGCGCGAATCTCGATGACGAATCATTAATGCGTGTGCAGAGAACTGTGGATATAATACATACACGCGTCGCGCGGTGACTGCAAAAATGAAAAAAAAAAAAGAAAGAAAAAAAAAAGGAAGAAAGGTTGCAAAGAAGCACATCGTGGGTTCTGTTTTACACCTACAGACACGAATGTGGGTGTATATATAGTATAGAAAAAAAATGTATATAGAAAAGAGGGAAGAAAATAAAAGAAATCGAGAGGAATAGAAGGAGATGAGATATACACGCCAGATGTTTTATTGGCAACGTTCCTGTGATGGATCGCTGCTATATTATTGCACGCTGCGACTACGAACACCCAATCACCTATATATCCACCCCCCGTATCGACACCCTTGTAAAACTTTTCACAGGGTGCAGGACACTCGCGCAAATCGTTAACGCCATAACGTTTTACGTATTCCCCCTGCCGATTGGCGATCTCTTTAAATTCCCCTACTAATATGTCGGTATAAGGAACGTGATGAGAATCTTTAAGGATGCAACGTGCATTTGAAATTGTTCGCTGATTCAATCGTCTTTATGTATGTATTACCTACTAGATATGTATGTACGATAAAAATTCTGCTTTTGACGAAATAATGTGAATACAATCTTTACACACTATTTTTTATAATTAATTTTCTTTGTTTGTTCTTTACTTCTTTCCCTATTTCCCTCCTCTTTACTTTTCTTCTTCTATGTAACTACAATTTACGTATATAAAAGAAGAGGTCTGCGTAAGCCATTCGTACAGTAACTTTATACGCCGTATCTTTCAACTCCGTTTTATCTCGGCTTTTCACTCTGTATTCACCCGCAGGGTTGACAGTAGAGTTGTTTAGCGGCTCTGCACAGCCGCGTCGCCTCGCCTCGCGTCGCGTCGCGTAACGTAACGTATCGTAACGTAACGTAACGTAACGTCGGGACGCGACGCTCGTACCCGCTCTAGGCAAGTGTATACGTTGATTGTTGTTGTGTCTTGTGACTTTTGCAGAGAGACAGAGAGAGAGAGATGTAGGGAAAGAGGGAAGTTTGTGGTCGAGGTATTGTCAACACACAATGCGTGTCGCGGTAAACGCACAATGGAGACCGCGTACGTAACATACGTATGTACATACGTAGATATACCTCTGCACCAGACAAAGTGACGCACCGCTTCGCGCCATATCCCGGAGGGCAAGAGGATACCTTCAGAACGATACGCACACAGTAGCTGGTACACTTGCCACCCGGAGCGAAGGTCCAGACGATTCGTTTTTCACCTTTTTTATTTATTTTTTTTTTTTACCTTTTTTTCCGTCAGAAGAATGACGCACTGTCGTCAAAGCACGAGATCCGCCTACACTGTAACTGCAGCAGCATACGTATATCGGAGTGGAAACGAGTCTCACAATCTTTACTTCGTGAAGTTAATTTCAAATATGGGTTAGCCACATTCGCTTGACTCAGTTTCGGTCCGCCCAGTTCAAAGACGAAGCGAAACCGAGTAAATCCCATTCTCACAAACTAGACCAAATAATAAACTAAAACTTCAAGTTAAATAATTAATTAATATCCCACTTAGTTACCCCGTTGCTGCAGCTAGAAGTATATTTTTACATTTGCGTTATTACCTCCACCGCCCACTGTGCACACAGAATATGCAACTACGAGTACAATTTTCGTTCCCTGTTGTCTCGTCCAAAAGATAAAAAAAAAAAAAAAAATCGCGATAAAAGTTATCCTCAGCTGGTTCAGTTATCATATTTTTTCTTCTCTCTGAGCGTTGTTGATTACCATTAATTTAGGACCACGATTATTTAACACACCGTGCACCTACTTAACCTTCTCATCTTAAACCATAAATTTTGTATCTCCAGTATAGGTTTGTGTTTACGGTTTACCTCCAGATCTATGCTGATGACGTTACCTACCTGTAACTTAATGTTTAACCACACGACGATCCACCGTGGTTCTATAGTCCGTAGCTCATAGAGTGACATGTGAACGTTAGACAGGTAGATAGGTGTACACTACTAGAATACACAGTGTAGAATATATATGTATAGTGTAGACCGTGTGCGTACATGTATATATGTACATAAACGTGAAGGAATGTAATCCCGGGTGGGCGTTTGATGTCTGTCGAGGAGATCCGAGGGGATATTAGAGGCGGAGGGGGTCAGGAAGGCACCTGGACCCCAGGGGGCGACGTGGGGGCGGAGGGTTCAAACCACGCGACGCCCCGCCGACATAGAGAACACCCGCGGGTTGCGGCTTAGAAAAACATCGCCTCTCAGCTGTTTACAATGCAGAAACTGATCGAGGGATTTAACGTTACGGGAACGGAAGATGGCACGGACCCCCGCCAGCGGAGAATACCGAGAAGGATTTTATAAAAAACAGAAAAAAAAATAAGATAAGAATCATAAAAGAATACAAGGAAATAAGGCGATTTTGTTTTACCAATAGAATGACCCGGTGTGCTCTTTTCTCTCAGGTTATTGACCTCGAATTTTGGCTCAGACTGATTTGTTTCAAAGCAAATCATAGACCGAGTCCATCAGCAAACACTTGTCGCATTTCGTTATGATATCAACGGTATAAGGAGTTGACGGACACTTATGGCTAACGATAGACCGCTTCCGCCCTCGTTGTCAGTGAACATCGTCGGACGCCGACAGAGTCAGCAAATTAAGTTGTGTCATGGCCTGACGGAACCTTCGAACACTTAAGAGCGTCGGGTGTTATTAGTGGCATTAATTACGCAGCCCAGGCTGCTGCCCGGTGTCCGAAACGAAGAGAGAGAATCCACCCTCTGCAGTAGCACGCCCCAAGTCTCTTCCTTCCACCTTACCCTTACGGTGGTCAATCCTTCCTGGGTAAACAATTCCCATAGCCCCGTACTCCTATCAATTACCCCACCTCCCAGAACCCGGTAGGGGACGGGCGGGCTCGGTGCAGAGAGACCAGAGAATGTTGTTCGCTGGCCCACCCTGGTCCGGTATATGGTATAAGTCTGCAGAGCGGTTGAAGGGGACGCCCGAATAAGGCGAGACTAAAGAAAGAATGGGATGAAAGTAAGGAAGGAAAAAGATGGTATGAGGGCTGGGTTAAAGATCGTCTCGTATTAATTGCGTCAGAGAAGAAAGCTGGGCGTAGAGAAAAAGGAGCGGTTCATTTTCACCGGTCAGCAGCCGGCTGAACCTTCATCTGACATTAATTATATCACCGGACTGCACCGCGGTGAGAAACACCTTGGTTTTGAAAAATATTTCGGCTTCTTTTGTAGGAGAATTTTCACATATGTAGGTAAAGGGTATAAGTGAAATTGCTTTATATGGAATTACCGTGCAATGATACCTAAGGGAAAGGAATTTATCCACGAGATTAGATGAGCCCGGGTAACTTTTATCCATCTCCTTCTTCTCCTACTACTAGATCTTCGGCTATATTGTCAGACTTCTTCTTCTTCTTAGTTTTTCTTCTTCTTCTTCTTCTTCTTCTTGAGGTATTTCGTACCATGCAGTTCGCGTGGAATCCTGATTGACCAGGGCTACTTTTGTGGCGGATCTTTAGACCCGAGGATACCTTATATTAGACAGCGCGTGTTACCCATAAAATGCACCCGCGTCCAAGCCCTCTTCCCCATAGCAGATACTCCGCCGGTGCCAGAAGGCGCTGAACAGAAGTTGGGAAACACGTGAAGCTGTCATCATATCATGCTCAAAAATCGATTCCTTGATAAATATTTTCTGTTTTCTTAAGTGAAAATTATCTCTTTCCTTCAAAACCAAAAGAAAAAAAAAAAAGAAAAAACTCTTGTTCATTTGATAAGTGACTGAAGAAATTATTATACTATAATTTATATACATAAACGAGGCAGAGAATATTTACTGCAGCTGCGAAACAGTAGCAAAAATCTCGACGCTCGGGGTGTACTTAGCGATAGTAATAATGGAGAAAGAAAGGGAATAGCAAAAAATAAAAATAAATAAATAAAATTAAGAATAGTAGGGTAAAAAGAATAACGAGGGGAGAGAGGTGGCGTATAAAGACTGGCTGAGCAGTTCTTAACGGTAGATTGGAAATTGCGAGGCCATGCCAACCCATTACCATTATCATCCGGTTGGTGGTGGTTTCCTAAAAAGTATACGCCTCACCATACCGACCAGTGTCACGCACGGGATGAAACTGCGGACCTGCAGGAGCAGGGCTGGAGGGTAGGTTGGTACAGAGAACGCCGGGAACAATAACCTTTTTATAACCGAGGGAGTGAAATGTGGGGGGTTGTGTAGCGGAGGGAGACAAGTTAGGATAGATGCGGCGTCGGGCAGTAAACGCACCCTGCATCCAACGAACCTCGCAATATCGCGTTGGGCATAGAGGGACCTGAAAAAAGAAAGAAATTTGAGAGAGAGAGGTGCTGACTAAATTGCTCGAAATCATCCCCAAAGAGCTACTACTATTCCTTCCACAGATAAGTACTCTCTGTCTATTCGAAGCGCCAGCCAGCCAGCCCCTCCGCAGTATCAATCTTTGACTCAATTATCCCCAATTTAGAGTAATGCTTTTTAACCTTTTTATCGCGCCTTAAATATTTCAAAGAACTTTTCTAAAGGCTGATATAACATTGTCACTGAGTTCAAGAAAGGCACTTAACTTATTTTAGGATCAATCGCAGAAGAAGAAGAAGAAGAAGAAGAAGAAGAAAAAGGAGACGAAGAAAAAAGATGTATAGATTATTCTGATAGCAATTTGTGTAGGCATGTCATCTTTGAGGGATAGAAATATCCGACGAACCGCCACTGCTACAGCCTGGAGGGATAAATAATTCTGGTTGATTTAGAATCGGGATCTAAAAAAGGGTGTAGCGACTTCAAAGTTGGAAAATCCGTTCCCGATGATCTTTGGGTATTGCTTGAATCGTGCGGAATCACCAAAGTCTCTTTCGCCAAGCGTCCAACCCTCCCGACAACCCTTACCTCTACCCGCGGGTTAAACAACCGACGTTTGCTCAATGTTTCAAACAAACTGAGCGAGCAAGGAGAACCAGGCTTTATTTGCAGTGAACCGTCGACGCACCGTGCCATCTCGCCACCACGTCACCGCGCTCGCTCTTTACGCCGAGCTGGAGCTGGAGCTGGAGCTGCTGGAGGCGGGGTTGCGATTTCAGAGCCCTAGAGAACCCCACCACATCCCCTGAGCTCTGAGCCCTGAGCCCCGAGCTTTGAGCTCCGAGCCCTTGGAACCCGCACAGAGCCAAATGTGAGCCAGGCAGAGCCTCGCGAAATATAGACTCCCGTAGTCAGACGCATGGAATTCTATATGCTCAAGGGATAATTATAATCCAGGAATTCATTATATATACCTACATTTGCACGGGATTAATACCAGGCTCTTATCTCTAACGAGAAATAGCTTCGTTGGGGTTAAAAATTATCCATAAGGAAGCCTTAGCCCTATACCTATACACATATGCGCCATATATTTTGTTTATACTAATGAATATCTTCTCTGATTGTTTCAGGTAAGCTTTCGAGACTATCAGCCTGCAGTCGTGAGTAGACAGAAACTTTTTCCACTCGTTTCCATAATTATCCAGAAAATTAATACTCTGTAAAGGTTTAACCGTGTAGTTGAGGCACTGAAGCGAAACTGAGAATTTGAAACGTGCCTTTGTCGAATATTCCCTCACATAGTATCATGCGGATACGAGTAAGGCATCGTTCAGCGAGTCTTTGAAAGCTCAGAAAACGGAAACCGCGAACAACGGAGACTGTTCTTAGATCGGCCATCCATCCTTACAGCCCCAGGGGTCTTTCTGTCCGGATGTAGTTTCTCATCGCAGCGCCACGCACCCGCAAGGCTTTGGTAATTGCCTCGGCACCTGTGCACACCTACGACCGTTTCAATGGAATATTTTAACTAGTGAAATTGTTCTGTAGACAGTCAGACATACAGGTGAAGCAAAAAAAATAGAAAGGAAAAAAAAACGGGTCTTTATTTATCAGACAGTTCGATTAGAAATTTATTTGAATTATCCACTTGTCCTTCTGTTTCCATTCCAGTTCATGTTTTTCCAACCTGGCTGTAGTTTAACTTTAATAAAATATATGTCGTCCGCGTTATTTTTCTCGAGTAGGTTATACGTATAAGGTAGATGTGTATAGATACATATTTTATTCCCGCATGAAACTGTATGGTAAATGGAATAATAGTTCCCAGCAAGATATGAGAGTTGAATATATCGTACAGATTTATAATTCGGTGATAGTTTTAAATCATTCAAAGCGTATACTACACACACACACACGTATACACGCACGTATAGGCATATATATGCATTATTCATTTTATATTATTAAGTTTCTCGTGGGTAAACAGTCGGATTTATAGCGACGATCATTTACCTATGGTTTAGGTTCGGGGTCTAACTTTACTTCACTCATAGCATTAGAACTTGCCCGTGCGGTACTACGAAGAACCTCATCATCGTAACTCAGGACCACATCGACAAGGCTATAACTAAACTAACTAAACTCAAGAATCACGCGATATTTGAGGGCCAGTTCAACCCCTAACACATAGCAGGCCATCGGTAGGTACCTTCCTAATCATCAGCCGTATAAATAACTATATTTCATCCCGTTTCCAAATAACCTGTTGCGCAAACTTATTAACTAGCTGCTGGGCCTGAGGTGGTGAGGGTATAAGGGTCGGCTCGTGGCCCAGCACGATCTAGAAAGATCTTTAAAGTCTTTCTACCCACGCGGCACGCAGTTTCATTTATTTAAAAATAAGCCCGCAGGATTATCGACAAGCCCAGCTACCAATACCCAAACGTTTGATGTATAGTAGAGGCTCGTTTTTCTTTCCACGACACTTCGGTAGTCAACAAGTGTTTCTATTCACAGCTAAGCTATGTCGTAACAAACAAAAAAACCCGCGATATAGTCCCGAACAGAATCTTAAAGGAACTGTTTTCGACCAGACAGATTACACATAGATAAGTAAGAATGAGGAAATTGGCTGGTTGAGATGAACGATGGAGAGGCAGAGGCTGGCAAACAGAACGTGAGGAGGTAGTCAGTGTTGGTTGCAGCGGGAAGTAGCTTGTGTCAGTTTAGTCTATGCTTAGTAACATCAAAGGACCTTCCGGGGCAAGTATCTTGACTCAGAAGCCTCGAGGGTACAGCATGAGAAGAACATTCGACGACCTTTGGAATTTCGGGACCAACGTCTCGCCTAAATAATGGCGGATGACTTTGCCGTATACCGTCGACGGGGAGCCAACCTCGCGCGCTAAAAGGGTAAACGCTGTAGGGGCCACGAAGGTGGATTTTAGTGTTGTGAGGGGATAAAACAACTTCACCATCCATCTTTCCTCCTCGTTCCTCTCCTCGACCTCTTTGCTTTTCATCCCCTTCTACCGTCCTCGGAAATTCGAAAAAAAAAAAAAAAAAATATATAAGAAACAAGTGCAACGCAGACTTATGAGAAGAGATTTGACGGTAATAAAAAGTAAAAATATATCCTGAACACAGGGTGAAATCTGATTGACAGCATCAGATGAATATCAGGATCAGCATCTGCCAGAATATTTCGATTACTTTCGGTTCAAAGGCACTCAAGTCTCCCACGTGGCATACCTACCAACCAACCAACCAGCCAGCCAGCCAGCCAAGTCCTGACTAATTACTTGGGAAGCTTGCCTTCTCTTCAAAGGAGTAACCGCCCAACATCCATACTACCTACTACCAGCCGGCAAGCATCCGGTGGTTTTTTTTTTTTTTCTTTTCACAAAGCGAAGCAATCGCTGAAAAGTTGACTAGCTTCGAACGTGGATGGAACCGAGAGCTAATCCTGCTCTGATTACATAATTACCTATCTTGTAGAATTGGATCCTCGATTGCGTTACAGATAGGACATCGATTGATTTTCACTATGAGAGTTAACCCCAGGGGTGGGAATCCTTAGGGGTGTCTTTTTGCGAGACCAGGGGAGTATCTTTGACAGGATATTGACGAAATCGTCTTGACTATGTTACAAACCGGAAATAGATCAGTTACCTAGAACGGTGTAAGCTTTTTCTTACCCTTAAAACATTTGAACACGGCAATGGTTGAGGATGTTGTTCCGCATGCGATCATATCAATGCGTTTATCGAAATTGGTTAGGTCTGAAAAATTTACTTTGAAAATGTACGGAAGTGGAATAGGAAGAGGAAGTGGAGGAGGAAACAAGGGAGCTTCACAAGGCATGGTAGAACTATTGGCAATTATCCAGGTATCCTTGAGAGAGAGAAAGAGAGAGAGAGAGAGTGAGGCGGTAGAGTTGATCCCGGTAGAGTAGCTAAACTGTACAGCGATCTGGGAAAGCCCGTGTCTCGACCGACACCAGAAATGTACCTATGCTAATCTCAATTAAATTGAACGCTTCGGTGATGGTGTTCTATCCAAACAAACGTTCTGCGGTGCTACGTAGCAGATCCAGAGAGCCGGAGAAACGGTGGGACCAAAGGTACAGCAGAAGGAACGCGCAGAGGAAACCAGCTATAGGGAACCCAGAGGATCGACGTAGAGCCACCAACTGTGTGCGTATATTTAAACTTGGATCCGCGGTGACGATACTCCAGGAGATAGAACCTATTTGCACACGGATATATATGCCCCGCACTGCAAAGCTTACTCTACCTGCTTATTTCCAACGACTCACATGCCTCGAATAATTCCGGCTTTCACCCTTTAAACCGCAAATACCATACGCGTCGGACGATCTCGCAAATAGATAATGTACAATGTGCATAAATGTGTGCATTAATGATATCGTGTATAATAGCCAGAACTGATTTGCCCCATTATTTAAAAAAAAATTACGATCAGCGTCGTACCCTAGTTACTATTACCTACGTCTGGTTTAGTATCAAAGTTCCAGCAAAAAACAAATCACTCATTTTGTCATTAAAATTCGAATAGTTTTCGTGATCGCATTCAGACTCGGTACTCGGAGTTTTCGGTAATTGATGGTGCTTTTTTGTAGGTAGGATTCTATGTCATACGATTAGGGTTGTGCAATTTGATTAGGAATTCATGGGGACGTAACCGAGTCATTTTTTCTGGTAACGATCTTTCCAGCCTTCCGCCTGTTTGATTTTTTCATTTTTCTTCCGTTTTTTTTTTTTATTTTCTTACGAATTGAGACTTGGACGTCGCCACCCTTGCATAAGTTAGTTACGCGACTGTTTTATATTCGTATGTGTAATGCGCTGTGGAAACTGGGACATGTCATCTCGCTCGGTGAGATCTCGTGCCTAGAAATTCTACATCATGTCGTCGAAACGGGTGTTTGCCTTAAAGCTGCACAAATACACCATCTCCACTGCTCATTTAGGTCCACGAATTAGCCTCCCTTCACTCGGTACACTGCCTTGCCTTGCCTTCCCTTCTCATCCCTTCAATTTCCCTCCCTAGTTTTACCCCTCACCCTTTCTCTTCTCGCCCCTTCCCCTCCCCTTACCTTTCCCTTTCCCCTCTCCGTCGCCGTCGACCCCGTTATACTTACGAATCCCCAAGTTTTATTTTAATTGACGGTAAACTGAACATTAGCTTAAGCGGCGAGACACTAATGTTATTCGGGAAAATTAGACCCCCTGTTCGAAGGGTGAAACCGTGTAGGACTTCCGACAGATATTTGATAGAAAAAGTCAAGAAAATAATTTTGGATTTTCTCAAATTGTATCTAAGCCACTCGACTGTGTGCCTGTTTATATAAAACCTATATGGTAGCTGTACAGATCCTACATGTGGGTGTGCTTGTGTGTGTATGTATTTTGTATCGTATAACGCGCGAGTACTGAAGGATTCATTCGAGCAAACTCTGAGGCGTTTTCCATTCCGTACGAATGATTTTAAAATTTTGTTCACCGCGTCTATCTATCTTTACCTCAAATATATATAAAAAGAAAATGATAAATCTCTTCACTCTTTCACTCACTTGCTTCGTGTGAAACCGGATTTCGTACACGTACATACATACACACGTATATAACATGTCTGTTACAAAGCTGAAATTATTATTTGAATAATTTGAATTTTTTTTTTCTTTTTTGACCAAATCGTGACTTAATTCAAGCCGAATAAAACCCGGGCCTCTGCTTTCTCCTGCTGTCAGTTAACAAGTCTCATTTTCTTCTACTGGGGGTTCTGTTTTTCACTTCTCTTTTTCTCTCCTTCCCTTCTTCAACATTCTTGGCAATTCCATCTGCCGAGATGATATTAGTTTAATATTCGTAAAGTTCTTAGATTTTTCTGGTCGTTGAAAATGTGCAGAATGTGTAAAATGTGAAAATGTGAAAATGGAACAAGATCATGTAATTTTATTTTCGCATTAGCCAAAGCGTTTGTGGGTAGGGGGAGGGGGATGGATTACCCTCGTTTTCTATTCACCAACGACTGCACGAGTCCCGGTTTAATACGACGAAATGAAAACGTTTATACGTCTTACCAAGTAACGAATGTAATAACAAGTAATAACGAAATATACTACGAATAATGATAACGATGATGGTAATAATAATCATATAATACGGCAAACTCTGTCTACCGTACAATATACAGCATATACATAGGTATACGTATACATACACAAGATGTCTCGCGAGAGGCCAGAGAGTGGAGGAATAATCATGAAGAGAAATGTGCCCCCTTTTTTATTTTTTTATTTCTCCATTTTTTCTGTTTTTCTGTCTTTCGCCCTGGACTGATGAAAGAAACCTCTTTGAATTTTACGCGTAGAGTGCATCTCTTGTAGCCCGAGTCTGGCAATATGGACCATCAAAAAATGTGTCTCTAAATTCCTTTTTCTCACATACTCAGTCCCTCCGACTTACCCTTACGTTCTCATTCTTCCCCGTGTTATAAAATAACGACCGAAAATCGATCTTCGTATTCTGTTCTCATCCAACTAGACGAATGAACGTCATAATTCCGAGCATAATTCTGTGAAAATACTTCAACAGTCGGACTTAAGGCCGGAGAATCGCCTCCGAAAGAAAAATCTAAGAGTAAAAAAATTTCCAAGACCAACAAATTTTCATTGAAACAAATCCGTGAACTGTTAACCAAACTATCTGCTTAAGGGGATGAAATCAGCACTCAGCTGCGAACTAGTACACCCTTTATGAGGCGGCATTCGTCCAGGCCACCCACCGCACCACTTTTCAACAAGGGTTGCGCGCGCTGTACCCCGGGTTGTCCACAAAGTTTCGTTCACCCTCCGACAGAGGCGCGCGATGCTTGGGGTGACTACGTATTATAGAGTGGGGGATGCGGCGCACGCGCCAACAAAATTTCAGGAGGGGATAGCCTGGTATCAGTTTGTGCCGGGCGTCGCGACGCCTTAGCTTTCAGTATCCGTTGACCAGGTGACAGAGGTTGACGTTAGTACGTCTACTAAGGGATCGTTTATCGTTACGTGCCGCGTCAAATTTTACCTGTTCGTGGATTTGTATTATAAAATAATTGTAAATCAAAAAAAAAAAAAATTCGAAAAAGATAAGAATATATAAAAATCGTAAAGAATACCGTGAGGGTGTAAAATCCAACGGTTATACAATATCTGTGAATTATTTTCATTGTTATATCAAAACCCCCGTAATCGTAAGTTTAAATTATTCGACCAAAAAGTGTCCTTGTGTATATATAAAGAAGATATTGTCTGATTCGAAAAAAAAAAATATACATATACATATATCGAAATCAGTTTCTTCATTTTTTCGGCTTTTATTAAGATGAATGTTGATCTGGATTCTCTGACGACTAATAATTGCCGTTTATCTGTAGATACTTCGTCGTTCTCGTCGATCATCGTCGTCGTTGCGTATTGACCAGTGATTTGATAAATGAATAAATAAATAAAAATATATACATATATAAAAAGAAGTAAAGAAAATTAATCTGGTGATCATTATTTTTTGTTTTTTTCCATAAAATATGACATTTTGAGAGTTACTTAAAATAATTGATATAAACTAAATACCATATATATTTATACTATATATATTTTTTTCTCGTAAAGTTAAGCTCTATCAAGTGCAAAAAGAGCTGTGATCTCTAGGGGTGGTATAAAAAACAAAAAAAAAAAGGAAAAAGGAAAAGGAAAAAGTAAAAAAAAAAAGTTGGGAATTAGCTGGTAACTTACCCTCCTCCAGTGCCTCGAGCTTTAAAGCTTTCTCTACGAAGATTCTATAGAAAACTGTTTTCAGTAAGGAAACTAAACTTTCCTGCTGCCGTTGACAGATTGATAAGAAAGTTTTCCCGCTCGAGTTTTCTTCTTTATATCTGCAGGCAAGCAAGCCAACCCTCCTTCTCCAATCGCTTGCACTTACATTGAAAAAAGAAAAAAAAAAAAAAAAAGGAAAGAACAGTTCTTTACTTATACTGAATCCATCGTTTGCAATCGTCCTAGGACACGAGGTTAATTCAAAAATAAACTACCTGCTCCGAAATTCCACATATCAAGATAACAGTCGTGTCAAGTTTTTGGTGAAAAATTAACGCGTTAAACAGAGCCAAGGGCGGCCCTTCGAAGGGTAAAAGTATCTCTAAGCTAGTTAAAAAAATCGTCAGTATTGAGTCTGTGGGGAATTTTTATTCCCAATCGTTGGCTGGTGAACGTGTTAAAGAAAGTGCAAAAGTGAAGGGTAACAGTGGATTCGGTGACTATTCGGCGGCCGGTGAATTCGAGGTCTGGGGTGAGGAAAAATCTTCCGCGGATGGTCTCGACCACCACCAGGTAGTGAGGCCACCTTCGCGGCAGCAGCGATGCGAGGGGGCCTCCTCGCTGAGACCGCTGCTCCACGTTGCTCACTGTGAACTACATTCACCCAGGGAAGCCGAACTGCTCAGGCTCGATCACCTGGAGAGTCTTGACCATAAATCCATCGATCACAACACATATTCTATGATGGATAATTTTCACAGTCCCGTACCGCCGCCGCTACCACGACGACACGTACGGTAAGGGAGATGTGTTGATCATTTTATCTCCTCATATCTTTCAGCGAAAAGAAGCACAAATAAATAAAATTAGAGAGAATTGGATCAGCTTAAAAAAAAAAAAACTGATATTTCGGTGAAACTCGGTTGTGAGGCTCGTTGTTAGTATTCGGGAAATGAAAGGGGGTATTTAGAATTGTGAAATGTGTTTAAAGAAGCTCAATTCTTTTTCTTAAAAGTTCATTTTATACGGCAATCCTTTCCTTCTCTTACCTCGGTCTATTCCTGCCGAGTTGACGGCTAGAGACTTCTTCTTCTTCTTGTTCTTCTACTTCTTGAACATTACGTATTCATTCGAGGAAAGACTGACTGTAAGAAGGTGCTTAACGTTTTCCACGAGGCTGAAGTTTTACATTTGACATTCTCGCTGTTCAGATACGAACGAAGAGTAGCTACGGACTTCGAAGAACTTCCCTTCCAGCCTCGAGACTTACGTATGCGGAACTTCACGGCGGTCTTAAACCGTAACAGAAGAAAAAAAAAAAAAAAAAACTTGAATCTCGTAGTAGATAAAACTAAGAACTAAAAACTATAAGAAACAAAAAAAAGAAAAGAAAAAAACAGGGAGAGAAAGATAAAGAAAAAGTGAGTCAGTCAGCGTTGAACGACTGGTACAACACAAAAACCGTTTATTTCATTCCGTAATTATCTGACGAACGACTTGAATTAATTAAACAATTTTTTTTCTTCTCCATTTTTTCTCGTTTTCCGTACTCTCCGATTATCAGCAGCACTTGTTGCTGAGGGTTATTAATTTCGTTGATAACTACTTCTGTGACAGAGATATGCTGCTCGAAGTGAAGCATTTGAAATCTTCCGAACCCTTCATCGCACCCTTCCTTCATTCGTTGCAAGAATTTTTTTTCCGAGCCTCACCGGGTTACAGCCGATGAGTTCCTTTGAACTACCGCATTGGCGTTTTCCACCTAACTCTGGAAATGGAAGCGTTGAATTTTACCGAGAAAGTATTAACGCTTGATTTAATTTAAGTCAAAGTATTCAGTGTGCAATCGGGGAGGCTTTTCATAGTGGCACATCGCCTCGCCCTATCGAGAGAGCAATCGTCGACATTGATCGACGACTTTTCGTTCCTCGGTGTAACCGATGAGTGCAGTTACGTACCTCGTAAAGACGCACTGCACTTGATCCCCGAAGTATTCGATCGAGTTGAGAATCTTTGGCAAGTATAGTGTTAAGAATTTTTGGATGGCTGCTGCACGCCTATTGCCGTTAAAACGGCATAACTTTTGCGAATGTCTCGAGCCTCAGGCTTCAAGCTTCAAACTTTAAACTTCAAAACTGAAATGTGGACACGCTCGTTTGGCATTTTCTTTAGTCTCCACCTTCGAATTGTGAAACCTAGTAAGCGAAAGGATCGCGAGCCCCCAGTATATTGGACAAAGTTTTCCCAACAAATCGAGGCCAGCGATCAAACGCAGAGCTGATCCACCTTTCCCATGTATTCGTATACGGTATACGAAAAAGTGGATATATACCTAAGATGGGATCCTTAAACGCAGTAAAATCATTTCTCTCTATTATCCCGACGTTTCGAATTCCAAAATGAATTGTTTGCAGTGAATTCTTCACGCCTGTCTCATCGGTAAATTACTTTAAGCATACTCTTCGAGTTCAAACCTTTTTTGTTCTGGATCTGGCACGAGGCCATTTCATTCTTATACATTTTTAACTTACTGAACAGATAAATTTGGAGCCTAAAAAGAAACTCCACTATCATTTATACCGCACAGACTACAGCTGTTATCAATTTTTGATTTCATCATTCGATCAGATGATGAAATTTTTCTGATTCCGAATTTGTGACCATAATTCAGCAGCCAAATGTCCGATTTTTTAAAAATATTACCGGACACATCTTTCCGTCTATCAGTTTTGTGGAAAACTTTGAAACCCGATGCGAAATACTTGGAATCATTTCGGAATCAATCTTCACCTGTTTGTCCAACCGTTTCTAGCTGGATTCAGATCAACTGTGACGAGTTTGTGGCTCTGATATACTTAGCCCGTTACCCATCTTTCCGTAAAAGGCGAACTCGTTTGCAAGGGGTTTGCGGTTCTGCATAGGTTGACATTGCGCGATGCATCAGCCCTGGCTTGGACTCGGCTCCTTTATGTGGTCCGTCCAGCAACCACAGGGCACTTTAGTTTAGAAGGTAAAACGGTTCGGAATAGAGGTAAGGGGTCTGAAGTCAACTTGGTTAAATTTCCCTCTGTCCATCGGCGAGAGGCAACTTTCTTCCAAGAACCAGTGTCGTTGGATCGACGATTCCTGAAACACCTCTTCGCCCCTAAAAGTCTGGGCAATCGATAGTTACGCCCCAGCGCTTCCCTGGGGACCCTGGAACCCGCTCTTATACACGAACCGAGGCGAGGTAACGTACAGATTCCACTAGCTGGATGTACTCCGGGAACCACGGCTCTTTGTGCGCCCTAGTCATGGCCCTCGGTGAAGCGCTACCGGTTAGATAACCCATAGGCACTGTGCCACTTTTACTATCGTTTTTACGGTGTTCGTTCCTTTTGTCGGCTTTTCTTATATTCCATCTCTATTTATTATTTTTTTTATATATATATTTCTCCCTTAGTCCCCGGCCCCATGAGAGTTTGAACGTTTAGCCCTCAGCAACACCTTCTCGTCTAAGACCCGGTGCACTTCATTTCCTCGAGCACGTGGCTTCCCCCATTTAATATTTTCCCATCTTCAGCACGCGAGTCCTTGTCTATAGGGACGAGTGGCTAACCCTTGATGACTTGTTTCGTTCTTCCTTTGATCCGATGCCTGTAACTATATGAGCTTTTCGTGCACCCGTATTAAATCCGATTTCCCAAACCCGCACCCCAAAAAGGAAAGAAAAAAAAAACCCTTGCGGATTTTCTCCTCGAAGGACATCTGCGGCAATCATTCCTTTATATTTATCCTCTCATGTATATGTACATTGTGTATATATATTTATTCACAACAACTTTTAGACCCGCATTTTCGGCTCAACGTACCCACTCATCTTCGATAAATCTAAATAAATTTTATCAAGTGGTAAATTAGGTCTCCGCACCTCTTTCCTAGCTCATCTCGTCATAACGTTACGTTTAACGTCGAGGGTCTACGTCGACGTCGTTTAATCAGTTATTTGTTTATATTACTTTGGTATTATATAGAACGAGGACGAAGTTAGATTAACTTCGTCTTAATTAGACAATTGGGCTTTAAAGGATAGACGAGGAAAACCCCTTTCCTAACCTTACACCAAAGAGAGAATGGATCGGTTAGACCAACCCGCCGTTTTCCCAGACTCAAATAATATAGTTAGTGAGGTGAGTATGTACCTAGAGATAGAAAATGGAGAAACAGGACTAAGACTAACTTGCGGAGTTTCTAATTCAAGGTCTATCTCCTCAAGCACCGTTTACGTCTTCTGGATTAGACACAAGCTCGCTTTTACTCTAATATCCCGTACGCTAAAACTCGTGAGATAAACCTTTCCAAAATATTGTACTGTACCACGTCAGCGATCGTTTCGTTCGACGACTTTGTTAGTCGTTGAAATACAGCAAATATCTCTCGAATCGGCACCCCGTCGTACAGAATATGTAAAGATAAATTTTTAACTTATAGTCTGTAGCATATGCAACGAAAAGCATATAAATATCTATCCGTTAGGTATACGTATATCTGTGTGCATGGTCTATAGACACGAGCAATTCGTTTTCTACCAATGCGTTTTATGTAAATTCTGTGGTACACAAGTCCGCATATATATAGATATGTCTATATGTATATGTATAAGGGATATATCTTTACATATAAAGTAGATATATGACCAGTCTTCGTGCATACACGTATCCGTATGTATATCGCAGACATGTGTGAAGTACTCCAACGTCGTTTCGAAAATTCTGAGGTATTTTATATTCTCTAATGTAAATAAATGCATGTGTCAACACCGGCGGTCGTTAATGACGTGGAGGGATATATTCTATAGGGAAGAGAAGCGGTTTGTGGGTGGAGGATAAAATATGTGGAGCAAACGCTCGCGCACGCGCCTCCATGAGTGCAGCATACATGCATCCACCGCACGCTATGCATATCAGTCGTTAGTAGTTCGATTCAAAAGCGGACGAAAGGAGATATGAGACACGGTACATGGTGCACGGGACATGAGGCACGGGACAAGGCACACGGGACACGGGACACGATTTCCTTCTAAATGATTAAATGACCGTGAACGAAGCCGAGGAGAGATATATACGCCCAAGATCTTGATTGAGATTGATGGAACCGGAATTGAAGATTTTCAACCAAAGAGACTAGCTCGACCTTCTATCTCGCCATGGCTTAACGACGATAGACCGTGTGATTAGATTGCCTTTTCAATTGGCCGACAAATTGCGTCCGAGAGCCAGATGGCCCGAGAAACCGAAGAATAATTGAAATCGGGCCTCTTTTCGCGAAAGAAAAACCGAATATATGAAAAAAAAAAAAAAAAGAAAAGGAAAACCAAATTCGAAGGGCCCTTAAATCAAAGGTTATTCAAAACCTATATACCTATACCAACTGTGAAATTTATAACTCGATAATAATTCTTGAATAATCCATGGATGGAAGTTTTTTTTTATTTTTTTTTTCAAGTAAAATCGACTGCGGACCGACCCCGTGCCGATTAGGAATTCAGGGACAAAAAAAAAAATAAATTATTCCAATCATTTCTTAGGTAATACCGAACGAGGGTAGGTATATAGGTTCGTCTATTGATTTCCGTTTAAGGGAGGAGGAGTTTATTTTCTACCATTCGTTTTTATTTTCCTTTTTTTTTTCTACCTCTTCCACGATCCGGGTATTAATTATTATTTTTTCACTTCTAATTCAGATTTCACTGTCGTTAAATTTTCGGCTCAATATATGTATCAAAGCTAGACAAGGATTAGAAGAGATAACGATACACAATTATGTCTATCCCAGAACCAGTTTCCACTGAATTTAGAGAAAAGGGAATGAAAATGAAAATGTCAAAAAACAAATAAAAAAAAAAAAAAGAAATGGCTTTTCTACGGAGTTGTCAGTCAATACAGGTACATACGTATAATACCATACCCAACGACAAGAACCTGACACAAATTGCATACGCTCACTTTTCACTTTATCCACCGGCTCGAATATTAAATCAACCTGAAGTAGCTACGTCTACTTCATTTGCGTTCTCTTTTTTCTGTTCTCTGGATTTTTTATTTTTTTTTTTTTGTAATTTTTGTTCTCATTGCATCTCTCTATTTCTTTCTCTACATTCTTTTTACAGTCAAAGTGCCTACAATTTCTGTAACCCTTCGTCATTTGAATACGCGTACGCTTCTTTCATCCCCTTCAGCAGTAGCTATAAATTCTTTATTCCCGCTACATACAGCCAACTTTGAAATCCCATTACCGGATACATACGTGTATACATATATTACATATATGTATCTATACAATAGACAACGATTCACCTGCATTCAGTGCAAGAGGAGGGATTTATTTTACACAGAAAACTTCTTTATTAAGTTTAGGTATAGGTACATATACCTATATTCGTCCTTGCCAAGGAAATGTATCAAATATAGAAGAAAACCAAAAAAATAAAATGAAATAAAATCAAAACGGATAGAAGGAAAATCGGGGGAGAAGAAATTAATATCCACTGTGTCAATTTCAAAATGAAATTTGTCTTTTATCTCGAAATTTAAACAAACAGGGTATATTTGACGAAGAATTTAATATGTCGGAGTGAACAAATTTTGCAGAAGAATACGGTATGAGGAAAAAAGAGAGAAAAAAAAATAAAAAAAGGACGGGAATGGATCCTAGTATACGTTTTGGAATTTTGGGGGGCATCGGGGAATCGTTTTTCAGAGTTTAAACCGTAAGGTCGACTGCACCTCCCCGTGGTGTTTCGTTCGTTTAAAATAGGCAAGGTTTTTGGTGGGCGATATCTCGCCAGGTTCGAGCGCGTCGGTAGGGGTCGGTCCGATTCTCAATTGCGAATTCCCAAACGGTTACCCACGAATTGTATATTTATGCTGAAATTAGAATTTGGCGATCGGTACGACTGCGTTAGTCTCGACCAGGGGCCCCTTTATCCCTGTACCAGTATCCATGCCCATCCCGTTTTCATCCCGTTTTAGATCTTCAACTCGTTCGGCCTCGCCAACATATACCTTTAATACTTAATTCGCTCGCTACGAAACCTTACCCTAACAATTTTCATCATTTATTCAACAACCTCCACAGTCAGAGCGCGGGCACTTTCCGATGACAGGAAATGAGGATCTAAAATTTCTCGCGACGACATAAACCTCCGGTCTCGAGAATATACACCTACTCCCTCCCTCTCTCTCTCTCTCTCTCTCTCTACCGAAAACCTCTAATAACCTTCTCTCCTCACGTCTATATAGAATAGAGCAGAAGTCTGGACCGCTTGAAACTCTCCGCAGCGTTGATGTGGTGCTTCATATGTGATCTCTGCAGCGTACCTACTTATATGTCTCAGTATAACGACGGTATAACGGTGCAACCCGAGGTCGTTCTAGCTCGGATATATATGCGATGGTATATAAATAGATAATGCACTGGATAAACGATGGTGTGAGATGAAAGGATCCGTTGCAGTAGTTTCGATCCGAGTAACTCGCTAAGAGGTTAACGACGTTAGCCCCTCCAGGGTGACCGAGCATGGGTACCTAAGCCTAATACACACAGTCTTCGAGCTAACTTATCTGTATAAATCTCGACACTATATACACCTCACACTTTCCACTACGTAGCCGGACCAGTGGATGGATATTAGTGTTCTCCACTTCTCCACCTCTCGAACGGATGCATTAATTGCGAGAGAGGGACATATTACTCCACTGTATATGTTCAGATGAAAAGGGGAATTTATATTATCGAATTATTTATCGAAGGGTTGAAAATTTCTAGTGCTTTGTAAACGTGGGGATAATTATACGGTGGAAAGACAAAAAGATGATCGATTCTTCTTTTTCTCACATTCGTAATGAAATATAATAGTGGGCACGCCTCGATATTAGCTATTTCGACGGTCTTTGTTACTCCGATTCAATTCTGTCTATTCTTCTTTTTCTTCTTCTTCCTCTTCCCCTTCTTTTTCTTTTTTCCTCTGCACTTTAAACCTCTTTAAATTTTAATTCTCCAATTAACTTGCGGTCTAAATAGATTATGAATATATGGGTATATATGTATATACGAATCTAGGTATCAGCTTGCAGTTACTCGCAGAATGCAATGCTTTTTATGAATACATTTTTATTTAAAAACGCATTTCGAGACTTGAATGAGATTTCATTCTTTCAACTCTCTAAGAGTTATAGTATATATGTATTCATTAATTCGTATACATTTAAATTATTGCATGGTTCGAGTGAACCGCGTGGTTATACCTATAATACCTAATGTCGAAAGTTTAACTACGCGTGAGAAATAATCGTGCTAAATAATTTTCTAAAACAAAATAAAATTATCCAAAGTTTAAGGGGACCAGTACAGCTTGGTTTGGGAAATTCGGAGTACTCCAAAATGGATTTATTTGTCAGCCAAAGTTTATTTCAGATAAAAAAAAAAGCTCATTTTGCTTACTTTAGTCACCACGATCACCTGAAATGTGTCTAATTTTTACATCCTCAACATACACCACGTACCCCATAACACTTATCAGCTCTGTGCTATGGGAACTCCGAAAACACATCGGCTTACAATAATGTCAGTGTGTAGATACCTATCGACCTTTTTTCCTAAGGCTTCTTCTAAGCGCCGGTAGCTCTTGGCACGTAACTAGGTAGATAAGTATAATTTCCCTACTAACGACTTAACCTGGTGAAACAAGGGGTCAAGAGAATAATCAATGATGCTTATGAACGGGGTGAACCTATCTGACGTAGGTATCGTCTTTGCATCACACGAGTACATGCCAATCGTCTGTACTCACTTTGACATGGATATAAGCGAGGTTTTAACTGCAAATCAATAAAATTATTATTCTATAATTTCCGATGAACGTTTACAGAATGTTACTTATACCTTAACTACGGAAGAAGCGAAGTTGTACTGCAGGATTGGATGTCAGCTGTGAAATATTTCATCTTCTCAATAAATTTCAAACTCAAAAGTAGTATTTTCATCTATGTAGGATTTCTTTGAGTAGAAACTATGAGAATTCGAGATTCTGAACAGAATGTTGAACGCATATAGTATAGGTATTTCATCTCGTCCAGTCTAATCTGGGTGAAAATTTTCAACGCCCAGTTTTCGAACTGGCTCGCAGTTCTCTGACCGAATTCATTCCCGTTTCAGTTTATCTGTATAAAGCGTGGAAGGAAAAAGGAAAAAAAAGAAAAAAAAAACTGACAAAAGTTTAGTTTGCCAAAGCGAAGAGTCAGTCACCTCGCCCAGGAGCCAAGCTGGTTTCGTTTTCTCTCTACCTTTCTGCCCTCTCAAAAGTCTCTTTTTTTATATATACATATATATAATTTTTTTTTTCATGAATGCTTGGTCTTTGTGAAACCTTCTACCTCCCAGTATTCGTGGGTCGTCCTCTAGTATTGTATTCAAGCTGAAACTCGGAGGACCACCTTTGTAATCTTAGCTATTGAGTCTTTACAGCGTTGTCAACTTACTTTATGCTTTTAATTGTTGTTTGTATATGATCCCTTGTGTTGGTAGTTTCTAAACATCTATTTTATCTCGTTTTATTCCATTTTACCTCATTTTAGGCTTTATGTACGTCCATTTTTTTTTTTTTTTTTTTGAGTCTTCTTCTTTTCCTTTTTTTTCCAAGCTTTCTCCCGCACCGGTGAATCTTTTTTATCTGCAGTATCACAAACATCACGATTTGTTCACAATCTTTATCTTATATTGTTTCCAAAACGAGAAGAGACTCTTGAACGATAAATATCAGAAATGTTCAGACGAAAAGTCCCAAAAATTTATTTTTTTACAGTCAAAGTTCGGAGCTTGAAGAACAAAAATCTTAAAGAGTGTATGAAAAAAAGCTTAGTCAGACTTCGTCAGGTTTAAAAAATTTCTTAAAAAAAGAATTCCCAAAGAAATCTTTCGAGTCTGAAGCTTATACCAATTTCTCACAATTGTCCCCAGAATATTTCGCGATATTTAACTGCGATATGATAAGTCGATTCAGGCAATTCTTCGCCGTTACAATAGAAGCGACAGATTTTGGGGTTGGGGAATCCAAAGAGCAAATATAATGATATATATATTTTTTTTCTTTTGTCATTTGATTTTCTTGCCATCGAAATAAAATGTATATACAGCTATAAAGCGTTTCATTCTGTTTCCCTTTCTCCCTCTCTTCAGTTCGTTCCTCCCCGCGCTGTCCCTCTTGGCGGCTTTAACCCCCGCCCTTAATATTGATCCGTGGAGGTAGCGTCGCTCCTCGGGGTTATTATTTCATGCCGTGTAATTGCAAGTACGCCAAGTACCAGGAATGTCCCACTGCACGTGTGTAGCAACCCCAGTTAGCCGCGACCTGGTCTCGTGTTACATACGTACCCCTTTCCAACCCCGTCGAGTGTACCGTTCATTAACATGCGTTCAAACATCCCGTAAACCTGCGATCCGCGATTCCATGGGTTAGTAAATCACGTTTACACGCGACCATGACGTAGACCAGGTTTATCGAAATTATTCATTTCTCTCTCTCTTTCCCTCTCCTTCTCTCTCACTCTCACTCGCTCTCTTCCTTTTCCCTCTTTGGCAAAGTTTGACTGCTCCAGGTTCGCGCCAGCCTTGCCAAAGTTTCAGTTCTGTGTATATAGCTCGGGACTAGTTTCCGCTAAACATTACTCGAACATTGAGAAAGCCGTCCGATAACCAGGTGAAGATTGGTGCACCAGAAAATTACCTGCAATATGAATATAGGTATGTACTCGTACATACATACTCTACCTTTGTACAATTCCGCAATTTCGATGGACTGGAAATTAATTTACATTTTGATCGGCTGTATAGGGTGGCGAGACCCTCGCTCTTTCTCTTCCCCCATGTTTTCTTTGGTTCGCAAACAAGCCGATTGAAAAACAAAATTATGAAAATAGGAAATGAAACAAAAAATTTAAAATGTTGAATAAAAAAAAGAGAAAAAAACAAAAATCGTAAAACAGGTGGAAAATCGAAACGATGAGAAAACGAGCTTTCTGCAGGGGCGATCGAACATAGAGGAGAAGTACAAAAAGAGAAAAAAATTATGTATACGAATTCGGGTAAAAATTTTTACACATTTATTTTTTACGCCTATCATCACTTCGGGGAATTAACCCCTTGCTCAATTGTCAAACTCTGTTTCAATTTTATCCGTATGGCCAAGTATTTTTTTGAATAATTTAACAACTTGACTATCACACTCGGTTCTCATTCGAAAAATGTATATCATCGCTCCTCTGCCGAAAGCCACTCTGTACAAATGAAGAAAAATTGGACAAATTTATGGTAATATTTCTGCGATTTTTTTTGTAGTCTCCCCGAGGCGTTGAATTACAGGTAAAAAAGTGACTTTTATTTTTTACACGAGAGCTTCAAAGAATTTTATAAATAAATTGTAAGCGTTTACTATACAGTTCGGATCGCTTCACTTTCCCTGAATTCCGAAAATTTGGCACAGCTGCATTACCGGAAATTATCTAAAGCCTTAAATTTTTAACTACAGAATATATTCCATGAAGTATAGATTTTTTTTTCAGCTTTCAGCTCAAACACAAAGATTTTTCTAAGCTCACTTCATTCTTGCCAAAACCGTTTACCCAATCTTCTCAAAAAATAAAAATGGAACGAACTTTTTCGCCTCCTACTTTCGAATCAGCCGATAATAATTGGACAGCTTTGTCAAGTCGGAGGAAACTCTCTCTTTCACTCTCTCTCTCTTTCTCTCAGAGGTTAAAAATGCATGAGTTGAAGTTTTGGAGTAAAACGAGAAGAGAAAAAAACATTGTAAAAAAAAAGAAAAAAAAAAAAAGCAGGAAAGCTGGTTAAAATAAAACGTCATTCAACTGACTGACGCGTAACTGTAATTCTGCTTTCAATTATATCGCTTGACAGCTGATATATATGTACGGAAGAAAATTTGACAGGAAATATTCCTGTATATTAATGTAGATAGATAATTACGGTTGATTATTTCCATACGATAGGAACGTCACATATAGGCTTCAGGAACCAATTTTACATTCATTGTTAGAGGCGTCAGACGACACTTGCGCATATGTATACAGGTATATATGTACCGGTATGACTGCGCTCTGGGTTTCAATTTGACATTTACATTATTAGAGAATTACCAGAAATTAATTAAATAACTTCGTAATTAACTGCGTTAACAGCATCGGGCGGCATGGCTACATTGCGCGTTCATCGAAGCACCCCGCTAGTGCGCTTTAATAATTACTAATTACCTTTCGTTTCACATTACCATTACATCACGTAATTATATAAATCGAGGTAACCATATCGGCCGCAGTATTTACCCCAAAATAAAGTGAAAAAATTTTTCAAATTCGAGCATATGCTCCATTTCTTTTTTTTCCGCTTCCTTTCGTTCTTTTTCATTTTTATTTTTATACGGAATGGCGGAATCGGCTTTTGAGGATACAGAAACTCGACCTCGTATTGTATCGTACATACTACCTATATACCCATATAATTCCGGTCACACGTGCTCGTTAGGAGAATATCGGCGCTCGCTATCTGCATAAAGTTGAACAAATATTTCTAATTAAGCTTCGACGACGCCACGGCCGCGGCCGCACCAGTATCCAACGCCAGCACCAGCACCAGCCTGGCTGCAGCAGCAAACTGATCGGGAAAAAAAAAGAGAAAAAAAAAAAAGAACAACAGCCAATTTGCCTCGATGAATATTTCACCGGGATGAACGGGCGAGGCGATGAAAAGCTATATAGGTTTATGGAAGCGGCTTCGGTGGGGTGAGCTAATATTACCTTTTCATATAATGCTCGCGCATATTAAATAAAAACAGAATACCGATGGTAGTAGCTACGCCACCCCGCTTATAGCTGCGTATCAATAACATTACCCAGTCTTGGAAAAAAATGAATAAAATAATTAGGCGAAACTAATTCTCCTTGAACTGATGGCAAAAAAAAATGATGAACGAATGATCGAAAAATGTTATTTCTTCGAATATTTGACAAAACACTTTTTCCGGGTCATTAGAACCGTATGGGTTCATCTCACGGATGCAGGAAGAATACCGAAGAGATTATATATGAGATGAGATACTGAAAGTAGGTACGCCATTGCACTTGTCTGGTCCCCTCGTTCATTCGTGATGATAGGAATGGGCCTGGCGTTGTCAGATGTAGTTACTTATGATTGAACGTAATTTATAAAGCGAGCTTTATGCCCGAATAAGAATAAAGGCTCGAGGTTGAATTCGGGTTCAACCGTTAGTACCCTACTCGTCTTCCTTAGTGCCAATCTATCCTTAAGTAGCGCACTATTGATCCAATTAAGGAAACAATTTCGTTTGAAAGTCGAGTGTGTATGATGTAGGACCTGTATCCCCGTATTTAAACAATCCGTTACGTCGAGCTGAAGGTTCTTAAATTCGTCCAAAATGTATCACATTTTGCGGAACAAAAGTTGAGTTTAAACAGGGGGAAAAAAAACACAAAAGTTTTCCTCGATTTTCTCCCTTCATCGGTTATTCGGTCTTAATGTCTCCCACCGCGAGCCGCACGCGATCATTTCGCAGCCCTTTTTTTTCCGTGATAAAACGCAACGCCAAGCAACGCAAAGCTGAGGTACGTGCGCGAAAATAAATCTATCAAGGAGTTTGAAACCAAAGCTCCTTCGCCCTCGCCCTTATAGCCGTACGCACGCCCTCCGACTCCCTTGGGTATACCCAACACCTTGGTGAAATCTGGAAAACTGAGGCTACGCTGCCCATAAATAAATATAATACCGTCATTAGGAAGGCGTCACGGTGCCAGCCTCTTCCGGCATACAAAGTTTGCGAGCTAGGGACGCGAGGCATGGCAAGGCAAGGCAAGGCGACGCGACGCTTAGCTTAGCGCTTCGTAACTCTCCTGTATTATATTCAAGCTGTAGGTATGGTATCGGGGTCGAGAGAAGAGAAGAGAGGAGAGAGGAGAAGAGAACGAAAGGGCGAAGAAGAGGGGTCGCCATCCCTTAGCTCGTCCTTGATGCGGATGCGTTGGAACAGTTGCAGGTTCCTAGTCTTTACTTCTTCTACACCCTCCGTACAACCCTCGGAGACTCGACTCGATTCAACCCCCAGTAATTGGCCGCGCATAAACTTCCTCTCATTTTTCTTCCCGCCTTCTTTTCTTCCTGTCTTCCCGTATACCCGAGTTACTGTAGTAACACCAACTAGAAAGACACCGCGTCGCGTCGCTCCTCAGCCCTGGGAAAACCACTTCCGCAAAGACTCTTGGGATGTTAGCGAATAACCAAGGAAACTTTACCACCTTTTTTCCCTCTCTCTCTATCTCTCTATCCTTCCCTCTCTTTTTATTATCACATATAATGTACAGGGTGGTGTGTTTAAATTGATACTATACCGTATACAGCTCTCGATCGATGCTTTCAGCTTTGGGCAAGAAAGTTTCTTTTCTCAGTATAGAAAAAGTAAACCGGGTCTCTTGATTCTATTGACACTGTGATTCTCAGTCAGAAGTAATGCAGCTATAATTTTGTAATCAGTTTTTGTGACAAGATTGCCTCGGATATATTTTTTTTTTTGTTGTTTCTTTGAGGGAAATGAATTTTCTGAATTTCTCTACAACCGCAATTTAAATCGATGTATTGCTTCAAGAGTGATTGAGGAGTAATGGACTCGATGTGACAACGCGATAGTGCGGCAAAAGTATCGGTAAAGATTTTTTTTTTTTCTTCTATTTTTCTCTTTTTCCTTATGGAATATAAGTTGAAAAAGAAGAAGTAAAATAAAATGAAATAAAAGAGGACCCCAACTCTTATTGGCAAAGGCTATAGGTAATGGATTTTCCGAGTGTCCAGTAATCACACTTCTTCCTCTGCAATATACCAGAGAGAAATAGAAAATAAAGAGAAGTAAGGATCTGGATGTTAGAAGTCGGACGGAATCTAACCCCGTTGAACTTTTGAGGTTCGAATGGCTACCGAGGAGGAAAGGAAAGGGACTGTAAGGAGGCGGTATTACATCTGTCGATATCTACGTCGCTCCCTAATAAAATAAAACGCCATTCACCTCAACGCCAAAGTAATTACAAGTTCGCCAATAGCCTCCCCCTCCATAGAATTCAACGCTAAACTGCAATTTACGTATGTATACCATGTACATAACGTAGTTATATATACCTAAATGTTGACGCAGAGTGGGAACGTTTATAAACGCCACATTAATACCATAACGACGGTCTTCGCGTCTGATAAATAATTATACCAAATGGAATACCAACTGAATAGGAGATAATCGAAGATATATAATAGAAAAGGAACCGAAGTGAATCAATCGGAAATTTTCGAACCCCCAAATCTCCCGCGTTTAGTCATACTCGGAAATTAGAATTAAGACAAGTAATATTTCGCTTTTGGTAAATTTTTCGCTTCGTTATCGGCGATTGGGTGAAGAATTATTTATTGTCGGAAGAAAAGTAAATTCAAATGCCAATTATCGTGGTTGAATCGAATTTCTATGCGGTAGACATGTCCGGTTTATCGGTGAACCGTTGAGTTAGCATGAAAAAAGCACAAACACCGAACTGTCATGGACTTTCATCTTACGTTAGAGCGGATAAGATATAGTCTACGCTTATACATGATAGAAATACAACCCCATAATACGTAATATGCATGTAGATATATACATATATCTATATTGTATGCATATACATTTGTAGATGTAAGAATGCCCGTCATATACGGATAATAAGGACGCCAGGACGTCGAGACGTTGTCGCAACCGGCATGCGACCCTATTCCTTCCTTCGGAGGGTAAACTCCCCCTTGCAGGCCTGCGGATGGGCCATCGATCCCAACCGCGACGTCATATTTGCCACAGACGCCAGGAGCGCCGCGTCGTGACGACGAGCGTCGAGACCAAATAAACGACCACCCGTATTTCTCTTTTTCTCCCTTTTTTTTTTTTTTGTTTCTCGCTTGCCGTAGGGAGGATTCCGAGTCCTTTTGCATGGTCGATGAGGAAGAGTACCCCCCCCAAAAAAAGGAGAAAAAAAAAAAAGTAAAAAAATGAGGATAAAGAGAGAAAAGAGAATCGTGAAATTTCACTAATTGTATAAATGTTTGATTCATTTTATAATTCTTCTTTATTCCAGCATAACGTATAAATAAATAATAAATTGATTTGATTTGACGAAATATTAGTTCGCGAAGTTCATGATTAATCGTCTGACTCATATATATACGTGTACAGCCAGGACAATAATTCCCCGTATGGATATATACACACATATTGTACTATATTAGTCGATAAATTTTCTGCAGCGTAGTTAGGTAGAATGTAGATATATATAACGAACGTGAGGTGAGGGGAATTGGTTACGAATATCGATTTATAAATTTAATTTGTTTTTAACGCTCTTCTCGTGGCTGTCCGCAATTGCTGGAGAGAGAGAGAGTATTATTCGACGACGTAAAGTTCCATTGTTACGTCGTTCCAATTTCACATCGATATTTTCTTCCGTCTGAACGCCCGTCGGTGAATCTGTAACAATGAACGTCAATACCTTTCGACGTCCAATCTCCGCGTCGTTGGTATATAGAGATTAATTGACAAGTGCGTGTGAATCTCGCGTTAAAGGTAGGTACGAAATTCTGAAAGCTTGCGGATAAAAGCAACGCTGCTGGCTGACACCCATACATATACCTCCCCTCCCCCCCCTCTTATATACGTAATTCTCATACATATACACACGTACACATGCACACGTGGATATTCAGCTACTCCTTCCAAAACTCTGGCGTCCTTTACGGGCGCGCAAAGGCACAATGGTCTCCATTGTCGTTGGACAAGTTCACGCACAGGGCCTACAGACCAAGCAACGTTAAATTTATGCCCCAATAACTCAGGCCCGATATTATGTCCCACGCCTTGACTTAATTGCGCCGTTAGGCCCTAAATAACCTTTATAGTTTGTAGGTCCGATTACAAGGTGGGCGTAACAGCCCGACCGAGTATAGAAGAGGAAGAGATCGGTTGCCGCGAGCTTTCAGATCTAGATCGCGAAATTTTTTTACTTCAAAAATGAAAAAAAATATTTTTTACACTCGATATCTTACGGCTGAGTAATTATAGTATAGCTACGTTATACACCTTGTCTGTTGATCCACAGATCACATACTCAAAATAATAAACAAACTTATCTCCCGCTGCTTCTGGAGTCTGGAGTATATGGACCCGATATATTTACGAACTCCGTGTCATCTCGCAGCTAGTTATCTAAGGAACGCGTAAACTTTAACCGAAGTATAAACTGCATTAAAACTGTCTTAGTCAACCTCAACACGTCAAACCTGATCAACTTAACTTGAGTTTAATGACTCGAGGTGATGCAACGCAGAACGACCATTATCCAAGTTCGTTTAAACTCGATTGCTAACGATAAATTATTAATGAAATATCTGTATATATTTAGATACGGCGATACTACAGGGTGTCCAAAATGAAAGGTGGCCTAGAGGAGGTCGAACTGAGTAAATTTTCCCGAAGAACATGGGGTCTGCGAAGTCGCGTTCGCGAGATATCACAAGTTAAAAAAAAGTAGCGCTTTGCGCCGCCTCGACGCGGCGCAAAGCGCTACTTTTTTTTAACTTGTGATATCTCGCGAACGCGACTTCGCAGACCCCATGTTCTTCGGGAAAATTTACTCAGTTCGACCTCCTCTAGGCCACCTTTCATTTTGGACATTTAATTCTGGGACACCCTGTATATACGACAAGTGTTATACGAGGCGTTGATAATTATCTATAATAAATCGTGGATATGATAGCTGGTTAATGATTTTTTCGTTCAAGTTTGATATTTTGGAACTTATATGTGAAACGAAACCACTTATCGTCGATCACATTAATTTAAACCATATAATGTAAACTCGTTTAATTTATCTATTGAACAGAGCGATTTAGGTCTCCCCCGTTCTTCGCTGTACAGATAGAGGAAAATATAATGCACTGCGATTGCCTTCGGCACCGGCGAAGCTCGGAGGCAATTAGTTAAGTGCATTTCCGCTAATGCAATTAATTGTTGTCGTGCAATGCAGTCGGGTAGAAAAGTTTTCGAAGAAACCCTAACTACGATCGGTTAGATTTTGAGGATATCGTTAATCCCGTCACGTATCTTTATCTATAGGAATTTGAAGTTCCAAATGAAATAGAAATTTTTTAAACTAAAAAAACAAAAATTTGGAAACAAAAATAGGGGCGATAAAATTGGCGAATTAAAGCTATCGACTTTGCGGTACAGATATTATCAATTTCACGGTATAATACCATCCCTGACAAAGCTACCAGCTAAACTCCGATTAAATTAATCTTCGTGGTAACCAGGAAAAGGCAATTCATACGACCAATCAACCAAGCAATACATCAATATCCTTTTAGTCGTTACATCGCACGCACACCCCACGGGTTACCCGGTTACCCAAGGCATAACACAATGAAATGGCAATATGCAATGATATCGAGGACGGAGGTGCATATGACAAATACATACACGATACGCGAATGCAACATAAAAATTTCGGTGGTATAGAGCAAATGGTAACAGTGTATAGCAGCTAGTTAACCGTGGCATTCATCGAAGCATTGTTATCGTTTAAGCGAGGTCTTCATGGGTATTTGAACGCAGTGCTTACAATGCGACCAGATGTGTGGACCGAGTAGGGTTCTTTGTAGAAAATATTACTAGCTGCGATGTATAGTAGGCAGTATAATGTATACCTGCGATACGGTATACCATTTATACAGGACGTTTCACCGTCACATCCAGTCGAATTTACCTGTACAAAAATCTCCTCCATAAAGCGATATACATATTTGCAAAGATACTTTCGTGAACGACGATTCGTTTGATACTTCTGGAACTGATCTTGTACCAATCCTCGTAATTAAAGACGCATGCATCGTGCTCACCAATTCGAATATTCATTATGGACTGACCTGTATACGCGACTATTATATTTTTATCAAAGAGATAGAAAGAGACGGAAGTAGGGGCACCCCTTTTTTCCGTGATGCACATACAGCCTTTCCCCGTATCTATATAGGGAGTTTTGTTAGGTATAGTGGTCGTCCGGAGTAGTCTACTGTAGTCTAACGTAGCTATTATACAACCATACCATATATGAAGTCTCTTCTATTGAAAAAAAAATATCCCTTGCTATGGCTCGACTATTGAACTATGCTTTATGAGATTTTTTTTTCCGAGGGTAAGCTACGGGACACTATACGTATAATCTAGGTCTGCCATATAGCACAGAGGGATGGATAATGCAGTTTTGTGTTCGGAATGAAATACAAATTAATGAACCTATGAACCCGCGCGGGAAACCTTGGAGCAGCTTTTGGGGTGGGCACGTGATTGTACAGTGTACACAAAATTCTCTACGTATATACAACACACATGCATATTATATAGGTACTTGTGCCGTAGAATGTGGAGAACTTAATACCTTGTAATAATATTTCCTCTCTCGAAAGACTTGAGAGTGATTAAGGGATTTATAAGCGAGATAATTAGTTGTGCTCGTAATATTTGGTTCCGTGGTTATTATGGCATCGTGATATATACATATATATATAAACTAGAGATTTATTCAGCCGTTCGTGTGCTATACGTCTTCATTAAAACCCTAATTAGATACTTGATAAGCATTTCGTCTAGATTCATATTGTTATTCACCCCGCTGCAGGCGAACTAGAGAAGCCGCAGCCGCGGCCGCAGTCGCGGTCGCGGCGATAGATAAAACGGACACATATACATACTATCTTGTGATCCCATCTCAATCAAGATTATAATTAGACGTTTACCCGGTACAGAACACCGTTCATTCCGGTTCATTCAAACTATAAGATCTTTATCTAAATCTTTCGATTATATCATTTTATCTATTCAACTCTCCCTATCTCGTATGGTGCACCGTAATATACCGGCTCTATATACTTAATTCGGTATTATTTCCTCTAAGCATTATGTCGCAGTCATTGTCCACCTAGTCGTTTGATTAACGAAATGAACCACGATAATGCCATGGGGGGTCGCTGAAGTGCCAAGTTTATTCTCGTGGCTCATTATCATTTAGGGTATACTAAAATTTCGTCAGATTTTCGTTAATTTTTATTCGAAATTTTACTCACAGCCAACATCCGGGTATAGTGAAATGTACTACTCGGTAATACGTTCGCCGAAGTGACCATGGATCGTGAGAACGGACCGGGTGACAGTCGTCAAAGACAAGGAAAAACGGCCACGTGTTTTCAATTTTTTTTCTTTGGTTTACTGCAGTTGGTATGCCTCAGAGTTAGTAAATATACAGACATGCCTTCCGGGTATCTTTCGGGTGTCTTTAGTCTCGTTTCAAGTATCGGCCCCTAGGTCGGTTTCGAGTGCGGAGGGAAATTCGAAGCAGTAACAGCCGAAACTTCGGTTCGGTCCCTTATATTCTTCAACGTTAAGCCAAAAGACTTTTGCCGGTGGTTGGCGACCAGATGGCTTCGGCTTATTTTCGTTCAGCTTTTCTTCTTCCTCTTCCTCTTCCTTCTCTTCTTGCAGGCTCATGTACTCTACCTACTTCGTTTGAAGTACGACTCTCCCTTTTCCCTTCTCAAATACAAATCTAACGTTTCGACAAATAGCCAACGGCAATATCGCATTGGGTGTATATGAAACATTAGGGTGTCTCGTTCGTGCATTCATCTATCTTTGACTGGAAGATAAAAACGTTTTTCTGCACCCCATTGAAAACCAGTGTATTGATGTAACTCCACATGTGTCTTTTAGTACATAGAGTGTATGTACGTACATACATACATACCGCAGGAAATTTCCGGGGAACCAGGGTGGAGGTTTCGGTGTAGCAAAGAGAAATCCGTGGCGAAGAAGAGGGGGACGTAGAAGTAGAAGCGTGACGGATCGACGCCCGGGACTAACGACTCGGATGTGTCCGTCGTCGACGTCCGTCAGGTCTCGCCGGGTCTCGCCTTGTAATTTGTCGATACCGCGACTCGTTGATACAAGATCGATTACTATCGCTGTTGAAATCTGCCCGGTGCCTTTAGCGGACTACCCGGTCTGTTTCCACTCGTAATTTATCTCCCGAAAGACAGAAGAAACGAAGTAAAATAAAATAAAATAAAATCATGTCAAATGCAATCCGAAAAACCAGGAAAGGACCTCTCACAAAATTTCTTCCCTTCTGTTTGAAAAATTCAAAAATATAAAACAAAATCGACGATCATAATCTCGGCTAAAGTTTCCAAAAATATTTAGTCACGTTAAATTCATGCAGATGTTTCAAACTTCGTGTGTTTGGGAACAGGCTAGGGTCTGATGCTGTAGCTGCAATTACATTGAAATAGTGCTTCCGGTTGCGCGTGTCCTACTGCACTCGGTGCCAGGTCAGATTTGGTGCAGGAAACTTTCCTTAGACTCTTATAACTACCCGAAGCTTCAGAGTCTTTAAAATATGAATAAAAATTCGGAGAGACGGATTCATCGATTGAATTAATTCCCGGATGGATTATCGATCGCTATTATGAAACGACGATCGACGGTCTGATTTGATATGTTTTTTTCATTTTATACCAACGAGACAGGATCAAAGGGAACTACTTTTAGTACACATAGACCACGTAGAGGCGGATTTAACAATATAAACGGTTTGTAACTAGTGTTTCAATCCCCGGTCAGATCGATAACTCAACCAATGAACTAACCGCGTAATTTACAAGCTTATAAAACGACTAGCGAGTTATTACGTCCGGTCTACGCCGCTGTGAACAACACATACGTGTTGTCTGCCGGTCTCAAACCGATATTTGAATTTTTGTGGTCCAGAGACCCACCGCTACGTTCCACCTCAAAGAAGTCCTATTTAAAGCGAGCTACTAAATCTAGTTCGCTCCCGGAATCGGCACTGATACGCTCTTAATCCTAGACCGATTTTTTATTTCCACAATTTTTTCTTTATTTCTTTTTTCTCATATCATTCGGGTGAAAAAGTGAACAAAGGCAGATAGCTCATTAATTTTTCAGCAAATTCGAGCGAACGTTGAAACCAGGTACAGAACCGTACGTTAAAATTAAACCAACGGTCGAGTTTCGTTACGTTTCTCTCTGTATTCCGACTTTTTTTTTTCAACCGCACGAAGAGCGATTCGGAGAGGTAAAACAAGGAGCTCGTTACTTCTAGTAAAAGATAAGTTGACAGCAATAGATTACGTCCTTTTTTTTCTCCTTATTTTCCGTCCTTTATTTGCTCTTCTTACTCCGGATGATTCGTACAACAGAAGAAGCGAGAAGAAGAAAAAAGCAAATAAAAATTTCTCCGGTATTTATCATATATAGCTGAATTATAGCTTATTTTAATCACAATTTTTATCAGGAGTAATGCCTTTCTATATTACAAACGTATATATACGAAACGGGGGGTGAACTTTGCACACGCGTCAAATTTACACATTTTATCGCAAATCTGATTTCGCATATTTCCATAAAACGGAAATACACGCGTATAGGTATAATAGCTATACGAGTATCGACATTTCTCCATGACAGAATGTGCAATATCTATCCCCATATCTCGGCATAACCATACCTCAGACACAATACGCACTGCAGGCATCCGGATCGTCGGAGGAAACTAATTAGGTGTCGTACCGGTACTGTCATGACAATTTGACAGGCCGTGCCACCTATAACCTGCACTGGGTGCGTCTGGGGTGCTGGAAATTCTCTGTGAGAATTAATAGGAGCTTCCCTCGGCGATGAGGGGCAGCGAAAATGTAAGTCGGTCTATGGTACGTACCTCTATCTCCCTCGGGAAGTGGGTAAATATAGAAATACCAAGTACGACGGGACAGAAAACAGAAAACGTTTGACTAAAAATAATCTCTATATGTGTAAGGTCTGCGTGGATCTGTCCAAGCCCCCGGCATACGACGACGTAGTTCTCAATGAAATTGTTGCCAAAAGAAAGTCCGCTCAGTTATTCGACTCGGTCGGCTATACCGAGCCGGTCTTCTATTCCGGGAGGATCGGATAGGATAGGATAAGGGAAGATGGAAACGGTGCAGACATCGCATACCTACACGAATATACACATTCGTACTAGGTATATCTAAAGCGTGGGTAGATAGGTAGGTAGGTAGGTAGGTATAGGTACGCTATGTAACACACATATATAATGCAGCGTACAATCGCAACCCTCTGAAATTAGATTTACCGAGCTGCAGTTGACTCGACTCGACCCTAGAGTTTCCCTGTGTCCCATCTCGGACCCCTTGCGGAAGGGCAAAACGCTTTTACTGCAGAAAAAAAAAAATAAGTATAATAAAAACGGTATCGAAAAGCCGCGAAGCGTCGTCACCGACGAAGGAACGGAGGGGCCGTCCGTTACAGACTTTCCTTCTCGATGATGAAACGGGTGGACCGAAACTGGGCATAAATCTGTAGAGGAGCGAAGTTCATTTTCGGGATTATATCGCCTTATATACCGATACCATATACTTCAGATTTATTACGCTTCGGGGGAGGATCAACCGTCGACAGATTCTCAACTTCGCGCCTTTTCTTTCGCACGTAGTTCCGTATGTGTACGTATAAGTACATACAACCAAACCAAACGGGGAAGAACAGAATAAAAAAAAAAAGAATAGAATGGCTTCTCCAACGAGCCATTACTTTTCCTTAACCGAAACTTAATCAGCTTCTTTGAGATAGGGACGTTTGTCTTTCTATACTTACTTACTTAGATCGCTGAAACACGGTGAAAGGTGAAATTGACTATCGTGTTGTAAACCGACACCTCTCACACCTTTCTTCCTTCACCTTATCGAATTTGTGGATTTTTTCTATTTTTAACTGATTAACGTTGTGGTTTATAAAAACTGTCTAAAACTCTCTCACTCTCTCTCTCTCTCACTCTCTTCGACGCACGGCTCAATATTATAACACAAGACCAAAAACTGATTGTGAATTAGCGTCAAAGCCGACAAGAGACACCCTCGCCATCGAAGCGTGCATCGTCATCGCCACCGCTGTTAAGTTATCGTAAAATATAGGTATATATATAATATATACGTATATATATATATACAGTTGGGTAGAAGTGAAGCCTTTTCGAGGAGTTTCCTCCTCCTATGGAAAGAGGCGCGATTTTCTATACATAGAGGTAGGCATTTCATCCCTTTCTACATATACCTACTATACGAGAGGAGAGAATGACTCGACTGTCGTTGCTGTATCCTCGTTTGTCGACGCCACGTTTGAAAATTTCTAAAGCTTGATGTTCATGTGTATACCTATACATATATACGTTATATATATATTACAAGAGAAGTGTTACTCGCGCACGTGTACGTCACGCGACTAAAAAAGCAGGAAAAAAAAAAGAAGAAATTCTCCAGGGTTGTTTAACCTCTTCGCAACCCCCAAACAACGTGATGAAGCGGAAATATCCACACCGTGATCTAGATCGTCGAATTAACTTTTTTTTCTTTTTTTCTTGTCACCTTTACACTAACGATTAAAATTCATTTTAAACAATCCTGGAGCTTGTTAATCTTTCACCGTAGTCATTAGGCATTCGTATTGTCATTTTGAAATTATATTATCGTTAGGTATAGTTGAAAGCGATTAATCCAGCGTCGAGATTTAATCGTTCGTGTATGTATGTATATATTATTTATGCAAAATTGTCTGCATAGCCATAAATGACCATCGTATATTATTATTGTTATTATCATTATCATGATCATTACCATTTCCGAGAGTGAGTTATATTTATTTTTCTTTCTCTCTCTCTTCTCTTGCAATTCCCCTCGTCGGGTTGTTAATATTATTGTCATATTATGCAAGATAGGATAACGTTATCGAATTGTTGTAGAACGTGACATAGCCTCTTATACTCGACGGAGCTGAAGATTACATAACGCTTGGATCTCTCCCCTATCGCAATGTTGGGAGGCTCTGTGCGTTGCCATGCCGGTTGCATCTTCCCTAGCTTTTTGCATTGTGCTCACGCGCGCAATCTTATTACTGGCACACGTGGCCTAATATTCCCTTCCCTTCCCTTCTCTTCCCTTCTCTTCTCTTCTCTTCTCTGCTCTTCCCTTCTTCCTCTCTTCTCTTTACTCCACTTTACTCTTCTTCTCCCTCGTCATACCGCTCGTATTCTTCATTGTTGAGATGCGACGCTCGTATCCGGCGAGGGATGATCGAATGCTGCCGAAATTCGCAAAGCTTGAGGTGATATTCGAGCCATACCTACCTACCTACCCGTACCTACCAAGGATCTTTCGTTACGTTAGTTCAGAACGAAAGTACACGCCCGGGATCGAGACCCGAGAGCAAGACTGTTTTAGATTATAGCGCTCTATCAACGTCGACGTGAATGGGAATCGAGATCATCCGACAAAAATAAAAATCCAAAAGAAGAAGAAGCAGAAAAATGAAGAGTGAAATGAAACAAAAACACAGCGAAGATTGTACCAATTTTAGTTCACTTAATATAATAGTAATAATATTCTCGAATAGATCGACTCGTTCATGCGGACTCGAATATTTTTCCTTAGAGACACGAATGAGTCCTTCGGGAATTATAGGTAGGGATATACTATATACGCCTGAAGGTTGGTTAAAGTACGATCCAATCGCGAGAGCGCCGTCAGACTGAATTCGTGTCAATTTTATCTATATACCCAGTAGGTAAAAATTGTTAAGATACGCGTACGAGAAGTCCAATAGATATGTTATGCAGGTATATATAAGATATTTTTCCAAAGTAGTGTATCTTCTCGAAGATTGTTCGTCAAATATATGTACATAAGAGATGGGTCAGAGTTCCCTGGCTTTTCAGTCTGTCACGCCACTACCTGCAACCCTAGAGTAGTAGTAGTCCCGCGCTTCCATTGCATTATTCAATTCTGATCGCCAGCAATAAAGATTCGGAATAAATCGAGGGACGAGGGGATGGATCCGCGAAGCCTGTCTCACCGAACTGAACCAAAAGTATATTTAGAAACCAACATCGTACGAAAGTTATTTTTTGGCAATACTTTTCCCCCCGTTTTTTGTCATTGTCTCAATTCCATCTCTTTCTCTCTCTTTCTCGCCGAAGAAGGTCATCGACTCTTCACGTTTGTTTTTTTTTCGTTCATTTATATATTTTTTGCTGAAAAACTTTTTCGAAACTTTTCGAAGGGTTGAAAAAGTCACGGTTCGATACACGCATGAGAGTAACAAGGATCGTTATCTTTCCGCGCTCCTGTCGGTGGGGGGTAATTCAAAGTTAACAGAATAATTGAAAATTTTTTCGGATTGACGTGGGGTTCGTGTTACCCGCGGCCAGGTAGCCAAACGGACAAAGCAAAACTAGCTATACACGTGGGGATCGCTTATAGTTGAAAAGAATAATCTAGCCTGTATCCAGAGGAGCATATTGTCACCTCGTATAAACTTTAACGAGATTAGTTTCAAGTGACACTTGCACAACGCTCCCATTCAACTCTGATCCGATTCAATTTAGCTTCTTATACTTGACACTGATCTCATAACGTTGACAATTTCGAGTATACTTGGCGATCATCGATTTAAAAAAAAATAATAATAACAATCGATGAAATTGTAGAGATACTTGTTATCGAGTTGCGGGTGTACTTCGTGGATCTAAATTGCGAAGAATAATTCAATCTTCTAGTCGCTTTCGCGTCGGTCAACAATTCGTACGGACCCCGTTTTCATTTTCGTAATATTTTATATGGCTATATACGCATTGGGTAGGATGTAACGCCCACTTCGTATCGATTTTCAATATTGTACGGAAAAACGCGTTCTTTCGTCTAATAGTTAATACGCAGCAGTCGAAACGTGAGTTATATCTTTCGGCTTAAGGGCATTAAACTGAGATAGCTTTTACCGCGCGCTCGGCTCATATTAATAATAATTATCAGGAGCTATCAACTTTCGACGAGTCATTCGATCCATTAGAAATAACTACTCGGCGAACCGTGGAGCCCTGCATAGCACCTATCCTACCTACGTAATTTCCGAAATAGAATCGCACTAAAACCCTTTACGAGGCTGCGATAACGTTAATTAAATCTCACCGACTACCAAAGTGCCTCGAATTCCTGTCAAAGCAAAATAGATAGATATACCTATACTATCACCTATATACCTACACCTTATACCCGAGAATTGATCATCAGGCAATTAATATTATAATTTCTTTGGACTTTCTTAAGGTAGTTAAATGAACCTTTTACATATACTACCTATACTGTAACGGTTCAGGCTGGCTGGTTAATACAAAAAAAATTCAAGCTCAATCACACGACAATAGGTCGAGGGATTAAGCTAATCCCCTAGCTACGTTAGACGCGAAAATGGAGGGGATAAACGCAATATAAGGAATCGTCTGCCAGCAGCGGCAGCGATTCACGGTATAGCACCTGATCGACTCATTATTAAATTTCTCTTGGAGCGATTCACGGTAAAGCACCTGATCGACTCACTTGCTGTCTAATTTATCTAACATAACTTCACTTGTCTAAAGGTATTGAAGCGTCAGAGTCAGTACCTACATAAATTCATTTATTCGAGTCAGAAGATATAGAGTCACATTTAATTAGAAACGCAATGGAATAGTAACGAGATAGAATCAAAGACTAGACAAATTATAGCAATTTGATCATAGAGAAGAAAAAGCATATAATTTAAAAGCAAAGCGCTTTAAACTTATTTCAAAGATATCAAATAGTATTGTGTCGCTCGAACATACTGAACAGAAAAGGCTAAGATAGCTAATATTCAATAACACAAAGGTTTAAAGGCCAACACAGAATAAGAATAGATTTAAGGATCACTGTCAACACTTGATTTATTTTCTTTATTTTGTAACTTTCTGGTAAATTCGTATTATTAAATCAGATAATCTAAGATTAACCCAGATTCTGTTCATTTGAGATTTCGTCTGACCTAATTAACTGCCAACAAGCCAATTATTAGGGAACAGATTAAGGAGCGCATTGCATAGTGCGGACGGCATTGGTTTACCCGTGTCCGAGGGCCAAGCTGCAATCCCGAATCTGGCAGACAGTCTTGGAATCATCGCATTCCCGGATCTGAGGTAGCGATTCAAAAAGATAGGGATAACAGGCACGACAGGCTTGGTTCGCCCGGCTCTGTGGAGGGAAGGCGGCCTTGGGAAGTTTACCCCGGGTCCGTAGTCTAGAGACGGCATTGGTTTTTCCCGTGTCCGTATAGCAGCTAATAAAACTCACAACACGCTAGGTGGCTTTGAATGGCAGACCCATTATTTCCCCACCAACAAACATTCTTAAAAGAGGAGTCCCAAAATCACTAATATTCAAAATCACTAACTAAAAGCAATTATTAGACAAAGAACTCACGCGGACGTCGGCATTGGCTAATTCTTTAACCCGCCAATACCGCGGCACGTTACAATTGGCGCCCAACGTGGGGCTCCTCAAAAAAGGAATTTTTTTGGAAATAAAAAAGTTCATTAAAATCATTAGAATCAGTAAATTCAGTAAATTCGTTCATTCAATAGCTTCGGAAAAATAAAGTCAAATTCTAGATTATAAATAGACTGACAAAGACTTGTATGCCAGGTTTGGGATTGTTGTTTGTTTACGGTCAGACGAAATGTCGGATGAGGAATCTCGTAGAGTAAACAAAACCAAAAGTTCCAGTGTCGTCAATTTAAGTCATCGTGAATTAGATTCAGGTTTTTCGGATACAAGCTTTGCTTCTTCCTTGCAATCAACCACGATGAATCCAAACAGTAGCCATACGGATAATCCAGATCCAATTTCCAGATTAATTGAATCCATTGAACGTCTAGAAAGAAAAATGGATAATAAGTTCGAGCAAATGGAACAAACCATGTTAAGATCGCAGGCAGATAGCATAGAAGCACAAACAAAGTTTGAGTCTAGAATAAATAAAAAGCTAGAAGAAAATAACGAAACAAGTCAGGCAAAAATAAACAAAATCGGTACGGATTTAAAAATTGTATCAGACAAATTAAATTACGAAGTTTCAGACTGTAAAAATAAAATCGAGACATGCGAAAATATTTTACGTAGCGAACAAGTAGGAACCTACGAGGTTTTAAAAAGTAAAATTGTTGAAAACCAGAAAGCAAGTCAGGATATGTTTACCGAGTTAAATCATAAACATGATAGTCTGAAAATAGGTTTAGAGTCTGACATAAGAAGAATACGACAACAAAGAGGTGGTCAAACTGCTGTGTTTGACAACACTAGTTTAATAACAAAACAATTAAAATTACCGACATACTCAGGAAAGGCTTGGGAAAAACCAGTCAATTTTATTAGGGAATTAGAAGAATATTTCAGTTTTCTAAATGTAGGTGATGACATTGGACTGAGGTTGATAGGTCAAAGCTTAACAAACGACGCAAAGGATTGGTGGATAGCGCGACGCGAGGTAATTCATTCATGGGAAGAATGTAAAAAACGATTTTTATCGAGGTACTGGGGCGAGGAAACGCAACGAGATGTACGTCGGGATTTAGAGTTTGGATATTACCTACCTGACACTAAGGTAGGATGGTCTGAATATGCCAGTAGAAAATTTGCGGCTGCATGCGGGCTAAATCCAGCGTTACCAGAAGCGGAGATTATCAGTAATCTGATCCGTCACTTCGATGAATCGGTAGTAGAGGCTGCGAAAAGTAGATGCATCCGAGACATAGACAATTTGTTGACTTTTCTTGACCAAATGCAATCAGGGGGCAGGTCGAATGCACCAAAACACTCGCACACAACACATAATCCAAATCGGTTTGTAAATCACACACGATACGCCGACGAAAAACAAAAACAAAACTCTTGGCGTAGTAGTCCGAGTCAACACACTGGCAATACTAAACCGAGCATGTCGCGAGATGAAAACAATGGGAACGATTCCCATGAGAGTAGAATAAAGGCTAATTCTCAAGAATTAAACAGACGTACAAATTGGACAACTACTAAACAAATAAACGCGATCACCGAAGAGATTTGTGAGACCGATAAAGCAGAAACGGGTGAGCCTAATTCGGAAAACCCGACTGCGCTGTGTTAGGCGTGCCGCATGAAAATACGGCACAGCGCACATTTGAATTAAACGCGGCAGAAATTGAGCAGGAAATTCAAAAATCAAATCCGTTTGAAAACCCCACAGATTACCTAATAAAAGAAAAAGTAGTAAGTGAAACAAAAAATATACAATGTCCAAGTATAAAAGTTTATTTAGAAAGCCAAAGCATTACAGCGTTGTTAGATACCGGTAGTCAAATAACTTGTTTATCTGAGGAATGGTACAAACAACAAATAGATATATTTGAAAACTGCGATAAGTTACCAGTGGTAAATTACCAAATAGTTGGCGTTACCGGTGGAAAACCAGTCAAAGTAAAATTACAAATGTTTGTGAAAATCAAAGTCAGAGAGTTCACTGATCAGATTCCGTTTCTAGTAGTTCCTACACTTCGTCATCCTGTCATTATAGGGATAGATACTCTTGGTAGATGGAAAGCGGATATCGATTTGCAGTCAAACACTTTGAAGATCCAAACTAAAAACAAAGAAAACACTATCGGGTTAGAAAAACAGACAATAGTAGATTCAAAAAATAATAAACTCGAAATCGCGACACTAGATACAAACGAAATGCTAAGTAAAAGGGTCGAAAGCGATGATGAGAATTACGAAGTAACCGATGATGAGATCATTGACAAACTCGCGGAATGTCAATCGTTGGAAAACGAGCATCGACAGACGTTTATAGAATTATTAACGAAATATCGAGCTATTTTCAACAAAATTCCGGGAAAAGTCACGGTTTACGAACATAAGATTAAAATCTACGAAGATCGACCATTCGTACGAAGGTCGTACCCGATACCGATAATGCATAGAGAGAAGGTCGATAAAGAAATCGAAAGAATGTTAAAATATGGAATTATAGAAAGATCGCACAGTGAATATATCAACCCAATCGTGGTTGTTGCTAAAAAATCAGGAGACATAAGGTTAGTCCTCGATGCTCGTTTTATCAATAAGTTGATAGTTCCGGATCGAGATTGTGCTCAGTCTACTGAGGTGCTTTTTCAAAAATTCAATAATTCAAAATTCATGTCTAGCATCGACTTGACGGCGAGTTTTTGGCAAGTACCACTGCATGTAGATTCCAGAAAGTACACCGCGTTTATGTATGGCGGAAAAACCTACCAGTTTAAAGTCACTCCTTATGGTCTAAGTACCAGCTTAGCAAGCCTCATAAGAGCATTAGATATAGTTTTACAAAGTGTGGATGAATTCACTATCAATTTTGTAGATGATATTCTTTGTTCATCGGATTCAGTAAATAATCACATCAAACATTTAGAAAAACTTTTTGAAACCTTTCAAAAACATAATATGACGATTAATTTTCAAAAGTCTAGATTCTTTAGACAAGAAATTGACTTTTTAGGACACAAAATCACGCGGGATGGTATTCAACCGCAACCGGAAAAGATAGAATCAATAAAAAATTTCCCAACTCCTAGGAACCCGAAACAGTTAAAAGGCTTTCTCGGCCTAACGAACTACTATAGTAAATTTTCAAATAGCTATTCTAATCTGACATACCCGCTGTTAAAACTACTTAGGAAAGATGTAAAATGGTCTTGGACGGACGAAACCGACGAGCAATTTAAAAAAGTAAAAGAAATGTTTTGTAAAACGGTGATTATCCACCACCCGGATCCGAAAAAGAAGTATTACCTGCAGTGCGATGCGAGTAGTTACGCGATTGGTGGAGTTCTCTATCAAATTGACAAGGATAATTTAGAACATAGGATAATAGGGTTTGCAAGTAGAACATTAAAAGGAGCTGAAATAAATTATTTCACAACGGAAAAAGAGTTATTGGCTATTGTCTATTCTTTAGAAAAATTTAGGACATTTATAGTCGGTGCAGAACTCATAATACGAACTGACCATAAAGCGTTGACCTTTGTGTTATCATGTAGGTTGACAAGTTCGCGACTTGCTCGGTGGGTGTTGTATTTGCAAACGTACGATTTCCAGATCGAATATGTTAAAGGTAGTGATAATATAGTAGCGGATTTACTCAGTAGATATCCTCATGATGCTGGTGATGAAAAACCAACAGAAAGTCATGAAAACGTGATAGCTGAGTTAGCTAAAATAGTCAGCGAAGAATTGGTGCAGGGACTCCGGTCACTTGCCAAGCTGCAAAAAGAAGATTTACGAATCGCAGATTTGGTCAAGAGGGGAATAACAAAGAATAACGCACATTTCTCCGTTGTCGATGACATTTTATACCAACGGGAAATAGGGGGCAAACTACGAGCTTTCTTACCGGAAAAACTCGTTAGACCCATAATAAATGAATGTCACGAAGTGTACGGGCACGTAGGAGCTCATAAATGTTATAAAATGCTGCATGAGAACTTTTACTACCCGAAGTTTGGTAAATTGGTAAGAAAGGAGGTAGCCCGCTGCGACCGGTGCCAGCGATGTAAGGTGCCGAATCGCTATAGTTACGCAAGCATGCAAAACATCGTACCTAATGGTGTGGGGGATTTGATATCGATAGATTTTTTTGGACCGTTACCGGCAAGTCAAGGTAACTACAAATGGTTGCTAGTGGTAATCGATGCATTTAGCAAATACGTACAGTTATATCCTTTGAAAGTTGCTGATGCGAAATCCACCATCCGTTGCGTGTTTGAGAAGTACATTCCGGAATTCGGAAAACCTAAAAAGATACAGTTTGATCATGGCACACAGTTTACATCCGTCAGATGGTTAACCAAATTACAGGAAGAGAATGTAACTCCGATATTTTCGTCAATAAGACACCCACAGGGTAACATTGTAGAAAGAGTAAACCGTGAAATTGGTAGGTTCTTTAGAACATTTTTGTCGGATAAACACACTGCCTGGATCAAATGGATAAAAATCATAGAAACATGCATGAACGAGGTTTATCATGAAACAACCCAGTTTACTCCTTGTGAATTGCAACTAAATGAAAGACCGAAAAGATTTTGGGATCAATGGGTTATTCATAATCAATTTCGAGTCGCGCATGACTATAAGTTAGTTTTAGCTAAAAGTAATATTAAGAAAAAAGGTAGTGCTAGGGCTAAAAGATTTAACGAAACGCATAAGATGACAGAGTTCAAAATAGGCGATTTAGTATTGGTTAGAGCATTAAATGTCTCTGACACTGTCAATAAAAAGATGGCTAAGTTCTTTACTTTATATGAAGGGCCTTATAAAATCGAAAGGAAAATAGCCGATGCAACTTATGTGTTGGTAAACCCCGAAACTCAAAGAGAGCGAGGAAGGTTCCATGTTAATATGTTTAAGCACTATGTAACGTAATATATAAGTTAGAGGTAAACGTTGGCAATTTAAACCAAAGACTAGGATAATTAGCTTGTAAACAGAAATCGGCCAGTTATGCTAGGTAGGGAAAAAGAAACAGAAGAAGACTCACCAAAACAAAGTTCGTGGAACGGGTCGGCCTCGTCAAGGTAATTAGCTGGATGCCTAATCAGTTGACATTCTGACTCGCAAAGATGTACGGCTATATCAGTGTTCAGGATAAAGGGGTGCAAACAGCCGAAGATGACAAGGGAAAAGTGAAGTACGCATCTGGAAGATTCATCCGTGGTTTTGGGCGATACAGATCAGGATGGGATTCTTTAACGCCGAAGTTGGAAGTGTTGATGCAGATGGAGCCAATCAAACCAAAAGTGACTGATCCATCAAAATACTTCACCAACGAGGAAGTCGAAGAGTTGAGGGAAGCTGAGTTGGCTGAACTCGACGAGATGAAGAGGCGATGGCGGTTTCCTATTATCATCAAAGATGTGATGCTGAAAAAGAAAGTAGAGGTGCCATGGTTAAAAAACGTCAAGGAAGTCGGTGAAATCAAAAACGTGGATTTAACCTTACCATGGGTACTGAAAAGAATTGAGCTACCTGAAAGAACAAGGAAAGAAAGGGAGACCTATAGAAATCGGGTAAAAGGGTCAATAAATAAAAATAGGCCGGACTTACCTGCGGCACTCCGAAGACCTGGTTCGAACAAGGCGACTATACCAAGGATCACATTGAGACCGTTTGAACCACCACCAACACCGGATTACGTAAAACACTGGGATCCGACTGATCCGCTCGGACTGAAGAAATTATAAAAAGAAAAACAGCTCTGATTTAAAAGAAAAAAGTGGTAACGAACACCATCCAAGCCTAAGGACAACCGACATCAAGGTCCATCAACACGAAGACTTACTGCATCCGAAGAAAAAATCAGATGACCTGAAGTTTCGATTGATGGAAGGGGGCAATGTAACGGTTCAGGCTGGCTGGTTAATACAAAAAAAATTCAAGCTCAATCACACGACAATAGGTCGAGGGATTAAGCTAATCCCCTAGCTACGTTAGACGCGAAAATGGAGGGGATAAACGCAATATAAGGAATCGTCTGCCAGCAGCGGCAGCGATTCACGGTATAGCACCTGATCGACTCATTATTAAATTTCTCTTGGAGCGATTCACGGTAAAGCACCTGATCGACTCACTTGCTGTCTAATTTATCTAACATAACTTCACTTGTCTAAAGGTATTGAAGCGTCAGAGTCAGTACCTACATAAATTCATTTATTCGAGTCAGAAGATATAGAGTCACATTTAATTAGAAACGCAATGGAATAGTAACGAGATAGAATCAAAGACTAGACAAATTATAGCAATTTGATCATAGAGAAGAAAAAGCATATAATTTAAAAGCAAAGCGCTTTAAACTTATTTCAAAGATATCAAATAGTATTGTGTCGCTCGAACATACTGAACAGAAAAGGCTAAGATAGCTAATATTCAATAACACAAAGGTTTAAAGGCCAACACAGAATAAGAATAGATTTAAGGATCACTGTCAACACTTGATTTATTTTCTTTATTTTGTAACTTTCTGGTAAATTCGTATTATTAAATCAGATAATCTAAGATTAACCCAGATTCTGTTCATTTGAGATTTCGTCTGACCTAATTAACTGCCAACAAGCCAATTATTAGGGAACAGATTAAGGAGCGCATTGCATAGTGCGGACGGCATTGGTTTACCCGTGTCCGAGGGCCAAGCTGCAATCCCGAATCTGGCAGACAGTCTTGGAATCATCGCATTCCCGGATCTGAGGTAGCGATTCAAAAAGATAGGGATAACAGGCACGACAGGCTTGGTTCGCCCGGCTCTGTGGAGGGAAGGCGGCCTTGGGAAGTTTACCCCGGGTCCGTAGTCTAGAGACGGCATTGGTTTTTCCCGTGTCCGTATAGCAGCTAATAAAACTCACAACACGCTAGGTGGCTTTGAATGGCAGACCCATTATTTCCCCACCAACAAACATTCTTAAAAGAGGAGTCCCAAAATCACTAATATTCAAAATCACTAACTAAAAGCAATTATTAGACAAAGAACTCACGCGGACGTCGGCATTGGCTAATTCTTTAACCCGCCAATACCGCGGCACGTTACAATACATATACCCATATAATTAGATCCGTGCATTACATTACAAAGAGAACGCGTTCTGCACCGACCTGCACGTATATACCTATAACATATCCGCTAGGTAATTCCTTATTAATATTAATGGGAAAAGAATTGATAATTAAAAGTCTGAGACAAGACCGAGGCAGGGCGATATAGTATATCGTTCAGTAGAAGATTTTCTCAGGATGAAATTCTTCACAAGAGAAGCGGGAGCGAAGATCTATCCGAGGCACGGGTTGAACTACGTCGACCTAACGACCCCAGAGGCTTAACCTTTTACCTGGAGCCTCTGAACGTTCAATTTCAGCTTGTGTATCAAGTTACGTCAGCCTTTGTACCTCACCCCTTTGAATGAGAGAAAGAATGGGCGAGAGACAGTGAAAGAATAGAAGCTAAGAGAAGAGAAAATAAGAGAAGAGAAGAGAAGAGAATGGAATGGAAGGGAATGAGGTGGAATGGGATAGGGAACGGAACCGGGAACGTAACCCTATCAGATTCTTTATTAGAACGCTCTCGCTTGTAGTAAACCCGATTGTCCACGGTCGCCGATGCATATCGTCGACAAAGCCAAGCATCGAGTGTCAAGCGGGTTCTCTCATCTTCATCTTCTTCATCGTGTGCATCTGCATCTGGATCTCCATCGAGACTAGATTTATCCCTAAGATATTATCCTGCTATACGCCTCGTGTATAGTCGGCATAGTTTGAAATGCGAAACCACCTAACTCTCTACGACATACAGTTACAGCTATTGATTTCACCCTAAAATATGAAGACAACTAGCCTGGAACCCCGACACCCCGCTGACTGATCTAGTCTCCTATCAGATGCTTCTATTCGAACCGATTCCCTTTCTCCTACTCATCTTTAGTATCTTTTATCGGAACCTCTCTTCTCCCCTTATAAATCGAGTTATGTGGTATAGGTATAAGGTATTACCTACCCCACCTTCCTATTATACCTACCTATCTACTTTCTCCAGTGTCAACCGACGCCGATGCTATTAGAATTTACTATCGGCTATTGGCTACCGGTTATTCGATATCAGTAACGACCCGATGTTCGTGAGGTAGCTGGTTTTCTTTCCGCCTCGCTCCTTTACTCCCACACCACCGTTCTCTAATTACCGTGATTAGTTACTCGATGATAACGAGGTGAAAAATTTTCCTGGCCTTCTCAACAGTTGAATAAATTCAGTATCTATCTCGCGAGGGGTATCGTATGTGACACGTTACGTTCTTTGTCAGTTACGTAACAATTGGATCACACGGTATGGAATCTGTAACGGCTAGATTGATCCAATCATCCACTCAGACGACACTCAACTCCGTATCAGCTCTGGAACGCGAACGTTCTAACAGCAATTACCTTTTTACTGTGGCACTATCCGCACCGGTCAATTTGCATTAGCCGTTACCATCCACACGTTTATGTGCAATGTGTATATACCTGGGGATATATGTTGGTATGCACGGCGGATAGTGGGTATTGAAGGACACAGCACATGGGTCGGCCGCTGTACCGGGTATGGCACAATCCTGTGGGACCAACATCGGGGAAACACCGCTACCAGTACTATCATCAACGTGATAGTCACCGAAGGGGGATAGACCTTGGTGGCCGGGTACCGTTGGTATCCCGTAATTATACCACCAGGGCAACCTAATTTGCCTTATTGATCGGGAAGCATAACCTAATTCTGCCTAACTGATTTACCGTCGCAAATGGATTAACCCAGCTTGGCAAGTGAACGCACATAAACTATCCGGAACGGCGGTCGACACTGGTAGAGTACTGACCCCCATCCCCATTCCCATTCCCATCCCTATCCCCGTACCCATCCCGGTTCCCTTCGATGCTGATCCTGCCACGTCTTCTCCTTCGGCAACGAACTCGCCGTCGCTAAATCCTGGCTATAAATTAAACTATATTTCCATCCGCTGATTGCGGTCTAACCAGATCGACGCTACTGCATAAATCCTTGATATTTTCTATCCGATGGATAGTGATCGCACTATGGAGATGACATTCTTCAGACCATCCTGCACCAGATTCTCTAATGCGACAGCTATGAGCTTGAATATCTGGATCTCCGGTTAGTGCAATGATTAATTACTTGAGGCTCATTTCGGCTTGGAATTTTCCTGGAAATAGAGGAATCTAGGGCGTGGTTGTTGTCTCAGAGGTGAGACGATGACATGACGGGGAGAGATCGTCAGTCTTCGAGTTCCAAATTGTCAGCGATGTGTGGGTACAGCTGTTCCTTCTTTGATCGTTGGAGTCCGGAAAGTAGAAACGGCTGCAGTGTCATTATTTCCGGATTGCATAATGGATTTCGTCCGCTGATAAATTTGGCCACAATGTAGTTGTGCAGCAATTACTGCAAAGATGGGTCGCAGAGCTAATAGCTGTTGGAAAAAAACGGCAGGAAAGTAGCTTAGCGATTAGGTAAAGTTTCACCGTGCAGTACGACCGAGACCAGTAGTGCCTGTAATGTTCAGATCGTTTTTGCCAACTGCGTAGACGTTTAAAAGTCCAACGACCCGAGACAATTCACCGGCAGTTAACGGCTCCAGTTTCTAGAGCAGTCAGACTTGTGCCAAAAACCATTCCGACCTCATTTGCTGGGCGAACTATGCGACGGAATATGCCCTTTATCGCTAGGACGGCTGTTCCGTGTGGGGTAGATATTCGCGTTCCTAGCCGGACAACGAGCACCTCTATCAAACACATACATACACACGTACACACCAGCTCGTACAAAGTACAAGCATCTCACATGCGAGAGACTTTTCCAATATGTTGGCTCTCGCCGTTGATCTGGTCGCCGACCTTTTGCCCCGACCGCGAGCTTTTCCGGGATAAATTTTAGCATAAAATTCCATGTTGCATCCAGCATACTGTATACGTTCGGTCCAGGGATAGAGGAGGAAAAATATGATTTTATTCGAAATAATTCAACGGTCGTGGGGCTTTTTTGATCAGCGATTTAGTCTCCGTGTCCTTGTCTGATCCCTGGAGTCGTGACTGTACTTAATTTCGTTGGAACTGGCCTTAGTCCAAATCTTAAACACCCCATTATTTGGTCGTTAAGTTTTTTCGCTGGAAATGGGCTGATGATCTCTCTCTTTCCCTCTTTCTATCTCTTTCTCTCGATACCTTTGCCAAATTAGTTTCCAGGGTGGCGCCTCTTACTAACTCTCTCGACGTGCGCGGCGGCAATGGAAAAAGCTTATTTATTAAGATACGATCTTTTTTGCCCCAGTTTTCCTTCTCGGGAGTGAGAAATAAAAACTTACCACCCGGACCCCCTGGCCCCCTGGCTCGGGTTTCTACTACTTCTTCTTCTTCTTGCTTAATCATACTTCCATCCCCCCGCCTTGACGTTTCGTAACTCGAATCATATCTCTTCTCATGCGCCTATCTGCCGCACGAGTTTCGCCCGGTTTCATCCCGTAAAAAATGTCCGCCTTCCATTCCGCTCTCGCAACTGTCTCTGCGTATTATATTCTACTCCTGCGGATACCCACCCTGCACCCATCTACCCAACGGGAGATTACGCTCGTAGCATTTGCCCAGGAGATTTGCGTCAGCAGACGGGAAATCAGAAGCTCGGGGATCGATTGATTTGAAAAAACCTCCGCTTCACTGTCACATCCTGAGTATTACAGATTTTAAGGAAGTAAAAAAATATTTTTTTCTTCTTCTATGTATAACCGATGGCTCCACATTCTTATATACACACCCAATTGGTCAAAGGGAGCGGAAAGATTAACATTGACGAAACATACCTGCATTGTGTATATTGTTGGGTAGCTGTCTTCGTCCTGCAGATTATTGCGGAGTCTGTCAACTGCGTTATATTCTCATAGGATTTCTCTGGACGATAGTGCATGGGGAGAGCCAGGAACGACAGCGTACAATATAGTAGCTGGTAATGCTATTCATGAGTTCACGTGATTATCGGAAAACTATATTTACCCCAGACTGTATTAAACCCCTGTTCCCACTTCGGCCCTCAGCCTTAACTCCCGCCATCCGCCCGTTTGAAGGAAGGTCCTTTCAAATTTTTACTCCTCGCGTTGTTCACCCGGATTTAACGGTCCCTCCTATTAGCCTCTGTCGAATAGGGGGACTTATCCTCTTACCGATCAACCTTGTACCAAGTTTCGACTGGTGTGCTTAAATTAAACGCGGCGGTTTCCCATATCCGCAGATATCCGAAGATCAAATTGCAAAAATAATAATAAAACCATCGAGATTAACCGAAATTTTGTTTTTTATTACTTTCAGGCTACCTCCACCCCAGCAGCAGGTCACCGTAGGCTCGCTCGGAGGCGGTGGTTCAGCGGGTAATGGTGGTGGTCCAGGACAACCCTTGGCGATGCCGGTATTCCCGTTACGTGCTGGTCCAGCACCTCATTACTCACCTTACTCGCCGTCACGTTTCCACATCGATAAACGCTGCCAACACCGATGCTCCTGGAAATGTTTTTCGATCGCCCTGATACTCCTGGCCGTCGCCCTGACCGCAATGCTCGCCTATTTCGCCGGTGAGTTGAAATTTGTCTTTTTTCTTTCCTTTGTTACTTGTGCTCGACTTTTCTTATCGCCCGCAATCGGATCCACTTCTCATTTGTACGATCTTCAACGGCGACTGATGATCCGGACAAATTCAATCTGTCGGGATGTTCAGCGCCGCGCCGCGGCGCGGAGTTGGGAAGTGACAAACGGCAGGACGACAGGGGAAACTAATTTTTGCGTTTTTCCAACCCTTCTTGCCTCCAAAAAGTAGATCTCGACCTTTTATATTATGGCTTTACGGGTCGGGTAGGTCCTTGGGGCCTATAACTCAGCCGGCGAGAAAAGCTGTGGTAATACACGGCTAATGGCTCATACGCGGCGAGTGGTAGGCTTTATTCGGTTAAGGCGTACCGCGGGTAAAGAAGGGCAGAGGGTTGCGGAAAGTCAAGAGGATAGATGGCTAGAAGTGGCAACCACCACGTAGCTACATTCTAGATATCCTTCAAGCGATGCGCCGTCGTGAACGGAGCAGCAGCTAAGCTTTCTGGACCGAAAAGTTTTGTCAGCGTATATGTATACGTGTGTGTATATATGTGTGAGAGAAAGAGAGCTAGAGATAGTCTGAAAATCAATACCGGATGATTGTGTATTGATAAGACGTCTGATTGATAGTGGCTCCTCGAAGAAGTGACGAAGGAAGAATTGACTCTTGCGGATGGTGAGAAGAAGAGAAAGCGAGAGAACGTATATACATACCTATATACTTATATATACCTACCTACGATAACGGAGAATTGGCAGTAGAGAAAGAAAAAGTAGTTGGGTATTTTGGGGAAGGATGAAGACCGAGGGATGAAATCGTGGGTAAATTTCGGTCACAACTCCGTGACGGTCATTAGGGGTGGACAAGAGGACGAGATAGAGATAGAGAGAGATATCTACCAGGACAGGCGGTGGACGGTATTGATTACGCGACTTCACTGAAGAGGTTCGCTCAAAGGGTGAAGGACTCGTAAAAAGTGTCGAAAGATCAGTGACGCCGCGGTTAGCTACTTGTCTTTTTATTTAGTCGAGTTCGTCGACTTTGTGTATCTTGTTCCATACGTATAAAGGATATTAAAACAGAGTGTTCTATATCCTGCAGTATTTGCAGGGAATGAATAGAGCTTTTTATTATGGCAGGTGGTTCCCCTGAACTTGTTTTATTGTTTTATTATTAATTTTTAACGCTTTCAAAACTCCTTGGCTCGTGTATGTACCTGCAAGTTTCAAAGTTTCAAACAAGCGCTGCACCCGGGTTAGTTCGTTCATTCGTTCGTTCGTTCTTCTGTTCTTGCGGTAATTAAAAAACCAACCTGGTGATAAAGTTGCGATGAAGAATAACCGCATCTTCGCGTAACAACTTTGAGTTTCAAATATTTGTTTTATCTTCAAAACGAAGCATTTCACGCTGGGGGGGACGGGGAGGGATATTCCCTACGGTAACAAAGTAAAAGTTAGCGAGTCAAAGTCAAATATGTACAAATGTATAGTAAATCGTGAATTAGTACCAAACTCAAGTCAAACTCGTATTGTACTATTATACCTATATGCTTGGCGAATAATAAAAGTATAATATTATACCTATATGCGGGATATAAAAATGTGAAAATATTCCATACCAATTGTTCAAAGTGACAGAAACTGATTCGCCTGCAGCTATTTCCGGTGTAAAATACTGCGTTTGGTTCAGCGAAATCCGATTACCCCTGCAGTCTGCTCTTCCGTATCGATTTCCCGGCGGTGAAACAATCGCCTTGCCGGCAATGGTCGGTTAAATTGTCTTGAAACGGGGATTACGTAACCTGAGAAGCAGCTAGAAGCTTCAACCGAGTCAAGCCCTTGCCATACTAAACGGAACGAAACGAAACGAAAAGAAAAGAAACTAAACCGAACGAAAGGAAAGGAAAGGAAAGGAAAGGAAAGGAAAGGAAATCCGCCACAGCAAGTGATCAGGAACCAGATGATCTGGCATTTCGGAAACTTGCCGTGGACAAAGATTCCCTTGAGATGAGAATTAGGATGAGGACGAGGATGAGGATGAGGATGAAGCAGCGGGAGGCCAAAGGTAGATAAGTAAGAGTATTAGGCTGACGTTTTATACTCTGCGAAAACAAATCCGAAAATCCTAACGATGTCCGAGAGCTGGGCTCCCTTTAGAGATAACTGTGCGGTTCAACTTTGGCGAGGGAGGATTTAACGGAGGGACAGCGCCTTTCTACCATCACTACCACTGCCAACGTGTATACACCTACCCTTCACTCCGAATACACGTCCAGAGGCATCACAGCTGTTGTTCCCGCATTCCAGTAAATCGAGGAGGGAATCCAATCTGCCTACCGCGAGCCCCGCGCGCTTCTCTAAACAACTCCACCTCTCCGAAAGTCCTTCCCTCTCCCTTCCCACATCAGCCCTTCGAAACTAGGCCCTGTGCAGAGTAGGTACGGTTGTATTTTGTACGCAGATAGATTACCTTGGCTCGGGAAACCTGGTTTGTGCCGGGTGAAAGCATTAGCGGTGCGAAATTGAAAGTGGAACAAAGCCCGCTCTCTCGCTCTCTCCTGAATCGAGAACTATATATAGTATCCGTAGAACCGTATCTCACTGGGTTGCTCTCAACCCCTTCGCCGGCGCGCTGTACTGACTTCCGTTTTACGGAGTTGGCTCAATTTTTTTTTTTTTTTTTATCTTTCCTTTTTTTCTTGTACCGTTTTTCCTCGTTTCTCTTACGAAACTCTTCAGAGATCATGATTTTTTAATTCCATCATACTTAAAGTATTACGTCTTTTTCAAAAATTTTTTATTTTTTTTTTTCGCTTTAGAAAATTATCATCTAATAATTTTATGCAACAATCTTTACTCGTTACATCAAAACTGTGGTACAGAAAGATCCGAGTACCTCTTCTCGGCGCTTTGACCCGCGAGATACGGCGCGGGCGAGATGTAAAAAAAAAAAAGGAAAAAATTTTTTTCAAGTGGACGAGAAAAATCCCTCTTCAACGCTGAATAATTCCCGGTATGGAGAAGTTTATGGAAAATGAGTTCCTCCATTGATCTCCGGGAAATAATTGAAAAAGTTGCACGGCCTGGTATAGCTCTACCTATACTAGTCCTCCTAACGGTTTGGCGCAGCCAGTCAATGTCGTGACGAGAATCTAAAATCTTAAAAATAATTTCGCAGGAACGTATTACGTCCGGATCTTGAGACGCGAAAGTCGGGAATGACTATTAAAAAAAAAAAGATACGACGCGGAGGTAATCCAAAATCCGAAAAAATGTTAAAAACCTCTTTGGTATCGCGCCTCGACGTCATTCGCCGTACCCGCGGAACTATTCTACTACTAGATAGGAGAGGAGGCGAGCTCTATATTATAGCTAAAGCGTTTCAAATTTCCGGCACTTGGACGTAAACTTGACCGGTCCCATCCATATATATTGGGTTTGAGATGACCTAATACGCGATACGTGGGTGGAAACGCAACCAGCTAACTTCCCGGTCAGAATCAACCGCACCGGGATGACCAGCACCACGAATCTATGAGAAATAAGGTCGTTCGCAGTTCGGTGCAACTCAATTTCGTCTGTATATATATCCGGTTACCTAACGGCGCCAATATATCCATGCGCGACAGATAAAAGTCTCTCCTAGATAGCTACCGTGCAAAATCTCGTGCCAAGCTTTATGCCAAATCACCCTATGCTTCACATAAACTACCTATATACCCGCTTACATGTATATGCGGACGGTACATGGGGATAGGGGTGTAACTGACAATAAGAGACAAAGGATTCGAGGAACCAGAAGCCAGGAGTGGTTCGCCGATATGGGGATTGGATTATAAAGCCGGATGTAGCATCGGCGTAACTTTCGATCGGTTGAATCCAACTAAAACAGTTGGAGGACCGAGCGGCAGGGTCGCGAACATTCGTCTTCTGGAGAGGAGAGAAAATTGGAAAGAGTAAAAAGTCATTGGAGCTACGCGGAGGGAGGCGAGAATCAGCGAAGAGAAGAGACGAGAGGGTGAGGTTGTAAATACGAATCCGGTAATTTAAAGCCGTTATGTTGGGAGCCAACCTTAAATTAATGTCGAGTGAAATTGCGATGATACCACAACGCGGCACCGAGTGCCCATCCTCGAGTAATTACGTTAACAGGAAAAGATTACTCGACAGATGCAACTAATTGCGAGTGAAAATTAAAAATCTCCTCAAACGATGGCCATTCACGCACTTTGCAGAGGATCGGCACCGAGCTGATACCCTCAACCCCTCGACCTACCGACCAACCCCGAACCCGCCATACCATACTTTTCTCTTTATCTCTTAGAAACGAGAACTAATTACTTACCATGGATAAATGAACGTACCGGAAATCTGGCCCTGAATAACGCGAAGAATGTACCCATTCTCCGGGGTCCAGAAGCTCCCTAACAGCCTCGGAGAGGCCTAATAACCCGTGGTTACCGGAAAGCCCTATTGGCCTTCGAAATTAGCGATGATCCGTCAAGAACTCCCCCTTCGCTCATTGGCTAGAAGTAGGGGGTGCCGACGGCTGCACGTTTCTGGAACCAGTGCTGATTCCAGAATCGTCGGAGCTAGGGAACTCCGAAGCCATGAGTCTGGGCCCCATCAGAACTGCCATCGATCAGTTGCCACGCTAATCTCTTCACCCCTCGAAAGTCATTCAACACTTTTATCTCGGCTTCATTTGTCTCAGAATTTTCTTTACCCCGTCCCAATTCGTACCCTGTAGTGAAAGGGCTTGACTAACACACCTGTTCCTTCTTGCTGACTATACTTCGTATAGTTCCTTCTGTCGCGATCTGGGCTAACCCTACTTTGTCTCGTTAACACCTTTAGGCGGGGGGTCGGAACCTCCCACTCCGAGTTTTAGATGGCTTAAACTTTACCGCGAATCTAAACTCGCTGAGATATAAACTTTACTATTGTCTCTTTTACAGCTGTCAGTTCCATGCGACCGATGGACAGCACCAACTGTATACTCGTCCAAGACGTCAAGGCTGTTACCCACGAAAATGCCCACATGCATGATCCAATATCGACGCAAATTCCTACTGAAGGTAAGCGGATTGAGTGCGGTACTACTGCCAAAAGTGTAATTTGATGTTTTGGAAGGTTTCTTTGTTTTATAAATTCGCTCGAAAAACTTTCACTCCTCTTTAGAATCGTTGCCGACGAGTACAGCGGAGCACTCTAGTGCCGCAGACAGTATTGGCGATCAGCAAAGCGATCCCCAAATTCAGCAGTCAGCACAATGGCCTGCCGTCCTGGAATTGCGTGCCTACAACGTTGCGCACTCGGCCGTCATTCCACCATATCACTTTTGGAACTCGGAGTTCCGAAACAAACAGCCAGCCTTCATTCGTCTGAACTTTACTCTGCCCTGGGGTGCGAACTTCGCTGTATATGGGCGCCGGAACGTAGCACCAAGCGTGACGCAGTACGACTTTGCAGAGTTTGTAAAAGGTGGCCGAGTAGACCATCGACTAAAGAGAGATGTGGTCTCAGCCCAAGCCGTTAGCTTCATGGAAGCCGATGAAGGCGGTGGTCTACAGTCAAGAAACCAACAAATTTACGGTCACCTTCTCGTCAAAAGATCACTGCTAGAACCAATGCTAGTTAACGTGACTCTTCTTCAATATCTAGACACCGGTCGCTGGTTCCTTTCGGTATACAACGACGAACTTCAACCGCACAAAGTCACTCTGGTCGTAACCGAGGCTGAAGGAGTCTCGACGACTTGTCCAAACGACTGTTCCGGTCGAGGATCATGTTACCTCGGCAAATGTGACTGCATAGACGGTTACCAGGTGGGTATATCTCTCGGTCATCAACGAACCCATCCCATTCCACTCGAATCCCTTATCTAACTATTCATCAAATTTTCCAAACCGCCAGGGTGCTGATTGCAGCAAGAGCGTTTGCCCTGTACTTTGTTCAGCCCATGGCCAATATGGGGGTGGTGTATGTCACTGCGAAGATGGATGGAAGGGTGCGGAGTGTGACGTGCCATTGGGCGATTGCCAAGTACCAGACTGCAACCAGCATGGACAGTGTGTCCGAGGATCTTGCGTCTGTAATTCCGGATGGAAGGGAGTCTTTTGCAGCGAACGTAAGTGTATTGCTTATAATAAGAGCTCCTTTTTTACCAGGTAGAATACAATATCAAAAATACATATCTCTGGGTCTTAACCAAAACCAAATGCGATGGAGCCTGCTTAGAGACGACGAAGAGCAAGTTTGTCCTCTTTTCTCTAGACGTGTGTAGGTAATGGATATACCTGTATGTAGGGAGATTGTAGATGTTGAACTCTAGAGTAGTGCCCATTGTCTGCAGTCTTAGCATCTGTCCAATATAAATAAGGATGTAATTTATGACACAAGATAATGTGTAAGGCGTCTGAAACTACAAGGAGCATTGTCTTGTGGCGATAGTGGTGTGGTATTCCGGTGGCAGTGCCAGGTTAAGGGCGGAGTCCAGCGGAGTCAAGTCAAGTTTAGTTTAGAACTATAATTTCATAATAGTCGTTGTAGTAGCTAGGTAGTACATAGTTCTGCTAGTTCCTGGGCAAACTGCATCCTGTATAATACCTGCCGTCGTTGTCCGCGGGATACTTTTCTCCTCGTAAAACTCAGACAGTAAACTTTGGCAGCAACAGCAGCACCACTAGCAGTAGACCAGCGACTGTGTGCACCAGGAGATATTTCAAAGGAAGTTTCAAAGAGGCGACAAATTGCCTTCTCTATGGGACTTAAAACTATCTATGTAGTTCAGAATAATGTACAAAGAAAAACTCCCCACGGCTTAGTTCGACCATTTTTTAGTCTTTTATTTTTTTCGTAGTTTTTTTTTTCACAATTCATTTTTAGGTCGGAACTAGATCGGCGCACCGACCTTTCGTTAGAAGATTCGTCGTCCTGTTTTTTTTTTCTCTTTTTTTTTTTACTTTTTCTTCTTTTCTACCACGGTAATAGGAATAAAGCGAGCGAGTAAGCCAGCCAGCCAGCTAGCTAGTCAGCCAAGCCAACCTTTATACCAGGATTATAAAAGTTGGTCCTAAAACCAAACGACGTCTAAAAAATATGATCCCCCTATAAAAGACAGGCGAGGTAGTTTCACGTCGCGAGGTTGTCGCGGGTAAAGTTCGCGCAGGTATTATCCCGGAGCTAGGGACAGTATCAACTTCCGGAGGGAGACGTTCCGGGGTAGTTTTGGACCGGATGTAGAAACGCGGGCTCCGAAAAGATGAGAAAGAAGAATGAGAAAAAAAAGAAGAAGACGAAGAAGAAGGAAAAAAAATGAACTAAAATATAAACAGTCGAAAAATTCCGAGAGGGGATGAAAAATTGAATGAATAAATAACAAAATATGATCGTAACATGATCACGTGACGTGATAAAAAAAAAATTCGATAACATCTTGAAGGTAATCACAGCAATCGCGGGCCCTGGGAATAGTTTAGATCGTAGATATCGAAGTGAGGTAACGTCGTCAAGTCTGCAATAGTTTCGAGTTGGTCGTTCGCCTGCATCTGGTTCTATTTCTGAACCGACGTGTTATTTATTCATATTTGTCACAGCACCATTAATTCCCCTTTCCACAAACGCGTTCCCCCGGCGTCGCGTAGCTTCGCGTCCCGTCCCGTCGTTCGAACCTAAGTCGCGGGAGATTCAAGATATTTGTAATATACGAGCTGTATTCACGGAACCAGACACGACCAGCCTGTTTGGCAACCTATAATTAATCCGCAATGCATTTCTCTACCAGAAATTTGCATCCGCGCTAAGCCCCGCTTAACGTCAACCGCTAAACGCGTGCTTTGCTATCCAATATTCGCTTCGTACGCTCCTTCCTGTCGCCTTCCTTCCTATCCTCGTTACACAATACATTAACCGTTTCAAGTTCCTGTTCGGAAAACCACCCGCGCGAAATACACATCGCCAATTATTTCCCTAATTTTTTTTTTTGTTTTTTTTTGGGTGACCGTTTCATGCGGCGATTTAAATTTGTGAAATATATCTTACCGCGTATGATGATAGTGGGAATTGAACACGTAACGTATTCAATAATTCAGTAGTAGGTACTAATCTTGATAAGGAGAAGAAGAAAAAAAAATCTAAAATAAAAGTATGAAATATATTTCTATTTTAAACGAGAAACCAACTTATTATGTATGTATGAGTAGCATGCAAGTGCAATTACTGTTCCACCGAGGAATAAAGTAGAAAATTATAAAGAGCTTCTTGCTGCAATTTTATTTCCATACGCTAGACTCGTCGTGTACCTATTTCCTACCCTACGGAGGTACAAAGACTCTTAGCACTCGAGTTGCCACTTCAGTTTCCTGCGAGTTATCCTGAATGTAATCTTTCAACGACGTGACGGTTCAAAAATTACGAATTATTAATCATTCAAATACCTATGTAACATCTACACCTCTTTCAAATGTTAACGATAATCGCATATTATTTGACGCAAGAAATCCTAGTTCGGATAACGTTGAAGATACTTTCTTACGATGTAGTAAATAAGTGAATTACCGAATTTGAGAAAATCCCAAGGATTTCTTGAGGATCTTAAATCCCAGGGATTTCTACATCGAGAACGACTTAATTCTTCCCGACCATTTTACACGCGGCTGGCTAGTCTAATTGATCGCATCGTTTCAAGAAAACTAATTCATTCGTTGCTAAACTTAGTACCCTGAACCCTGGCGTCGAGTCTGAGTCTCGCCTCTTAGGTTGTCACAGTAAATGTCGATCAGATTGAGTCACATAGTCTGGCGAACTCCGCGGGAACTTCAGAGAACTCAATTAATCGTATCCACGATGTGCTCAAAGATACGACTTTCACTTCAAACTTCCGCTCCTCTACTGCTGCTCCTACTGCTTCAGGAGCCGGTTCAAATGCACCTCTTCAGTTATGGGCGACGTACACTAGACAATCACTTACCTCTTCTCTACACTCGATATATGGCTGTACATTTTATTTCGGTAATATAAGCCTTCCAGCTCTTTCCTCGATTGCTTTATAGATCCACCTTGATATCTATTTCATTTTATTTTATTTCATTTTATTTTATACCCGATCTGATTCATTCCGGCTAGACGTACACTCCCCGTGCCCATCTATCCCCCGAAACGTAACATAAAACTGTTATCTCTTAACAGGCGACTGTCCAGACCCAAGTTGCAGCGGACACGGAGCTTGCGTTTCGGGTAAATGCTACTGCAAGGCTGGATGGCAAGGAGAACGTTGCAACCAGGTCGATCAGCAGGTATATCAATGTCTTCCCGGATGTTCAGACCACGGCACGTACGACCTAGAAGCAGCTTCCTGCATCTGTGAGGAGCATTGGGCGGGAGTTGATTGTTCACAGCCGAGCTGCGGACTTGACTGCGGTTTTCACGGGTCCTGCGAGCAGGGACATTGCAAGTAAGGGCCGATTGTTATCAGTTTCAATTGATAGGAGAGTACGAGCATCGATTTCACACGAAAGTAAACGTCATTTCCTCTGCTTCTTACACTCCGTTTCAGATGCCACGACGATTGGACCGGATCTAGATGCGATCAGAAACCCTGCGATGTTCGTTGCGCTGATCAAGGCCAGTGCAAAAACGGTACCTGCGTTTGTAGCCAAGGATGGAACGGCCGGCATTGTACTTTGCGTAAGTATTCTGTAAAATGAATAGCCATAAATAATTACTCAATAATAAATGATCGGTATTATACTTCGTTGATAATTGACCCCTGTTTTAAAAATTACGATTAATCGTTCGAACTAAAATACAGCCGGATGTGAGAACGGATGCAGTCGACACGGTCTCTGCACTCTGCAAGAGGGAGAATACAGATGCGAGTGTTCAGTTGGATGGGCAGGACGAGATTGCAGTATCCGTCTTGAGATGGAGTGCAACGACGATGTCGATAACGATCAAGGTAATTCACTAGATTAATGATCATTGCATTGATTTGATAAAAAGAAATACTTCAAGCTTACTTCTAAGACGTATATTTTGTCTGGCTTAATCCACCAAAATCTTTATCCATTTATTTATTACTTTTTCAATATTTCAGACGGCATGGTCGACTGTTCTGACAGTGAGTGTTGTTCACATCCTGCTTGTTCAGACCACATAATGTGTCTGGCTAGTAACGACCCTGTCGAAGTTCTTCTGAGGAAACAGCCGCCGAGTGTGACAGCTTCGTTTTATCAAAGAGTCAAATTCTTGATCGAAGAAAACAGCGTGCAGAGCTACGCCCACATGGACGAGTACAGCGAGAGGTAGGAACTCAAATTTATACTAAATTCGTTTATTAATTTATTGATAAGTACGTTAATACGTTTAACTAATAATATGTCTAATTAAATATGCCAGATAATATATTTCTGATTTGTTAACTAATTGTCAATTATCGATGATATTATTCGGAAGTTTTTCTAGCCAGTTCGAATTCGAGATTCAAATCGCTGATTCGGGGCTTTCCAATTATTTACTATGAAATTTTCTGCTGATATAGGAAAAATATTGTCTGGCGCGGTAAGTTTATTACTCGCGATGGGGATATACATTCAATATCCAACGCTCACGGGGCAATTTTTCTTGTGAAAATTAATTTTTTTTATCAAAAATGGGCGATTCCAATTTTATTCTAATTATTTTCTCATGTATGATCAGTGAAAAATTAACTCCAAAAATAACCGTTTCACTTTTCTCGGGATGGTTTCGAAAATGTTTTATTAACACTCGAATTCTGGTTGTGTAATTATTTGCTTCGCTGAGAGGATATTTGGGGGTCTTGAATAAAATGAAATGAATGAGCTTTTGAAAAACGAAGAGAGAGAGAGAGAAAAAAAAAGCAAGGATCCCCATCGTGAGTAGAAATGGCCAATATATCGAATACTATACTCATAAATATATCGTTAGATAAAGTTGATAGCCCCGAAATATTTAGATTAGGCCAGCTTAGCATCTGATTGTGAGTAACCAGTGACACGGGGTCATGGGTGAGCCCAAGTTCAGTGGGTGAAGAAACCCGCAACCCTTAAACCCAACCCCCGAAAACCCCCCCGCCGCAATACCATCATCCCCCGATCCTAGTCCTCGTGTTTCACCCTTTCCCTCCCCCGAATCTCAGCTACGCTAATCACCACCTCAGACACATTGCCAAACAAAACATAATCTATATTATATATCCACGTTTTAACTAGGCAGTTCGCAATTACGTAGATATCGGATGCAACGCAACGCAACTCAACGCAAATGCAAATGCAATGCAAATAGGTATTAATAGAGAGCGATACTGACTTTAGTGCCTTCGAGGAACGACATTACGACGACGCCGTATCTCTTTAGCTGCAATTACCATTATATAACTAATATACTATTTATTCATATATTTCTTTATTTATATGCTACAAATTTTTATTAGTTTACCCATCGTATCGCACTGCTGCAGCTCGCTTTAGCTCGGGAGTGCTATTTGCACGTGCCTATTACGCTGGGCAAATATTAAACTCCACCTTAGAGCAAAAAAAAAAAAAAAAAAAAATGAAATAAAATTTCTACTTTTCTTGTTTTCATTTATGGCAAAGCTTACGATCAGTATGAGGTACTCAAAAAACAGCAAACACGTTGCACTCGCAGGTGAAAACGGTTCTTAGAACTGTTATCGCGTAAGTTTTAGACTAACGTTAATAGACCACGCTGCAGGGGAAACATATTTACAGAAAGCTTTCGTTATTATTTCAATCGCTTTTTTTTTTCATTTCGAAAAAAGGTAACAAAAAAATGGAGAAGCAAATATTAGAATCTATCGCTTATGAAGTATAATAATTATTTTATTTTTTTATTTTTGAAATTTTTTTTTACAGAATTTCGCGCTTTTTGCGGGAACTTTTCGTTTTTTCTTAACTTCTGGGGGATGTTCTGGTTTTGTTTTTTTTTTTCAGAACTTGTACCTTCTTCGATAACTATTCTCGCGGGATATTTTTTTTTTTTTTTTACAATTTTATTTTTCATTTTTCGCGATCAGACAGAGATATTTTCTCTTTTATAATGTGTTTTGGATGGCAATGGCTTGAGAGTACAACAAGCGTAGTTGTTTCAAGCAAATTCGGGGGATTCGTGTATTTTGTCTAGTGTTAACCCTCTGTGTGTACCCAACCACCACCACCACACCACCACTCACCCACAGCTGAGCCCCTCGAGTGGCTCGATTTATTAAAGATTATATAAATCTATGAATATATATAGATTTGCTTTTACTTTATTAGTTACTTCTTTTTGGTACTCTAGACATAGCTTATTATTCAATTACGAGAAAAAAAAAAACGAGAAAAAAAAAACAAAAGAGAATCAAAATCAAAAAACAAAAAAAAAATATATATATAACAAAAGTATCTATATACATTATATCAGTTTTCAAAATTGCCTTTAATCTACAGGCCATTTATTGAATAAATACAAAATCATGGTAAAAATTATGTAATATTCGTATAGTATGGTAGACACAAGTTTGAAATATCTATTTAGCCATTCATATATAGTTTTTCGCATTTCTTTTACATTATATTATATATTTTATATATATGTGCGCATTTTCGGAGCCTTTATAGACGTTGAAAAATTCTCCAAATAAGTAAACCTGTGTGTTCGAGTTCCGTGATCATTGTTTTGTGGTATTGTGATACGTTATCATCGTTATATAAGTATATAAAAAAGAAATAAAAAAAACAATATCTTCGATATTACTATATCGACGAATATCTGCAATCGATAAAATCAAACGGACCAAATAATGTCTATAAATAAATTTTGAAAAAAGAATTTGATTTGGTCAAAAGTTTTCGCGTTTCATATTTCGAAATAAAATTTCTATCCTACAGTATGTATCCATTAATTTTTTTTGTTTTTCTTCGCGACTTTATAATAGGACAAATGAAAACGATTCGCGTCGTGGATAATAGAGAAATTTTTTCTAAATTCATGAACCTTTGAAGTGCAGATTCAAAGTTTTTTTTTTTTTCACTTTTTACTTTTTTTTTTACATTGTGCCCAGTAATATGTACGTATACATACATACCCATACGTACGCGCAGTAACGTATAAAACGCGGGAATTAAAACATGGTCAGTTTGATATAATATATACGCTATAGCTTGTAGTTTCCAACTTGTGTCTGTCATATGTACCACTCTATGTTGAACGATTCTGGGAATAATTGTATTCATGTGAGAAAATGGAAGTGTGTATGATGGGTACGCTTGATTAGTGTGTGTCTACGTCTATTGTTTTTGTATCGCCATACAGAACATTGCAACCGCATTAAAAGTGTGTTCCTTCCGCTTCTCTTCTATATGCGCTAAAAAGAAAAAAAAAGAAAAAAAAAAAAAACTTTTTGATATTATAAAATTACAGTAACAATGATTTTTTCTTCTATACAACTACAATATATACCATATAGGCTGCATTTCAAATTTCAAAAATATTACATCCAGGTATAATAAATTACTTTTTTTTTTGTAAATTATTGTAAATTTTTGTAAATTTTTTTTTTTTGTCTTTCGTATTTATGCAATGTCTATGCAACTATGTTTGGTATTATTATCTATAACATAATTGAAAAAAAAAAAAAAAAAAATTGGAAAAAAAAAAATACGTGTGCAATGTTGCGTGTGTGCATTGTCTACCCGCATTGCGGGTTCTGTGACCGTGGTAACGTAACGCCCTTTCTTCTCGTTGGTTTTCCCACACGTAGTGAGTTCTGGAATTACTTTACACCGCGGTAAGTTGCAGCTCAGCTCTCGCTAATCGTTCATGTCCAGCCATCTATGCTCGTCGCTCGTACATGATCATCTTACATTATACATGTTTCGTAAAATCCTTATTAATTAAAAATTTAGTCGATTCATTTTCATACAAGTTATTTATATTATTATATATTTTTTTTTTCTTACTTTCCTTTTGCTCAAGTTTGATCATCTGCTTGTTCTCCATTCCCATTGTGGTTTTTTTTTTTTTTATTTTTTATTTTTCGTCTTTTTTCTTAACATTATTTTTTGTTTCTTTTTCGTTTTTTTTTTTTTAGTCAAATTTCTGTTTCTATGCTCCCTACTTCCATTGAACCATATACACAAGTTTCTATAATATATAGTCGTCATATTTCCAATAAAGTATAATTAACAAATTTATAGCAATATCATTAATAATTGAGACCATTTATGAATTATCTCTTATTCCACGTTATTACCGCGGCTGATAATAATTTTTCAAAATTTTGTTGCAACCTGAAATGTAGAAAGAAAAAAAAAAAAAACAAAATGAAAACTCCAAAAAAAAAATTCCACTTTTTCACATCGTGAAAAATTTTTTTTCTTTGTGTATACGACAATGAAATAGGATGAGTATAGTCGTTCACATGTAAATAATTTAATCAAAAGAAATCAAAAAAAAAAAAATCGTATAAAGCTGTCTCTGTGATGTCTGTGATATGTTGTCAGGCTGTTTTCGTTTTGTCTTGTCTTCTTGTCCATTAGATAATAGTTAAGTATGTTATAATACCGTTAACCTGGTCTTGTGTTGTTTGTGTTGCCAAGCTTGCACTTGTAAATCCTGTCAATTGTCTAGTGAACGTCCTAGTTTATACACCGCTGACTTTATTGCGTACCAAAGTAATTATTTTTCATTTATTTTATGGTAATATAGAGAAGAAAAAAAATAAATAACACAATATATATATATTCACGCAGCTCTCTATTACATATATAGTTACTTCTTTTTTTTTTTTACCAAAATCAGAACGTAACGTTAATAAGATTAAAAAGAAAAATGCAAAAGGAAAAACAACAAAATACAAAAAAAAAATAATCGAAATAAAAAAAAAACAGAAAAAAAGAAAGAGAAAAAAACCCTGAGCCCCCTTCGCCCCATCCTTTGTCTGCGTCTGTATCACTGTCTGCTATGTGCCATTACTAACCATACCCCGTCAACCTATTAACCGCAACCCTGTGTCTGTCTTTCCTTAATCCAAAATAATCGCCCTAAGACCCGCACAATGCCCTATACCCATCTATGCCATCTACAAAAAAAAAGAAAGAAAGAAAAAAAAAAATTACAGAAAAAAACGAACAAAAAAACAAGAAAAATGAATGAAAATACATAAGAAAAAAAATATATATATATAAAATTCACCTTTTCTCTGCATCTCAAGAGACAAGAATAAACACCTGCCGATAAATATATAATTTGTTTTCTCAATTAATTATCTACTATACTCAATTATTCGTATGTATATGATGCATACATATACCTATATATATATACCTATGTATATATATATAAATATATACATATATTTTGGGATTTGGAACGATATAGTTAATATATAAAATATTGTTCATATATCAATGATATATATAAATTAAACATACTATAACATATCGTGCGGTCATGTTGTTACAATAATTTGTTTCTACTATATATTGTATAATATTGAAACCACATGATTGACTTGGGACACCGTTATCAATTTTTTCTCACTTATCTATTGATTAATTGATTTTTACTTTATATATATAATTCTATATATATATTCGTTTGGTTAATTGATAATATTTTTTATTTAATTATCATTTATAAATTTCTTTCATTTATAGGTTGGTGTCTGTTTTTTAAAGATCTCAATGTGTTTTTGAGGATTATGTTACTATTATTATGGTTTGGGTTTATAGTAGTGACGACAGTGCCTGCCACCTTGCTGTGCTCGTACTTGGAGGATCGGGCACCCCTCCGCCCTTGATCAACGAGTTCATCAACTATATATATAAAAGTGTGCAGTGTGGTTTATTATTGAATCATGTACCCATATGGGAGATATTGATTACTTTTCATCATAAATCAATCGCAATGATCCATATATAAAATTTTTTTTCAATTTTTTTCTTCATTTTATAACGATTTAAAACCAAACGAGTCGATCTTTGACGTACGGGGGAGTGTGATCCTCCAAGAAACACCATATCCTCCTATATGCAGTCCCTTAGGGGCTTATAAAATACTCTATATACGTATAATACATATGCATATATATATATTATACAACAAATAATTATAATATATATTTATATATATATACGTAAGGAAGCATATATATATGTATATGAATATGTATACATACATGGCAATTACTATATTACATCACTATATATATATGTATATACATATATACATAGATATATAATTTTTCGTTATATTCAGCACATACACAAACATACACACATGATTGCTTACAATATTCAGCTTAACATTCCAATTTACTGCAGAAAGTCCAATCCTGAATTTATTACATTTACGTCTATATACATACATATTATCTGCATGCGTTCTACTTCATAAACCCTGCCTCGGAAACATAAAAAAAAAATCAAAAATTCAAAAACAAAAAAAAAAAAAAAAAATTGTTATTTAACTAAAAATTAAATATTCTCACTCTTTGCCAATATTCACGCGATTCTCTATACATATACATATAGGTATATATATATATATATATATATATATATATATATATTAAATTTCATTTCATTTCATTATCCAATTTACTGAATCAATTTGAATTGTTTTGCAATTTACATTCACCGAAAACCGGGGCATTAGTTTCTTGAATTGGACGTTTAATGTGGCGTTTGAATGAAGTTACAGAATCGCGTTGGCAGTGAATTGAGAATATTGGATGTCTATTGGGCCATTAACTACGGAAGTTGATTTCGTCTGTACGATTAAATGCATACAAATTTATATACCTCTATATATCGACATCCGTATAGGTATATAGAATTTTGTCAGTATAAACGAAATTTCGAATGACATCCACGTTCAGAGAGAAAGAGAAAGAAATTCAATTTTTACTCAACAATTCAATTTCATCGTGGCAATTAAGAGTACAACAATTAACCGCGAAAATAAAAAAATGTGAAAAAAAAACGGCAAAACGTTTCATCAACGCCGAAATTATTCTGACTGAAAAAAAAAAACGAGAAAAAAAAGAATTGAAAAAAAATTGCCGTCATTTATATTCGGGTAAAAACGAAATCACCTTCGTAATAGTTAATGGCTTCTTTCAACGTTTAATTCCATGGCCACCGCTATACCTCTTATTTGTAACAGCCGGGTTGCCGTGATGCGAGGCCAAGTAGTAACGGAACAAGGGCTTGGAATAGTAGGAATTCGAGTCTCAGTCGACAGGGATTCACGCTTTGGATTCACGCTGACAAGAGCTGGTGGATGGTGAGTAGAATTTGATATTGATCAAAGATTTTGAGCCCCACGAACCCTTGATGCCTTGAATTTTGACTGAAAATCTAGCAGCTTATGTGCGACACCTTGATTCCTTATTGCGTTGCTCCTTTATCTTCCTCAAGGATAAGGCGAAATTGAAATTTTCAAATTTTCATGAAAGGAATGACTTTCTTCAGTTCCGCTCTACTCGAGCACCAAATTTAGTCAGAGTACCTATACTCGTACGTGTACCAGACTTAGCACGGGCTCTTAAGCTGTACGCACACGGTAATAGGATCAGAGCTGCATTGTAATGAAGGGGAATGTCTGTGCCAGAGAGGTATAAGGGTAATCCTCGAATGTTCGAGAGGGGAGATGAGGCGGGATCGCAAACCACATCAAAGCTCGGGCTAATGATGTTGAAAGCCTGTTAATTACTCCGCGCAAGCCCATAGCATTAACCTGACCTCCCCAGCCCCCAAAATCACCGCTAAATATTCATGTAATATGTCAGGTAGTCTCGACAAAGCTTGCCTTATAGTTACACATGCCTCGCAAACTCCGCCTTTATACCATATGACAAGCTTGAGGTCGCCAGAAACTGGATAGATAACATTGCTGCAGTATATTATGATGTATTACTCAAAGTTAACGTCCTGCAATATCGTGCAACCATTTCTATGATCTTTCGAGGCATCCCGTGCACCGATATTCCCATATATGCATCGAAGCTATTCACCGGTGCCATGTCAGAATTTCTAATTTTATTTTTTGCATTCATTCATTTCAATCAGGTTTGACGTCCTTGTCAACGGCGGTGGAGCGGTTACACTACAGTTTCAACGAAGTCCTTTCAAGCCTTTAACTCGTACCGTATTTGCACCGTGGAATCAAATCGTTGTTCTACCTCCAGTAGCTATGACACTTAGCGAAGAGAGCGCATCTTACAGACCGAATCAACCCCCTAGTCCTGCTGTTGGTAAGAAAAAAATATCGCTCAAATAAATGAAAATAATTGTTTTATTTTTCATCGCAAGCAATTTTGGGGCATATATCGTTTTTGATAATTGCTATCGACACTGACGACGATTGTATCATCCTCGATTTCATGAACATTATAACTTGTGTTGTCTTTGTTCTGTCCATGAGTGTTGAATGTTTAAGTTTCGTTTTATTTACTGCATAAAATATAATAGGCTTCCCAGGGATTTCAATGGGCCTATTTGGCGAACATGGACCCTGCCTGGAACATGATCATGAAATATTACGTCCGATAATTGTCGGTACATGGATGCCTGAAAAAGTTGGAGGATTGCCCGGAAAAAGTTTGGTGTTTGCAGAAACTCAGGTACGACATCATCCCTTCTTTAATCTTCTTCGTCACATCAAGAACTCACCCTATACTTATATTTTCTTTCTTTTTTTTGTGCAGATTGTTCAAGAAAGCATCGCTATTCCGGGTTCAAATCTTCATCTCATGTATCAAAGCAGTCAAGCCGCTGGTTACTTGTCGACAGTAAGGATGCAGCTGACAGGACCGTTGATTCCAAAGTCTTTGACACACGTCCATGTGCATGTTGAAATCGAAGGTTCTCTTCACGCGAAGACTTACGAAGCAGACCCTAACTTGGAGCACACATTTGCATGGAACAAGCGAAATGTTTACAAGCAGAAAGTGTACGGTGTTGCTCAAGCGAGAATTTCAATCGGCTACCAACATTCCAGCTGTCAATCTGTAGTTTGGGAAACTCAAACAGCAACTTTGCAAGGATTTGACGTTGACATTTCTGACGTTGGTGGTTGGGGCTTGGACATTCATCATCATTACAACTTCCATGAAGGAATTTTGCAGAAAGGAGATGGCTCGACACTACACTTCAAACAATATCCACGTACTGTCAAAGTCGTTATGGGCACAGGGCTGCAACGGAGTTTGGTATGTCAGGACTGCAATGGCTTGGCAAAGGATGCCAGACTTTTAACACCAGTAGCATTGACTAGTGGACCAGACGGAAGCATATACGTTGGAGACTTCAATCTTGTCCGGAGAATTACCCCAGAGGGAAACGTAAACACTGTTTTAATTCTCAGGTATGTCTTTCCACTAAATCATAATATCAACCGAATCGTTTATAGCGATGTCCAATTCATCAATCTCTGTGTATTTTTCAGTGCAACTCAAGTAGCCTATCAGTATTATCTATCCGTTTCACCCGCTGACGGTCATCTTTACATCAGCGATCCTGAAAAGCACCAAATACTGAGAGCTTTGTCCCTAGAAAAAGTCCAGGATCCTAGCATTAACATGGAAGCAGTGGTCGGAAGTGGTGAGAGATGCATTCCGGGTGACGAAGGACATTGCGGTGACGAGGGCCCCGCGATTCATGCCAAACTGGCTCATCCGAAAGGTTCGTTTCGCTCACTTGAATGAATTAACGTGAAATAAAATTACGAAACACTTCATTTTTTACGGAATCAACGTTTTTTTTTTAGGAATCGCCATTGCTGCTGATAAAACGATGTACATTGCCGATGGCACGAATATTCGAGCGGTCGATCCTCACGGCATAATTCACACTTTAGTCGGTCATCACGGTCACCATAATCACTGGTCGCCCGCACCATGCATGGGAGCAATTCCCGCGCATCAAGCACAACTTCAATGGCCTACTGGACTGACTTTAAGTCCGTTGGACGGCTCTTTGCACTTTATCGATGACAGATTGGTGCTGAAACTAACAAGCGATTTGAAGGTTCGAGTGGTTGCTGGCACTCCTCTGCACTGCACAAGTAATGCTAACATTGCTGGAGTACCAAGAACCAACTCTTCGGTCGCTGTCAGTAACAAGAAACCTGACGAAGTTCTCGGCTCGGTTTTAGCCGTGGCTTTTAGCCCGACTGGAGAATTGTACATCGCCGATAGCGACTCTCACAGGGTGAATTCTATCAGGATGGTAGATTCGTCAGGCAAAATGTCCCACTTTGCTGGACAACAACAGGAAAGATTGCGGGGACAGTGCGAGTGCAATAACACAACGCCAAGCACCAAGATTATGGATTCTTGCACTTGTACCGACGACACGAGTAGCACTGAGACACTTTTATCGTCCAATGCAAAGTTCCTAGCCATATCTGCCCTCGCAGTATCGCCTGACAGTGTTTTGCACGTGGCTGATCAAGGCAGCCTCCACATCCTGGCTTTACAGCCTTATCTTCCGAACCACGACGAGAGTGGAGAGTTTCACATTCCCTTTCCACCGTCGAACGAAGTCTACGTGTTCAATCGATACGGGCAACACGTTGCTACTAAAGACTTGACGTCTGGAAAGACCAGATACTCCTTTTTGTACAGCAAAAATACGAGCTTTGGAAAATTGTCGACTGTTACTGACAGCGCGGGAAATAAAATCCAGTTTTTGAGGGACTACAGCAACGTTGTTAGCTCGATCGAAAATACTCAGGATCATAAGTCCGAGCTGAAAATTTCTGGCGTTGGATTCCTCGTGAAATTATCAGAACGAGGTCGATCCGAAATCGCTCTTGATTACGACAGTTCAACTGGCCTGCTCACCAGTCGATCGGGAGTAAGTGTAATCAATCGACAACAAAAAATTGATCAAAATAAAAATCGGTCTTAACTACAACTTAAAATTTCTTTCACAGGGCAGTGAAACGTACATGTACTCTTATGACAATCTCGGTCGTGTAACCGACGTGATATTGCCAACTGGAGAAAAACTTAAGCTGGGTTCCGGTCTCTCAAAGAACGAAGGATTGTCCGTTAAGGTTTCGGCACCTCTTCAAGCACTGCGACAGGGAGATAAGCAGAGATTCCTCGAACTCATAATGAAAAACGATCAATTCAAGACGCTGCAAATTACCGATGGTTCGTATTTCAATTATTACATTTTTAGCCACCGAGTACCGAAAAAATTAATCCTGATTTTCTTTATTTCAGGAACGGAAGTCGAGGTTGCCACTGCCTTCACGAACAGCAGTCTGACCATTTCTCTACCTGGAGGTGGTACAGTGTCGAGTGCGGCGAAGGCGAAACATCCGCTCTTAGAAGCCGCGTTACCAGTCGAAGCAGAAATGCTACCAATGTGGAGCTACCAAGTAATGAATCTCGGAGAACTCACGAACACAATGACCACAGCATACAATCTGGTTGGAGATGTGAGCCATCTTCAACAGACATTGAACCGAGAAATTTGGGTGAACGATACGCGGGTTATAGGAGTAGAATTCGAGCAAGCATTCAGTCGGGAAACATTCTACGACAAAAATCGAACCCCATTATTAACAGTGACCTTCGATCCCGCTGGTCTGCCCTTGAACTGGCAGCCCTATCATCATGGGTACAACCTCAGCATATCGTACGACAGTTTTAACCGTATTGAAAGCTGGAAATGGGGAGCATCGGACGAGACATACAGCTACGATCGTCACGGACATTTGGCTGAAGTTACCAATAGCCAAGATGGAACCAAAAGATACACGTACAACGATTACAACATGCTTGCTAAAATCACTCTGGCTAGTTCCCGCCGTTTCTCACTTCAGTATGACGACGACGGTGGGCTTCGTCACGTCACTTTACCGTCTGGTACCAAGCACTCATTCTCCTGTCAAGCATCTCTTGGATTTTTAAGGGTCACTTACACTCCGCCAGGAAGTTCAAGGGCTTACTTGCAGCACTATAGCCACGACGGAAACCTTCTGCAAACAGTATTCCCTGGTGATGGAGCTCGGATTGTCTACAGATATCATACTTCCGGACAAATAGCTGAGATAATACACGGTGATGGAAAAAGCGAGATTATTTACACGGAAAACGGCTTACCCTCGGAAGTAATACATTCCGAAAAAGACGTCGAGTACAAATGGGACTATCAGTACAACGCGGCTCTTCTCGTTGAAGAGAGAATAGATTTCGGGGCAAAGACCGGCCTCAGTAATGCCAAATTCACGTTTGAATACGACGATAATTTCCGGCTTACCGCTGTCCAGGGAAGAATTGGGGGACAGAATCTACCTCAGCATTTAATGGCTTACAATCCAAAGACCGGGACGCTCGATCAAATCGGACAGTTCAAAATCGCTAAACCAAAAATGAACGAGACCACCGTGTCGGACGGCACTGCTCTCTTCTCTCGCAGCACGGATGGACGGTTTTTGGAAACTCAAGTAACAGTCACTATCCACAGTATGGAAGTGTTCAGAATGGAATTCACCCATGATTCGAGAGGGCGGATCAATCAGACCCGAACTTACACCCGTAACGTAGGTGTGAACACCTATACCAACGTTAAAAATTACACCTGGGATTACGACGGGCAATTGACTGGCGTTGAAGCCCAAGAACCGTGGGGTTTCAGGTACGACGATAACGGTAACATGTTGTCCCTGACCTACCGCGGGAACACGATACCAATGGAATACAACACGATGGATAAGATCGTGAAATTTGGCGAAGGGTTGTATAAGTATGACAACAGAGGTTTGGTCGTTCAAAATGCCAGAGAAGAACGGTTCAATTATAACGCGAAAGGTTTACTAGTGCGAGCTATGAAACGGGGAAGATTCGACGTGCGTTACTATTACGATCATCTCGATCGTCTAGCCACCAGAAAAGACAATTATGGAAATGTAACGCAATTTTTTTACAATAATCAACAAAGGCCTCGTGAAGTCAGCCAGATCTATAGCCCTCGCGATGGCAAACTTATGTCACTTGTATACGACGATAGGGGCCACCTTATTTACGCACAAGTTTACAGACACAAGTATTACATCGCTACCGATCAATGCGGTACACCGATTATGATATTCAATCAATACGGAGAAGGGATTAGAGAGATAATGAGATCTCCGTACGGACATATTGTCTACGATTCGAATCCCTATCTCTATTTACCCGTCGATTTTTGTGGCGGACTTTTGGATCAGGTAATTAGAAAGTCTCTTTATAAAAATCGTGTCACTTTGTGTATTTGAGGGGTTTTTTTTTTTGATTACAAAATTGATTTTTCAACAGGTCACTGCCCTGGTTCACATGCCGAATGGCAAAGTCTACGATCCTTTGATAGGCAAATGGATGTCACCACTGTGGGAAAACGTTTTGGACAGAGTAGCTACTCCTACGCATCTAAATCTTTACAGATTCAACGGAAATGATCCGATCAACGTGAGGCATACCAGTCAACAAAATCAACCAACAGGTAAGAAATGATTTTAAATTTATTGTTAACATGTATAAAATGAACAATGCTGACATTACGACGATCTTATCATCTTCGCAGAGCATCTGACCTGGCTTTCTCATCTCGGATACGATCTCAAGAGTCTTGCTCCTCAGCTCTTCCCTGACGAATTGCCCGGCAGTCCTGTTGGGTCATCTCTTGGTCCGAGCAGTTCGATATTCGGGACTAAAGACAGGGCGAGAAATCTTGGAGTGAAATCTGGTTTTCTGGCTCACATTGCTCAAAGGCATTCCGGAGACGCTGCAAGTTTGTCGGCCCCTCCTCGTTCGGCTTTGAAAAAAGACGCCAGTGAATTGGTACCAAATCGTTTAGGTGCAGCATCGGATCCTCCGTTTGGAAAAGGAATCTTAGTGTCAAGAACAGCGGATGGACAAGCAGTGGTATCTAGTGTCCCAGCTGCGAATGCGATATACAAAGACGTGTTCACATCGGTTTTCAACAGGTCATATTTTCTACCGTTTACATTCGTAGTTCACAGCGCGCAACAGGATGCCTTTTACTTTGTCAAAGAAGAGGTATGGAGAGCGAGCGAAGATCGTGGTCAATTAAAACGTCTTGGTGGTCAAGTGAACACGACATTTCATGAGAACGAGACCGGTAGTGGAGGTAGCGCTTTGGTAGATGTTAAAATTCACGGTGCTAGTGCCGTTGTGAATTTGCGTTACGGGACAACGGCTGAAAAGGAAAAACAACGACTTTTGCATCACGCTAAAGCAACTGCAATCCGTAAAGCTTGGCATCGCGAAAGAGAGGCACTTAGAAGTAACACGCCAACGACTGTTGAATGGATGGCGACTGAGCAAGAAGAGATATTGAAAGTTGGTTACGCGTCTAATTACGAGGGTGAATACACCCACGATGCACAAATATATCCAGAATTAGCCGAAGACCCTTACAACATTAGGTTTGTTAAAAAAGCTGTTGATCCATCGAGCAAGAAACGACGTAGGAGGAGAGGGACTCCGGCATGTAAACTGTGGTGGTTGGATCCGTTTTGCTAAATAGTGAAACGTCATTCCTATATTCATAAAAATTGAAAAAAAAAATTAAAATTAAATAATTGAAAGAAGAAAAAAAAACACAACATAAAATTAAGAAAAAAAAAAAAAAAACTTACCCCAATTAATCTTTATAATACAGACTGTCGGTGAACTGAAACAAAAAAATTAAAAATTAAAAAAAAAAATAAATAAATAAGCCGCTGTACGCTCAGCGCTCTATATGCACACAGAACACTATCAAAAAATAAATAAAAAATAAAAAATAAAAATAAAAAAAAAATTTTATACCAAAGTCTATTTGTGTATTTCAAAGATGCCAAACACTAACGTTATAATAATTATAATAGGGTGTAGTGGTGATAAGTTGTAATAAGATTGCGTGAGCTATGAATATATATACATATATACATATATATATTATATATAGGTATATGTATATATTCGTGCATCTGATACTGTGCAGCAGAGAGGCATGATGGTGAATGTCTGATTTATTGTTGCCAATAAGTTTGTGTCGTCGTTATAAAGAAAATTGAACAGAAAAAAAACAACAAAAAACCAATAAAGAAAAAGGTGCCGATGAAGGTGAAATTTTTTTTAATACACAAAAAGTAAAAAGTTAATTAATTAATTAATTCAAACTTATTAATATCTCGGCTTGAATGAAGAGAGAAGCGGAAAAAGATAGTTAATAATAATGCGAAAAATCGTAGAGACTCAAAAAATGAAGAAAAAAAACACATAAAAGTAAAAAAAATAAAAACGTAAATAATTAGTTTATGTATTGTATATATATATACCTATATACAGACATATTGGATGACGATGAGAGAAATCAGACGTATACATATAGCGTAAACGGATAATAAGACAAAAAAAAAAATTAATAATAATGATGTCAAACCCTGGACGCCCGTATATATTATACATAAAAATTAAAAGAAAAAATTTTTAAATTAAGAAAGAGAGAAAAAATAAAACGTAAAATGTAATATAACGTAAACTACTATAAAAAAAAAAAAAAAAAAAACGTAAAGGATAAAAAAAAGAAAAGGGAGAGAGATGCATTCATACAAGGTAACTAGATAATTAAGACAAATGTTTTCACGGCCATTTATTGTTGAGGTGGGATGAGTGAGAGAACCTAGTCAATACATAGCTTTACATCGGCATATTATAAGAGCTAGTAAAGTAATATACGAATATAATAACGATATGAGGCAGCATTTTATAATAATAATAAAAAAAAATAAAAAAAAAAATGAAAATTATAAAAAATTATAAAATTGTTGCGACATATTGTTAATACATAATATACATATAAAAATACCTATACAATATTTTACTATCGTAATTGGTAAATGTACAGGTGTTACATATACATATAATTATATACCTATACAATACTTGTAGGTATACATATTATACAATATACCTATATAATAATATATATAGGGTTAAAAGAGAAGAAAAAGAGAAAAAAAAAGAAAATGAAAATGAAAATTATAAATGAAAAAGCAAGAAAACTGAGAAAAAAAAATAAAAATAAAAATAAAAATGGATATAAAAAAATCGTCAAACAGAGAGAATGACTGTGTTTACTAAACTCTCAACAGTGAATGGCCCGGACTTATAATATGAATTATAAGTCAGATAATATTTGTTAATGTCCGCGAGATCTATATAGGGCTATAAATCTATAAATGGACGTTGCGTTATCAATTACCTAACTAATTAATTAACCTTAATTAGAATCATAGGTGTGATGGGATAAAGTGATAGGCGGTGGTGTATTATAGTGGTGCTTTCTCGGGTGGAGAATCGGTGCAATGCTTATATACTGCAGTGAGTGAAAGAGAGAGAAAGAGGGAGAAAGAGGAAGAGAGAAGTAAATTTAAAAAAAAAAAAAAAATACGAAAGAAAAAACAAAGAAAGAAAGGAGATTAGCGAAGCTAAAATATTTTTAACATGAATGTGTTGTACCCTATAATAGCGAGCTAATGGTGTCAACTATTAATAATATGGTGTATGTCGAATAGGAATATTTGAAATACCAAGAATTAGGTAGCTATACTAATATATGAGAGAGAATTATAAGGAGCAAATGAAGATAAATGATTGATTGATTGATTGATTATATGCATTATAATAAAACTCATTATTATCGGAATAATAACGTACGCGATACACCTTCATACCTATTTGTGCTTGCTGGATATAAATAATAAAAAAAAAAACACACACACACACACACATGAATATATTTTATGTTTTAAATCGCAAAACTATTGAATGTATATCCAAATTAATATTCCATCGTGGTACAATTGCTATTGTACTGGTCGTATATATGTATATTATACGTATATGTACCATTTAACATTTACATACCATTAACCCATTACACATCCTCCAAAATCCGTCATTACACGTATTTAAACATTAGCATCCATAATATATGTTCTGTTTGCCCGAATTAATTATTGAACCGTATTCAGCATGACTTATTATACCTACCTACCTACCTACAAAACTTACATACCAAGATAGCGGAGTAACAACATTGTACTGTCTGAATAGGTGATTACTAATTACCATTAAATGTATAAATAGGATTAGACATGCTTTGTAATGCATTTTTAAATTACCATTAAATTAATAACGGCGTTCAAAGCATAAAGTATTTTTTAAATATCAAGTGTCAAATTATATACACAGCGAGATCGTCGCCCTATAGTAGATATGGATCATGGGTGGGAAAAGAAATACTAAATGAAAAAAAAAAACAAAAAACGAAAAAACGCCCGCTTCCAAATAATAAATATTAAATTTGATCACTTTTTAACTTCCATGAAGTTCGTCTTGTTTCATAAAACTTGTTATTTTTATTAAAATTCTTGTGTTTTATTCTAATATTTTCTTGTTTTCGAAAAGGAACGATTAACAATTGTAGGTAACAAAGAAAAAGAGAAGATAAAAATGAAAAAAATTATATAAAATCCAAAAAAAAAAAAAATAAAAAAACAATTCAAATATTATTCTCTAACGATGTAGAATTGCAAACAGAATAGGGTGGCCTATTAGCTAGATCCTGGTCCACGTATACTTGATTACTAAATTAATGAATTAATTAATGAATTAATTAAATGAATAATATAATAAGGGAGCTGAATCGAAGCACAGCTCGGCTACGCTATAGCTACGACCACTACCTAGGTAGATTACGCTATTTTGCCGCTGATCTAATTGTTTACTGTCAAGTGTTGCTGTAAACCTAAACTAATAATATGATATTATATTTTATTTATATAATCTAACGAACTGTATTTATTGTAAATAGTCACGATGTTTGCTATGATATAATATATCTGTAACTGGATGGAATCTGCCTGATCTGCGCCCAGCCCTGTCCTTCACAATTACACACTATACATATAAATTGAGTTTATATATATAAAAAAAAAATAAAAAATAAAAATAAAAAAAAATAATAAATAGTACGTATAAATATATAATTACCGATGTCAATATACTAATTCACGTTGTATATTATACCGAATATATTGCAGACAGCTGAACGTGACGCGGCGGAATCCATTATTTGACGATCAAATAAGTATGCTGATAATTAAGTCGAAGCATGCAGAAGAAGACGAAAGAGAAGAATAATAATAAAAAAAAAAAAAAAAGAAAAAAAAATTCATATATCTTTCTTAAATATTCATATAAGTTTGGGTATCATACGTCACACTGCAACACATTTTGCGTTCTCTGGAACCTACACTATAGCCACTGCCAATTAAGGCAGACAGTGTCACGACCCAACCAGCATGTCCAATAACTTACAATATATTATTATAAGTATAATATATTAAGTGTTTTCAGAAAATATATGATCTATATATATGATAATAAATACATAACGTTTTACATTATTTGTATTTCACTTCTGATTTACGTTCACCTTCAATATTAGGCTGTACTCATTCCACCTGCTGGTCTACTCAACTTAAATCTTTTGCATACTCCAACGGCGAGGAAAACACCCGCAGCCTGTAACAGGTATTCTCATTAAATTCGCCGAATTTCGTAGATATTAAACATTGGAAAGCTTAACAGTTAATTTAAAAAAGAACAAATAATTAATCTAAACTTGCCAGAGTAATCGCTATGAACAACGCGGACACTGCTACCGTGTGGACATTCGACTTGAGGAGAATTAACGTCCGTTTTAAGCAGCCAGCCTTGTAAGCCAAATCTTCGTCCATTATAAGGCACTGAAATATCCAACTTGCAGTCTATCTTTTTTGAGCAATGAGTAATTCAAGAGTTTTACCTTGTCGATTGAAGATGAACAACAGCTCTGAGGAATGTTCATGTTATAAACAGCCCAATCCCTGTAGGATCTGATTCCGCAACATTGGAGCTGAAATTTATTGAAGAAATGCGGATAATGTTTAAATTATTCTAACAGTCAATAAATCGTACGTATTTATGAGTGTTGTCCCAAGCTTCGGTCACCCAATCCAAGGAGTGGTAGTTTACTATCGTGTTAAACATATCTTCGCGAATTTTCCTCATGATTTTATCAAAAAATGAAAAACTCATTATGGCACAGATGAATATTACGCATAAGGAGGCTATGTGGCATAATATGTACTGGAAAAAAATGTCGTTATTACTGGTTCAGTCATTTTCTGTGAAACCGAATTTATCTTTTCCTAAACTCACGATGATCAAAAATCTTCTTCTCTTCTTTATTATAGCCAGAATTCCTAGGAATGCGATAACAGCCGTTAACAATCCGACGAAGAGTAAGATCGTTACAAAAAGTCGCTGACCTATTAGTCTAGACATCAATTTACTGTCTGTCAACATCCAGATGGATATTATCAGGGCTGTTATACCTGAAAGCTGTGAATAGAAATACTTGAAATATCACGCTTCGGAAATCGGCTGAGAAAATTGGTTCATTGGCAAAATTAAATATGTTTATTATTCTAAAGATCAAAGAATCAGTTCTTACAAACGTTGCGCTGTTGACGCATAGAAACGAGAATTTTATACACTTTTTCGGTAATTGTTTATACGAAAATGAGAAATTAGGTATCCTGAATAGTTGGTCTTTTTTAGAGCTGGCCGGTAGCGATTCTTCACTCTCCGTAATTTCTTCTTCCACACTTTCGCTCTCAGTTTCTTCGTCGGTTATGGCTTCCCTACGCTTCATAATGATGCCAATTATTTATTCCTAATATGAATTGACGAATAACATTTCATTGTACGAAGTCTCTCAGTTAAATCAACATCCTGTTACGGTTGTTACAATTAATAATTTTTGCACAAATTAGATCAGACAAAACGTTACTTCAAAATTCGGTTAGAAAATAACGTAACAACCATTTCGTAAATCATAAAAACGCGTTACATACGTGAGTGTAATTAAAAATCTATAAACATTCGCAAGTTTACTACCAATGTCTGTGAAGTTCGCTCTACTCTCGATCATTTTTATTCATTTTTATTCATTTTTAAGGGCCGTACGAAGAGCTACAGAATGAATAATCGACTTATTTCCTCTTATATTAACAATCTCCAGTCATCCAATTGACTGAACATTGTAATATTCTCCCGTAAACTATAAATTACAGTAAAATCTAAAAGTATAAAGAAGTGTCGGTGTTTAATCAAATTCAAAAATCAAAGAGCACCGTATGCTGGGTAATAATCCTTCCACAGTACACCGCTAGATGTCACATGCTGTTTGTGGTGTTATGTATACAGTAACCTTTTGAAACGGCACAATACAAATGGCGGGTACCTGTGATTGTTTATGCGTCTTAAAAAGATATGAAATTTATATAAACAAAGTGTTAATGAGTGAATAAAATCGTTATTCGTTTTTCCTCAATAGAAAAATTGATTTTATTAAATAATTTTATACAAAACTACGTAGTAATATATGTGAAAGCGGAATGCCACCGTTGTCTGGAGGATTCGGCGAGCAAATAGAGGTTAGAATTTCAAATACTTGACGTTTATACACGCATTTAGTTTCGTTATTATTCAATTTTCTTCTTCATAATTGCTTCAGGACTACGAAGTATTAAACGTACTAGGAAAAGGAGGCTTTGCCAGTGTATACAGAGCAAAATGTCTCCGCAGTGGAATGGAAGTTGCGATAAAAATGGTGAGTTGGATCATTTTGCCTTATTCTTTGGTCAGTGAAACTGAAAAATTACGATATTAAATTATCTTTTCTTAAATAAACAACTAATCACAGATCGACAAGAAGCTTATGCAGGCTGCAAATATGGTGGGAAGGGTCCGCCAAGAGGTTGCTATTCACTCACGTTTAAAACACCCTGCTGTACTAGAATTATACACATTCTTCGAAGACGCTAACTATGTCTATTTAGTATTGGAGTTGTGTCATAACGGGGAACTCCAACGATTCCTCAAATCGCAAAGGTCTCGTGCTCTACCTGAGGAACATGGTGAGTATCCAGGACATGACATGACTAATAAATAAACTCAATTTTCAGTTATTATTTTAATCATTATGATCTCGGACAATTTCGATCAATTATATGTTTTATTCAATTGACTACTTTCACATCACGGCTTGGTTTAAGTAATTCTGAATTTTTTTCTTCTAAATTATGTCTACTCCAAGATGTCTTCCAGGTATGGTCGAAATTCTTTTTCTTGTATGTATGTACATACGATTTTTACAATTAATATTCTAAATAGAAAACTGTAGGACTTAAGGGTTTGAATAGGTTTTAGATTAGTGAAAACTCTATTATAGCACCGAAATGCAAAATTGTACAAAATATTCACTTATATTCAAGATATATTATAATAACCATTGACTAGTTTGCAAATTAATAAACACTCCTTGATTTCAAGCAACAGATCAATCTTGTAGAATTATTTGAAGAGTTAAACATTGTTGAAAACTAGTTCTAAATATCAGAAGCAAGAAGAGATATTGAATCGAATATAAAAATAAAATATCCTGGTCCTTTCAGTTTCTTGGAAATAAATCACGTTTTTTTTTTAAACTGTTCTCTTTATTTACAGCCAGCCGTATATTGAGCCAAGTCGTCCAAGGACTTCTTTACTTGCACTCGCATCAGATACTTCATCGAGATATGTCCCTGTCTAATCTACTTTTGACTAGAGATATGCAGGTGGTGAGTATTCATGCAAAATAATTCTTGATTCATAATGGGCTGAATAAACGAACAGCAGTTTCTTGATCGAAGTTCTTCTATACTACCTAATACATCAGTTCATTCAAATATTCAACCAGGATAACGTGTTACTCTTTTATACCTTCGTGTATAACATAATTACAATTTATTTGAACTAATATAATAATTATGATTCTAGAAAATAGCAGATTTTGGGCTAGCTACGCAATTAACACGACCAGACGAGAAGCATCTAACTATGTGTGGAACTCCAAATTACATTTCTCCAGAGGTAAGCAATTCATTTTACAAATTCGAAAGACAATGGAGTGTATTGATAATATTTTAGTAAACTGGTTGAATTTTTGATGTCTGTTTGTCTTAGGTTGCCACACGATCTTCTCACGGTTTAGAAGCCGACGTATGGGGTCTTGGCTGTATGCTGTACACTTTATTAGTAGGAAAGCCACCCTTCGATACAGACGCAGTTAAAAGTACCTTAACTCGTGTTGTAATGGCTGATTATGTTTTTCCAACAAATCTGTCTGAAACTGCTAAAGACTTAATAAATCGTCTGTTAAAAAAAAATCCTAGAGAAAGAATTCGACTTAGGGATATACTAAATCATCCTTTTCTTGCTCTGCGTGATAAAAATCATCTTAACAAGGTATTTAACATTTATTATAACGATAACACATACACATATTAAACCATAGTGATTTTAACATATATATTTCATTGATTATCACTTTTAAAGGACAAGGGGGGCATGCCTAGAGGATTGTCTGGAGTTGAAGGTGGCGATTCTGGAGTAGGACGAACAATGTCTTCCTGCAGTCATCCTCGGTTGCGTTCTAGATCAGAAGAAAGACTGCCAAATTTTCCTAGCAGTTTGGGACCCTGCCCTACTCCAACGCCTACCGCTAGGAGCGAGCCTTATTACGATTACACAACAGATATTCAGCTGTCTTACAGACCTCCGCCTAACAATTATTCTCATAATAGTAATTCCGTGTTAGCTGGTATACCTCAACCACCTCAAAGCAGAGTATTTTCTTTGACTGAGCAACAGAGCAATTATGATGGACAATGGGGAGAAGATAATCAAAAGACAGATAAACAGCAGAGAAAAAATAGAGATAAAAAATTAACTGATGGAGAAGACGAAGGCAGTAGTAAACTATCTGTATCACCCCTGAATTCAATCAGATTGCAAGCCACCAGACATAGGACTAAAAATGCTGTCCTCACAATACTCGACAATGGTGAAGTTTGCATCGAATTTATTAAACGACGAAATGGCAAGGTGTGACTTTATCGAAATTAATTGAAATTAATTATATTGCTGGAATAATTAGTAGTAAAGACTTTGGAAAAATAAATTGCCATTGCTTAAAAAATTAAATAATACTGAGAACAACTTCTAAATGTATAAGAAATATCAGAAAACCTCGTTGGTTTGATATTTGTTTGTTTAAAAACGATGATTTTTTTTCTGTAATAATCATTTATGTTGAATTATTCTTCAATCCCTTGTTATCATTCCATGCTGCAGGAAAAGGTGAGCGAGGTGTGTCGTATATCTGGGGATGGTTTGCGAATTGTTCTTTATAAAGCTAGCGAAGGAACTAGTGTGGGTTCTGAACCTCCCCCTTTGCCATCGCGGGGAGCAGACAGTATTCATTCTTACGAAAGTCTTCCACAACGTCATCACAGAAAATACGTTTATGCAGCCCGATTTGTAAGGCTGGTGAGAGCCAAGACTCCAAAATTAACTCTGTATACACCTAAAGCAAAATGCCTCTTTATGGAAAATGGTCCTCATCCAGACTTTGAACTTCATTTTTACAATGGAGCCAAGGTATACATAAGAAAATACTCTTTGATTGATACCTTTCATATTGAATCTACAATTCCAAGATGTACTGTAAATATGTTGAACAAGCATATCCAAACTGATATTGACGAAATTTATAGATAACTCGAATCGAGGGAGTGGTAAAGGTGATTGAAGAACCTGGTGGACCTGTATATTCAGAGAATGAACTACCCTCGAGATTAGAAGATCTTCACGAACATTATTCGCAATGTTATCAACGTTGTTTGCTGCTAGAATCCACTCTAGCATCCCTGGAGACAGCTACAGGTCACTCATGTTTTCCAGCAATAATTGGACGGAGGCCGGCTGCAGCCTCAAACGACGCACTCTGTTTAAGGGGAAAAGAAAATATTTCACAAGCTACAACTAGCCCACCAATCGTAAGTTTTGCACACAGCTGTTGCATGTATTGGCTGTAAAGTACTAATCAATTTTAAATAGCTAATTAATTATATTAATACGGCTTTTATGATAAGATAAGTCGAGTGAATTATTCGATATCAATTCATTATCATGCCTCTTACAGTTGATATTAAATCTTATTAAATATACATTTCAGATGCCGTCTTTCAACGCGAGCTGTTCCGTTGTTTCCACAGTGGCATCCCGTTCAAGGAGATCAAATTCGGTTTGCGTTTCCACAAACATTACAAACAACAAAATCTCGATACCAGGAGTTGGTGTAGCCACCCAACTATCAAGTGGAGATGTTAGAGTTGATTATGGAGATGGATCAACGCTTACCGTAAGAAACTTTGTACTTTTTTTTCGGTTACTTTACATAGAAAAACTGCGTCAATGAATAATTACCTAATTGTTTCTTTTTTTAATTATTTTATTTACAAAATTACAGGTAAGCCCGCAGAGTATGGGAGGTGGATTGACGTACGAAAGTAGTAGTGGTATAGTAACAAAGTATAATCAAAATTATCACCAAAATTCTGAGGTCCCTTCCGCCGTTCGGGACAAATTGAGACATCTGCCTACCATAATTAAACACCTAATGCAACCGAAACATAGAAACATACGTTGATTGTTCGGCCAGTAATTTTTAAATAATGATTTAATAAAGACAATTATATTTAGATAGATTATATTAGTATATTATACAATTATGTAACATGTTCTTGCGAAATAAAAACATATGTATTTTGATTAATACCAAAGGCGTTCTAGTTCATAAAATTTTTGAACGCGCTATTTCCTGCAGACTTATATTGTTGCTATAAATTAGCAAGTTTTTTAGATATAGACAATGAAGAACTTTCTGGATTGATTATTCTATGCAGTTTTCACGGAGTATTCCGTGGTATTTTTGTTTGCAGTATATCATTCAGGAAATATCATTTCTATTCAGCGGTTCTTGAATAAGTTGATAATCACGAAATTAGCACACGGTGTGCACATGGGATCGTCATCTATTAGATAAAATAGGAATTACAATATGATATGCAGGTTGCGCGTAAGGAAGAGCATTTGAAGCTTGGGCGCGGGCACCTGGGGTCAGTGTCCCTCGTAGCGTCAAAGGGTTCGCATGGGGGTTACTTTACTGAGCCACGACTGGCGTATGAGAAATACTCCTAATTTGTTAAGCTATGTAATAGAAGAAAATAAAAAGTCTCGATTAGTATTGCTATGGCCACATATTTATTTTCGAGAAACAATGTGAAATTGTAGTAGACGTTACGTGGACATCGAGTAATTTTGTAGATGCTGGGGCAATAAATTTTTCAAAAACATCGATTTTTAATAGCTTCGTTATTTTTCCCTTGCTGTGACTATTTATTTTAAATAAGCGAAATGTGAAACAGCGTACGACACACTGAAACAGAAATTAGAATTGATGCATTTTCAGCCTCTTCAAATTTACGACGGCTAGC